>CM029021.1:124486488-124903400 GCA_016801055.1 Panax notoginseng
AATAGAACTAGGTGGGGAGAGACGGGAAATTCCTTCGCTAGTATGACCTACCTAAGTTTATTTGCATGGTATTCAATTGGTCGGTCAAGTATATTGATATATATGACATATTAATTAACCCTTTGTTTTGTGGCATGTATTTGAAAATGGCAGTGAAAATGTCAACATGGGAGTGAATGAGACCGTGGCACCTCTAATCACCAACCAGGATAATGTAATATCAGGCGAAGAAGAAATTAGAGATATCTACGTGGTAAGTGAAAGAACTAATAGTTGCACCCGAGCTAGTGGTAGAGGAAGCAGCTGAGAGTGAGGAAGAAGAGGAAGAAGAGGACGAAGAGGAACCTGAGGAGAATTGGTTAGAAGAAATGTATGATCAAAACTTAGAATTACAAAATCGTGTTATGAGTTAGAAGAGCATGATGAAAAGAACGACGGCGGTCGTGGAGCAAAAAGATGTAACGATTCAAAATTGTGTTTACGATATGTGTTGCTCGAACAAAATCACGCTTTGGCAGAGTGTAAGATATTAAAGTTGGAATCTGAGAATTCAAATATCAAGGATCAGCTGAAAGAAGAAACAACTGAACGAGTGAGAATGAAGGATGCGTGGGTAAAAGCCGCACGACGGTTGAAATTGTAGAAAGAGACGTCCGATCCAAAAAGGCTAAAATAGATGATATACATTTCTCTTTTTGGACAGCAATGGGGAGAACCCAACATCGGGTTTTGAATTACCTGTACAGAGCGGTCAATCTGAACTCGATATAGATCGAAGATTGATGATTCAGATCATGAAGAAGGAGTACATTGAAGCATTTGAGGGTGGAATATGCCCTATATTAAAGTCAATTACAACGATAGTGATGACACCCAAATGCTACCCCAGACAGTCAAAGCCGGGTAGTTAAAGGAGAGCAGTTGTCATGACTTCCCAACAAGTGAGGAACCCAAATGAAGTTATCGCGGGGTAAGCTAATCATAAAACCTTGCGAAGTTTGTACCTTATTCGATACTGGTTTTACCCACTCTTGTATTTCACCTAGTTGTGTTCAACGTTTTAATTTGGCTCTTAGAAAAAAAAATAAATAAAAAATAATAATTAGACTTTGACTTATCTGTTGAAAATCTATTAGGAGAAACTTCGTTAACTCCACTGTTTATAAATCTTGTTTGATTCAAATCGACACTTTCACGTTACCTGTTGATCTTATCTCTTTGAAAATACTTTCCTTTGATGTGATTTTTTGAAACGATTGGTTAACTACTCATCATGTTTTTCGTAAGGTTGTTAGCTTCATATTCCTAACCAATCTGTTATGTGAATTCAAGCAACCAAACCACTAAAGTCATTCTTTGTCATATCAAGCCATAAATAAAGAGCCCTGATCCTTTCGTTGTTGATTTTCTTGTGTGGAATGCACGAAGCAAAATTTTCTGAAGGCAACGTTGTGAATAATGGTGACAAGTTAATAGGTATCAATGTGACGTGTTATCCAAGTCTTGGACGAGAGTCATAGTTTTGAATGATATTTCTGTTGTTAAAAAAAAATTTCCTGACGTATTCTTGAAGACTTCTTAGCCTACCCTAGAGCGTGAAATCGAAATCTTTTTTTTGTATTGACCCCAGTACAAAATCCATTTCTAAAATCGTTAAAATATTTCTTCAACTAAAGCGAACGTAACATGCGCAAAGATGTTGGCTCGAGCAGTTGAGATTACGACCGTACCATTCAATATCATTGTGGAAGAACGAACGTGGTAGCTGACGTGTTGAGTAGAAGATCGTATGTGTTTACGAGTGCGATGTTGTTAACATAAAGACTCATTTTGTATAACTTATAAATGACGAAGATAGAGTTAAAGACTCGAGGGACCCATATGAAGATAACGAATATACGAGTAAAATCGACTTTAATCGATAACGTTAAAGCCGTTCAAGCTACACACGGAGCTGATGAATGTGAAGAAGAAGGTTCAAGAGGGCGCTATTCTAAGCAAGAAATTGACAAAGGGAGGAAATCTCAACCTCGATGTAATTGACCCATTTGAAATCCTTTCAAGTAGGAACTGTGACTTATAAACTCGTTTTTCCGCCAAGTATGTCACGTGTTCATAACGTTTTTAACGTATCGATATTACGTAAATATGTGGAAGACCCGAACCATATATGATTTAAAACCGGACGAGATAACGAATGATTTAACGTATGAAGATGTACCTGTTAAAATCCTGGAATATATTCTACGCTTAAAGGTTATACCTCAAGAGTTAGAATTGACGAAGTTTCCTATATGTTCGACATACCAGGTACGTACGTAAATTTCGAGGGCGAAATTCCATAAGAGATGGGAGGAGATTGTGAGACCCCAGATTTTTATGAATAAATATTTAATTTTCTCGAAATAATTTTTTTTAATATTATGTGTGAATTTGATATAATGTATGTTGTGGGTAATATTTAAAAATTTTGGCAAAGTATGCAAGTTGTCATATTATATTGGTTTGGTCGGGGAATATTCTTTTTATGGGGGGAATAACAGTACGACGGTACAATCATTGGTGGACCCCCAACGGAATTATTGTCGGATTGAGAAAATGACAAAAATACTTTATGAAAATAACGGCGGAAGTTTTACCGTTAACTGTTAAAACACCCGGTGTTAAAAGTACAGTAATACGCGTGGTTGCACAGTAGCACACGGTATTAATTATTGATGCTTACGTGAGAAGTCACTCAGTTTTGTTTATTATTTGGATTCTTATTTACCCATTTTTCAAAATTATCTGTAGAAAGTTATTCAATATAATTATAATGGGACCACTTGTGATTATGAGATGTTGGGGGGAGGGGGACACGTGGGGCCCACGTTGGGAAGAAAAAATGGGTGGGGAGAAAATCTTGATAATTGTTAACGGATGGAAATGGGGGTGGAGAAGTGAAATGGTTTTTTTTTAAAGAAAATAAATTAGTATTATATGTTTAGACATGTGGGTTATTATATATATATATATTATATTTATATATATATATATATTAATTATATTTGTCTTGTTGGCTTTCATTGGTGGAAGGTTTGAAATCTTGAAATTAAAGGTTGCGTATGATTCAGTAAGATTGTTGAATTATTTCGTCAGAGAGAAATCCTTACACAGTGCATTTCCATTCTCCTATAAATAGAAGCCTCATTTCTTCATTATTTTTTACGAATTCACTGAAATCTAGAGAGAGAAACTATAGAAAGAGAGAAAAAAGTATTCTGCTACTTGAACTACTTCTTATTTCAGCTCTTCTTTAAAAGGTAAGGGATATTATTTGTTGTACTCGTAAGGGGGTGTTATTCTTTCTTATTCCATGAAGAGAACTGTTGTTATTCCATTTATTATTATTCTGTTGAATAACTGTTTACGCGGTCTACCCTATACTTGGTGAATTCATTCTTTATTATTTGTTGGGAACATCCTGTCTGTGTGTTTTACACGGACTTGGTTTCCGTTTTTATTATTATTCTGTTGAAACATCTTGTCTGTGTGTTTTACACCGGAACTGGTTCCGTTTTTATTATTATTCTGTTGGAACATCCTTCTGTGTGTTTTACCCCGGACCTGGTTCCGTCTTATTATTATTCTGTTGGAACATCCTGTCTGTGTGTTTTACACCGGTCCTGGTTCCATTATTTATTATTCTGTCGGAATATCCTGTTTGTTGCGTTTACGCCGGACCTGGTTCCATTATTTATTATTCTGTCGGAATATCCTGTCTGTGCGTTTATGCCGGACCTGGTTCCATTATTTATTATTCTGTTGGAATAACCTGTCTGTGCGGTCTATCGCATGCCGGGTGATTTCTTTTGTTATTCCATTCTTTATTATACTCAGTTGGTTAAGTTTTAACTTCTATACTCCATGAAATTAGTGGAATATCCTTGATAATTGCGGTTCATCCAGTATCTTTTCATGAAAATATTATTCTAAGCATTATTGAATTTTATCCACAAAGCAGTATCATGTTGACAATTTGGACGTTGTTTGTTCTTGGATAAATTAATTCTTGAACTTGTTTTATTGAATTCTTATATCATTGTCATTATCCTCATGTTTATAAAATGTTGAAAGTCATCTGTGGCTGTAGTGCATAGATGGACTTGGTATGATTATGACAAGGAATTATTCGGTATAATCATGACCGTAATGTTATAAATGATGTGGTAAAAAGTCATCATTGGCCCGTAGTGCATTGATGGACAGTTGTTGGCATGATCATGACCATTAATGAATACACGAATATCCTTGGCCGTAGTGCAGGGGTGATTCGATGATGTGGATTATTTTATTAAGCTGAGTCCCAGCGATCACAGTGTTGAAAAATCTTTTAATCATAAAAGATGGTAGAGTTTATTTTCTACTTGACTCTTTTAATGGATTGCTTGTTCCGCTGCAGTTAAACTTGATGTCTATTATATTTTATCAGTTTAACATTGTTGAAGGCTAATGATAATTTATTCTGCATTATCTTAGTCATAATATTTCTTACTGGGCTAGTTGAGCTCACCCTTTCTTTCACTGTTCTCTTTAGGAAATGAGAACGTAGTGGGACAAGTCGGGGAACGGAGTGATGTCCGAATGATAGTATTAGTTAGTAGTCCTCACTATTCCATGTAATGGTGTGTTAATAAATGTAATGAGGACTCCTTTTGAGTATGAATACTCTCTAGAAGATAATATTTGTATTCAAACTCACAGTTTATGTTTTGTCGTATTGTACACGACAGTTGTATTAGTAAGTTGTATTTGTATTCTGTACTATGTATCTGACGACCCAAGATGAGTGATGTATACCTAATTTTGGGGGCGTCACAGTAAATATTATTGCATATTATGCATAAAGTATACTAATAATTGTGAGTATAAACATACCTTCTCCTTCAAACCAAATATGATTATATTCAGATGAAGGTGAGGAATAACTCGTGCTAATAACGTATTATGAAAGATTACTAAAACAAAGATGATTAGAGAAAAGAGAGTATTCTCTTAATATTTTTGTTGTTGTCTCACATTCACTTTACAATGCTATTATAAATAGATATAAGAACATTAATACTAGGAGGTTACAAAACTCAATGGACATGGGAGTTAAAATCATTACAATCAAAGAGAAGAAGAATGAATCTAAACATTTATTATATGAATCTAGACATCCATTATATGAATCTAGGCATCCATTATAATTTTATAACATATATATATTTTTAAATTGATTCTATACTTGTAGTGGACTAGTCGAAATAGCCTCCATTTTTTTATACGATGCATATGAGCGTGGTAAAGATATATGATTTAAAGAGACACCTAACTAGTTCGATTATTGTTATTATTATTTTTAACATAATAATTGCCTTAAATAGAAATATAGAATACTCATGTCGTTCCCAAAAGATGAACAAAATATAATTTGTACACATAAAAATTAAAAATAAAATAAATATTTTTTAAAATTTATTATTAATGTTCCCATTATATTATACATAGTGATGAATACTTTTATTTTTTTTATACTAATGAACCCCACTAAATGACATTTTTTACTATTCATATTATGTACTTTATTTCATCCTTTTAATGATAAAAAAATTTATATCTTTAGCCATTTTTTTTGGGATAGAGGGGGGTACTTTTTAAAGAGTTAACCATTAAGTCTAGGGATGCATATACGGCCTACGGCCTGGCGTTTGGCTTGGTCGAAGTTTGAACTGGTCAAGGCATGGCCGATCAGGGTTGACCATATTAGGTTGTAAAAAAACTACCTTTTTGACTCAATATTCGGCTTGGACCGACCTAACAAAAAGTCTGATATGTCCCGACCTAGAACGTGATCTGACTTAAGGTCTGGTCTATTAATTCGGCCTAAGCTTGGCCTCTCACAACCCACTGCCATGAGTTCTCAGTTCAAGCTTGATTAATTAATTAAGACCAGGCCTGGTCTAATCCAAGTAAGAAAAAATATATAGAAATAAGCAGTCCAGATTGCGAGTGGCACTACCACTCCCGTTTAGAATGGAAAACCTAAACACAAGAACTCTGAAATTGGAGGAATGCTTTCTTATTGAATTCAACAACAACTAGTGGCTTTATAAGCCTTACAAAGAAAAGATAACAATAAAAATGCACCCCACATTTTCCTCTAACTAATATGTGGACCATGGAATAGACTAAATCAAACCTAAAGCACTTCCCTTATTAATAGGGATTATTAACAATATGACCAGAGAATAGAACCTAATAAACTTGACAGCAAAGCAACAAATTTCCAATAATTCCCCCCTTAAACTACTTGCACTTGTGCAATCAGTTTATACCAGGCTTAGGACACATTCGCAGCAACTCTCGCATCTTCACATACACCTCTAGTTTCAACGACTTTGTCATAATGTCTGTGATTTGATTCTGAGAATTGCAGTAACCAGGTACAAAATCCCATCTCTAGTTAGTTCACGAAAAAAGTGAAAGCGAACATCAATATGTTCGCTCTTGCCATGAAGAATTGGATTTCTCAAAAGCTTTATGGTTAAACTATTATCACAGTATACAGTGGTATTTCAAGTTGAGTATGACCAAGTATCTCAAGAATCCTTCGCATCCAGACTCCTTGACACGCATAGTGGGCAACTACAATGAATTCCGCTTCGGTTGTAGACAAGGAAACCACAGGTTGCTTTTTAGAGGACCATGAGACTGCACATGTTCTTAACATGAAAACATATCCTAACGTACTTCTCCAATCTTCCAAGTCACTTGCATAATCGTTGTCGTGTATGCCTCAAGTTTCTTATTTCCATTCCAATTATACATGATGCCCAAATCAGTGGTATCATTGAGATATCTAAGCACTCTTTTGACTGCATGCATATGCAACTCAGTTGGGCTACTCATGAATTTACTAATTAAGCTCAACACATACATAAGATCAGGTCGAGTTACTGCCAAGTACATCAAAATCCAATCAACGATCTACTTATACATTGTAGCATCCACCTTCATTCCATCTTCATTTTTCATCAGTTTACACTCGGGAACAATAGGATTCTTTGAAGAATTACAATCCCTCATGCCAAACCTCTGTAACACTTCTCTTGCATATTTTCTTTGGCAAATATAAATCCCTTCTTCTCTTTGAATTACTTCAACCCCAAGAAATAATGCATTTTTACTAAGTTCTGTCATATCAAACTCCTTTTCCATAAACTTTTTAACTCTTTTGAACATCTTTTCATCACTACTAATAAAAACTAAATCATCAACGTAAAGGCTAACAATGAGAATATTACCTCCTCCACTCTGCTTCACAAACAAGGTGTGTTCATAAGGACATCTCTCAAATCCTTTGTTAATGAAATAAGCTTAGATGCGGTTATACCAAGCTCGAGGGGCCTACTTGAGGCCGTACAAGGCTTTCTTTAATCAATACACCTTTGTTTCTTTGCCTTTTATTACATAGCCTTGAGGGTGCTTACAAAAATCGTTTCACTCAGTTCTCCATGCAAGAACACATTTTTTTACATCTAACTGATATACTTTCCATCCTTTTGAGTAGTAAGAGCAATTACCATGCGGATAGTATCCCATATAGCCACTGGTGCAAAAACTTCAGTGTAGTCAACTCCCTTCATCTGAGAATACCCCTTCGCTACAAGTCTAGCCATCTATTTCTCTACTTCTCTTTTTTCGTTCAACTTTGTTTTCAAGATCCATTTAACTCCAATGGTCCTTGCTTCTGCTGGTAAGTCTCTATTAGTTACCATGTGCTATTCTTTTTGATTGTTGCTATCTCATTATCTATTGTAGTCCTCCATTTTGTCATTGTGGATGGCTTCTTCAAATATGGCTGGATTAGATGGTGAAGTAAACAACACAAAGTTTTGAAATTCTTTTTCTTCTAATAATCCTTTTGCGCTCTCATAATCATTCATCCACACAGGTGGCCTACGGATCCTCCCTTCTTCTCGAGCTTCCTCTATGGACTGAGTTGAATCCGAGCTATTACCTTGGCTTGAAGTTGAGCCATTTTCTATCTCTCCTTCAATATTGTCATTTGAATCACCTTCGTCTTCACTTTGAGTGAGTCCATTTCATTCTTCTTCACTTTTTCCCCAATCTAACACATTTTTGCTTCATCTCTTCTGAGCTTCTGCCCCAATCCCAACACTCGTCTTCTTCAAAATCACAATACCCTTGGTTGTTGGATCATAGAGCTGGTATACTTTGGATTCATCACTCATTCCCATCATCACACACCGAAAGCTTTTATCATCAAGTTTTTTCCTCTTAGCTTCCGGCATGTGAACATGAGCAACAAAGTCGAAGACTTTGAAGTAATGAACTGATGGTTTGATGGTGCTCCATGTTTCCTCATGCGCCAATTCCTTCAATGCCAATGTAGGGCTTCAGTTGAGAACGTGAATGATCCATTTTACTACTTCGGGACAAAAGTACTTTGGAACATGTTTCTCAGACATCATACATCGAACCATATTCATAATGGTCCGATTCTTCCTCTCAGCCACCCCATTTTGTTGAGGGGTGAAGGCTGCAACCAATTACCTCCTTATTCCATGTGAGCCACAGAATGGATTGAATTCTTGAGAGGTGAACTCTCCTCCCTTATCTGTATGAAGACACTGAATTGGAGCCCCTATTTCTTTCTCCACCATACTTTTAAACATTTTAAATGAATTAAAAGCTTTAGACTTCTCATATAAGAATGAAACCTAAATCTTTCGACTGTAATCATCTATAAAAGTAATCAAATACCTTTTTTCACTGCTAGATGAGGGTGTGAACAATCCACAAATGTTAGAGTGAACTAATTGAAGTATGTGTGTAGCCCACCACAAACTTTTCTTCTATATGGATTCCCTGTGTTGCTTGCCTATGATGCAATTGCACAGCTTGCTTGGTGTCTTATTTCAGGCAGTTCTCTTATCATCTTCTTATAATGAAGGGTATTCAGTCCCTTAAAGTTGAGGTGGTCGTAATGACAATGCGAAAGGTGTGTTTTATTTTCTGAGGCAATCTTGAAACAAGTTGGGACTTTTGGCATTATGGTTGCAAGAAATACGAACATCCTATTAGTTGACATCTTTGATTGCAAGATTAGGCCATTCCTTGGGTGATAGCATTGACATTCTTCATTTTAAATCAACACAGTAACTCCTTTCTCTGACAGTTGTCTGATACTAATCAAGTTGTTCTTTAACTCGGGAACATAGTAAACATTAATAATCACTTGTGTAATTCCATTAACATGTAGTCGTACATTACCTCTCCCGACTACTGCCATTTTGAAGTTGTTCCCAAGCTTCACAGATTTCGCAAGTAGGTGAAATAAAAGAATGGGTAGAACCGGTATCAAATAAGGTATATACTTCGCAAGAGTTTATGATTAGCTTACCCATGATAACTTCAATCGGGTTCCTCGCTTTTTGGGAGGTCACGACAAACGCTTTCCCTTGAACTACTGGCTTTAACTTGTCTGGGACAACCTTTGATGTCACCATCCCAACTGGACTTGACTTCACTACATGACAAAATCGAGCTAGGTGACCTTCTCTTCCGCAATTGAAACACACTTTGGGTTGCTGCGTACAGTTTGGACTGATGTGTCCCTCCCCTCCGCATCTGTAGCATACGACCGGTGGTCATTCTCATTCCTTAAAAACAGGTGTTGGTGCTGCTGTCTTTCCATCATTGTTGAACCTTCTCTTTTTGAAATTTCCACTTGACTTATTTCTTCTATTAGCTTGGCCAGGATTACCACCGAAGTGGTTACTATTTTTGGCATGATGATTTCCTCCACGTTTGTTGTTAACGCTTCGATGACTGCTTCCATTGGTATTATTGGTTTGCCGACTGCTATCTTTTGGTTGGGCTAACTCATTATCGCGCTCCAATAACTAAGCCCTATTCACAACATTTGAATACAAACAAAGTTTATGAGAAATGAGGTATTGACGTATTTCGGGTTTCAAACCTCGCAGAAACATTCGTGTCATACGCTACTCATTATCTACAAAATGGGATATAAACCGGGATAACTCGGCAAACTTTGCCTCGTATTGCGATATGGTTATATTATTTTGCTTCAGCTTGATTAATTCTACCTCCTTCATGTGACGAATACTTTCAGGAAAGCACTTGTCGTTAAATAATTCTTGGAACGTTTCCCAAAACATCTTTAGTGCAAAAAGTTGAGTACTTTTTACAGATTTCCACCAGTAATCTGCCTCTCCTCGCAACATAAAGGTGATAAAGGGAACCTTTTGCTCCTTGGAGCATCCCAAGACATTAAATATCTTGGAGATCTGCTTAATCCACGTCTCTGCCTTAAGTGGCTCTGGCTTTTCCAAAAACTCCGATGGTTCTAGCTCCTTAAATTGCTTAGCGATGACCAGCCGTGAGTTGCCATTGTTTCCACCTGCATTTTGAATAGGAGTCTCTCTAGCTTGGTGTTGCATGAATTGCAGAAAGCTTCTAAACATCCAGTCGTTCATCATTTGGTCGATGTTGTTGTTTATATGAGGATTATTGCCTTCCTGATGCACATTATCCTGGTTATTGATCGGCGGTGACTCAACGGTCTCATGTGCTCCATTGCTTATCTCAACATTTTCAGATGCTATTTTCAAACACTGCCACAAAATAAGGTTTAATTGACATGCCATATATTATCCCTATATTCTGACCGACTAATTAAATAACAAATAAGTTTAGGTAGGACACACTAGCGAAGGATTTACTCGTCTCTCCCCTCCTAATTCTAGCCTCAATATCCGCTAGGGATCATATCCCTAAGTTTTGATACCAACTGTAACGCCCCCAAAATAGGTATACACAACCCATTCTGAGTCGCCAAAATACATGGGACATAATTCAAATACAAACTTAATTTATACAACTGTTAAGTGTCGTCCAGAATACGACAAAACATAAACTGAGAGTTTTTAACTTGAACATTGTCTCGTAGATAATATCCAAACTTAAATGGAGTCCTCATTAAAATTATTATCACACTATTTTATAAAATAGTGAGGACTATTATAACCACTATCTTGGACCATCACTCCATTCGTCGACTAGCCCCAACTATATTCTCATTTCCTGAAGAGACAATGAAAGAAAAGGGTGAGCTCAACTAGCCCAGTAAAGAATATTATGACTAAGATAATGCAGAATAAATTATCATTAGCCTTCAACCATGTAAAACTGATAGAATACAATAGACAACAAGTTTAACTACAGCGGAACAAGCAATCCATTAGAAGAGTCAAGTAGAGCATGATGTCTACTATCTTCTATGATTTAAAGTTCATCATCAATATTTTATCTCTGCAACACAGCTCAATAAATAATCTACATCATCGAATTATCCATCCATTACAAGCCAATGATTTCTTTAGTATCACATCCACGAATTATCCATGCATTACGGGCCAAGGAAATTCGTTATTATCACCAGTGGTCATGATTATGCCAAACAACTGTCCATTAATGCACTACGAGCTAATGAGGACTTTTACCACATCATTTGTAACATTAAAGGTCTTGATAATACCGATACATAATTTCTAGTCATAATCATACCAATCAACAGTACATCTATGCACTACGGGCCAAAGATGACTTTCATCACAATATAAGCATGAGGATGATGACAATGATATAAGAATTCAATTAAGTGAGATCAAGGATAGAATTTAAAGATTTATAATTCAATTTATCAAGAGTTTAAGAATGTTCAAATTGTCAACATGATAACTGCCTTGTGGAGTAAAATAAAAGAATAATATTCCTGTATCAAAAATAATTTGGATAGAAAAGAAATTAATTTTTTTTTGTCGTGAATAGCACCCCAGGTGAATAGTCCCAGAGAGAATAGTATTCTATAAATAGTACTTCGTGAATAGTACCGTATGTATGAATAGTACCGTTTATATGAATAGTGCCGTATGTATGAATAGTATCCATGAATAGTACTCCGTCATGAAAAGATTAAAATTTAACAAGAATGTCCAGAAAAATATTTTAGTGAAACGATACTAGATGAAGCAAAAATTTCAAGGATATTCTACTAATTGCAAGTAGTATAGAAGTAATACTTAAACTCTAAGTTGTATAGATCGCCTGGATGGATATGAGAAAAGTATGATGGGTCGTGAGTTGGACAAAACCAATTATGATTTAACCAAGTTATTTTCTCAATCTTTAAATACTTAACAAGGTGAGTGTGCTTTGTTCCCTCTCTCCTTCTAACAGGCAATTTCTACTATGTTGACTAGAAGGAGTAACGCTACCCTGAGTTTCTTGAACCGTAGGCTTAGGTCCCGTCATGTCAATATCCATTTGTCCAACTTGAGGTTGTGTTGGATTTTGTTCGGCTGGAACCCCTTTGTAATCATTTATGAACGGCTGGTACAATGTATTGAACCATGACTCATACATGGTTCTTAACTCAGCTGGCAGATCATGTAAGACCCCAACTTTTATGAATAAAAATGAATTTTTCTCTAAATATTATTTTTGAATATTAAGGTGTGAATTTGTTATAATGTTATAGTTGTGGGTAATATTTATAAATTTTACAAAGTAAGCAAGTTGTCATAAACTATTCGATTGGTTGGAGAATATTCGTTTTAACAGGAAATATTCATACGACGGCATAATCATTGGTGGACCCTATAACAGAATTTATTGTCGAAGTTAGAAAACGACAGAAATATCTTTTTATAAAAATAACGGCGAAAGTTTTACCGTTAACTGTTGAAATACCCGTTGTTAAAAGAACAGTAATACGCGTGGTTGCATAGTAGCACACGGTATTTGATGCTTACATGAGAAGTCACTCAGTTATACTCAATTATTGCTACAGTAATTGCTACACAGTATCTCACATTATTGATTCTATTATTGTCAAAGTATCATATGCATAATATTTTATATTATTAAATCAATAATTGAGATGACAAGTTCTGTCGAGAAAAAGGGATTTGGTCACCTTATTGCGCGCCAATATGGAGAAATCCTTATCGAAAAGCCCCTTCTTTCTTGGAAATGATCTGGTTGTTAATATTACAAGTTATATTATTGATGAACAAATGTTGTTAAAAATATTGAGAGAATTTTTATGAAGTATTTATTATAATTTTTGCTTATTATTTAGACCCCTACTTACCTATTTTTCAAAATAGTCGGGAGAAAGTTATCTCAGTTTGGTTTTATTACTTATATATACATATATATATATATATATATATATATATATATATATATATATATATACACCCGTGAGCGGGTGGTGTTTTATTTATATAATATATATATAATTAAGATCCGGGGGGGGGGGAACATGTATCATGGGTGGGGATGAATTTATATATATATATATGTAAGACCCCAACTTTTATAAATAAAGATGAATTTTCTATAAATATCATTTTTGAATATTATGGAGTTAATTTGATATAATGTTATAGTTGTGGGTAATATTTATAAATTTTGCAAAGTACGCAAGTTGTTATATAATATTCGATTGGTCGGGGAATATTCGTTTTAACAGGGAATATTCGTACAACGACACAATCATTGGTGGACCCCACAACAGAATTATTGTCGAATTGAGAAAACGACAAAAATAGTTTATTAAAAATAACGGCGAAAGTTTTACCATTGTTACTGTTGAACTACTCGGTAGTAAAAGTACAGTAATACGTGTGGTTGCATAGTAGCACACGGTATTGATTATTAATGCTTATGTGAGAAGTCACTCAGTTTGATTCCATTATTGTCAGTTAATAATATGAATTATTTAGCGATAATGACGTTTTGTTTTATTCGTATTATTAACGTAATAAAACAGAAACATCTTTTTATATAAAACAAAATACTTTATTAAAGTTATTCTATAAATAGAATATATTATATTTTATTTAAAAGATTTTTCTTTAAATATGGACCGTCAGATTAAAGTAATCAATCTGGACCGTTCATGGATTAGTTACTATGCATTCTATTTTTCTATAAATAGCAGCTCATTCCTTCATTATTTCTTACGAATTCACTGAACTCTAGAGAGAGAAACTATAGAGAGAAACTATAGAGAGAGAGAGAAGAAGAGTATTCTGCTACTTAACTACTTCCTTACTTCAGCTCTTCTTTAAAACGGTAAGGGGTGTTATTCTTTCTTATTCATGAAGAGAACTGTTGTTACCCCATTTATTATTATTCTGTTGGAATAACCTGTATACGCGGTCTACCCTATACTTGGTGACATTCTTCTATTATTCTGTTGGAACATCCTGTCTGCGTGTTTTACACCAGACCTGGTTCCGTTTTTATTATTATTCTGTTGGAACATCCTGTCTGCGTGTTTTACACCGGACCTGGTTTCGTTTTTATTATTATTCTGTTGGAACATCCTGTCTGTGTGTTTTACACCGGACCTGGTTCCGTTTTTATTATTATTCTATTGGAACATCCTGTCTGTGTGTTTTACACCGGACCTGGTTCCGTCTTTATTATTATTCTGTCGGAATATCCTGTCTGTGTGTTTTACACCGGACCTGGTTCCATTATTATTATTCTGTCGGAATATCCTGTCTGTGCGTTTACGCCGGACCTGGTTCCATTATTATTATTATTCTGTTAAGAATAACCTGTCTGTGCGGTCTATCGCATGCATGGTGATTTCTTTTGTTATTCCATTCTTTATTATACTCAGTTGGTTAAGTTTTGACTTCTATACTCCATAAAATTTGTGGAATATCCTTGACATTTGCGCTTCATCTAGTATCTATTCATGAAAATATTCTCCTGATCATTCTTGAATTTTACTCCACAAAGTAGTATCATGTTGACAATTTGGACGTTGTTAATTCTTGGATAAATTAATTCTTGAACTTGTTTTTATTGAATTCTTATATCATTGTCATCATCCTCATGTTTATATTCTGTTGAAAGTCATCTGTGGCCTGTAGTGCATAGATGGACTTGGTATGATTATGACCAGGGATTATTCGGTGTAATCATGACCGTAATGTTACAAATGATGTGGTAAAAGTCCTCATTGGCCCGTAGTGCATTGATGGACAGTTGTTGGCATGATCATGACCATTAATGAATATACGAATATCCTTGGCCGTAGTGCAGGGGTGATTCGATGATGTGGATTATTTTATTAAGCTGAGTCTCAGCGATCACAGTGTTGGAAAATCTTTTAAATCATAAAAGATAGTAGAGTTTATTTTCTACTTGACTCTTTTAATGGATTGCTTGTTCCGCTGCAGTTAAACTTGATGTCTATTATATTTTATCAGTTTAACATTGTTGAAGGCTAATGATAATTTATTCTGCATTATCTTAGTCATAATATTTCTTACTGGGCTAGTTGAGCTCACCCTTTCTTTCACTGTTCTCTTCAGGAAATGAGAACGTAGCTGGGGCAAGTCGGGGAACGGAGTGATGGTCCGAATGATAGTATTAGTTAGTAGTCCTCACTATTCTATGTAATGGTGTGTTAATAAATGTAACGAGGACTCCTTTTGAGTATGAATACTCTCTAGAAGATAATATTTGTATTCAAACTCACAGTTTATGTTTTGTCGTATTGTACACGACAGTTGTATTAGTAAGTTGTATTTGTATTCTGTACTATGTATCTGACGACCCAAGATGGGTGATGTATACCTAATTTTGGGGGCGTCACAGTTGGTATCAGAGCTTAGGGATATGATCCCTGGCTAAGATGTGAGAATAGAACTAGGAGGGGAGAGACGGGAAATTCTTTCGCTAGTATGACCTACCTAAGTTTATTTGCATGGTATTTAATTGGTCGGTCATAATATAAGGATAAAATATGACATATCAATTAATTTTTATTTTGTGACAGTATCTGAAAATGGCATCTGAGAATGTTGAGAATAGCAATGGAGCACAGGCGACTGTTGATTCACCTCATATCAATAATCAGGATAATGTGCATCAGGAAGGTGACAATCCTCATGCAAAAAACAACACTGACCAAATGATGAATGATCAAATGTTCAGAGGCTTTATGCAATTCATGCAACAACAGGTGAAAGCGGCTCCTGTCCACAACGTAGGTGGAAATACTGGAAACTCTCTGGCGGTCACCGCTAAACAGTTTAAGGAGCTGGGACCACCGGAGTTTAAGGGAGAACCCAAACCACTTGTAGCTGAAACATGGATAAAGCAGATCACCAAGATATTTGATGTCTTGGGTTGCTCCGAGGAGCAAAAGGTTCCCTTTGCCGCCTTTATGTTGCGAGGAGAGGCAGATTACTGGTGGGAATCGATAAAGCGTACTCAACCTGCCGCACTGAAGATGTCTTGAGAGAAGTTCCAAGAGCTGTTTAACGACAAATACTTTCCCGAGAGTATTCGTCACATGAAGGAGGTGGAGTTCATCAAATTGGAGCAGAATAATATGACCGTGTCGCAGTACGAGGCAAAATTTACGGAGTTATCCCGGTTTGCGTCCCACCTGGTGGATAATGAAGAAAGAATGACGCAGATATTTTTAAGAGGTTTGAAGCCGGAGATACGTCAACATCTTGTTTCTCATAAACTGTGTTTGTATTCAGATGTTGTAAATAGGGCTCAGTTGGTGGGGCGCGATAACGAGACAACACAACCAAAAGAGAGCAGCCGACAAAATGATAATACCAGTGAAAGCAGTCATCGAAGCGGTGACAACAAGCGTGGAGGGAATCAACAGGCCAGAAATGGTAACCACTTCGGTGGTAATCAGGGCCAAAACAATAAGAATGGACATTTCAAGAAGAGGAGATTCAACAATGATGGAAAAACGTCAGCACCAGCACCTGTCGTTAAGGAAGGAGAACGACCACCTATCATATGTTTCAAATGCGGAGGGGAGGGGCACATCAGTCCAAACTACGCGATGCCGTCCAAAGCATGTTATAATTGTGGAAGAGAAGGTCATTTAGCCCGATTTTGTCGTTTACCGAAGACAAATTCAGCTAGGATGGAGGCACCAAAGGCCGTCCCAGAAAAGTCAAAACCGGTTGTGCAAGGGAGAGCGTTTGTTGTGAACTCCCAGAAAGCAAGGAACCCGAATGAGGTCATCACGGGTAAGCTTATCATAAACTCTAACGAAGTCTATACTTTATTTGATACCGGTTCTACCCATTCTTTTATTTCTCCTACTTGCGCTCATCGATTAAATTTGATTCCGGAGAAATTAGATTTTGACTAGCTGTTGAAACTCCATTGGGAGAAACCTTCATTACATCCACGGTTTATAAGTCTTGTTTGGTTCAAGTTGGTACCCACACATTTCCTGTCGATCTTATTTCATTAAAAATACTTGCATTTGACGTGATTCTAGGGATTGATTGGTTAACTACTCATCATGCAAAAATTGATTGTTTTCGTAAGGTTGTTAGCTTTCATATTCCTAATCGACCTATTATGCGAATTCAAGCAACCAAACCATTAAAATCAATCGCTGTCATCTCAAGCCATAAAGCTATTCGTTTATTGAAAAACGGATGTCAAGTTTTCTTAGCTCATGTCACAGATCTAAACAAAAATACGTCAGCTTTGAATGATATTTCTGTTGTTAATAAATTTCCTGACGTATTTCCCGAAGAACTTCCTGGCCTACCCCCAGAGCGTGAAATTGAATTTTGTATCGACCTTGAACCTGGTACAAAACCCATTTCCAAAGCCCCATATCGAATGGCTCCTATTGAACTTCAGGAGTTAAAGACCCAACTGCAGGAATTGTTAGACATTGGTTTTATTCGTCCTAGTACTTCTCCTTGGGGTGCTCCTGTTCTGTTCGTGAAGAAGAAAGATGGGAGTATGCGACTTTGTATTGATTATCGGGAGTTGAATCATGTCACCATCAAAAATAGGTACCCATTGCCACGTATTGATGACCTGTTTGACCAGTTGCAAGGAGCACAATTCTTTTCAAAGATCGATCTTCGTTCTGGATATCATCAGCTGAAGGTTAGAACTGAGGATATTCCAAAGACTGCCTTCAGAACTCGGTATGGGCATTATGAATTCTTAGTTATGTCTTTTGGATTGACTAATGCTCCTGCTGCCTTCATGGATATGATGAACATTTAAGGAATATTTGGATCACTTTGTGGTCGTCTTTATCGATGACATCCTTATTTATTCCAAAAGTCGTGAAGATCATGAGCAACACTTGAGGCTGGTACTCCAAAAGCTTCGTGAATACAAACTTTATGCCAAGTTGAAGAAATGCGAGTTCTGGCTGGAAGAGGTAGCATTCCTTGGGCACGTAGTATCAAGTCGTGGAATATCGGTTGACCCGGCAAAGATTGAAGCTATTCAAAGCTGAGAGCAACCTAAATCAGTAACCGAAGTACGTAGCTTTCTCGGTCTAGCTGGTTATTATCGGAGATTCGTGGAAGGATTTTCTCGAATCGCTACTCCGTTAACTCAGCTGACTCGAAAAGATACAAAGTTCGGTTGGAGTGAAGAATGTGAGCAGAGTTTTCAAGAACTCAAGAGGAGACTCATTTCAGCACCTGTTCTAACAATACCATCTGGCTCGGAAGGATTTGTCATCTACAGTGATGCTTCGAGCAAAGGGTTGGGATGTGTTCTCATACAACATGGAAAAGTCATAGCCTATGCATCAAGACAACTCAAGGAATATGAGAGGAATTATCCTACTCATGATCTAGAGTTGGCAGCTGTTGTCTTTGCACTTAAAATTTGGAGGCATTACTTGTATGGGGAGAAGGTGGAGATCTTTATGGATCATAAAAGTCTCAAATATTTCTTCACTCAAAAGGAACTCAACATGCGACAACGACGTTGGCTTGAACTGTTGAAAGATTATGATCATACCATTCAATATCATCCTGGAAAAGAGAACGTGGTAGCTGACACATTGAGTAGAAGATCATATGCAAGTACGAGTGCGATATTGTCAACACAAAGACCCATTTTGTGTGATTTGCAAAGGATGAAGATAGAGTTAAAGACTCCAGGGACCCATGTGATGATGGCGAATATACGAGTAGAACCGACTTTAATCGATAAAGTTAAAGCTGCTCAAGCTACAGACCTGGAGCTGATGCGTATGAAGAAGAAAGTGCAAGAAGGTGCTATACCGGAAGAAAGAATCGATGAAGAAGGAATACTTCGAGTCAACTCCAGACTTTGTGTTCCTAACAACCCTGATTTAAAGTATGAAATCATGATGGAGGCGCACAACACACCGTTTGCAATCCATCCTGGAAGTACCAAAATATATCATGATCTTCGTCATACATTTTGGTGGAGCAATATGAAGAGAGAGATAGCGTTGTTTATCTCAAGGTGTCTAACTTGTCAACGAGTCAAAGCGGAGCATCAAGTACCAAAAGGTCCATTGCAACCACTTGAAATTCCAGAATGGAAGTGGGAGCACATTACCATGGATTTCGTTACCGGTCTTCCTAGGGTTTCTCAAGGTATTGATGCGATTTGGGTCATTGTTGATAGATTGACCAAGTCTGCTCATTTCTTACCGATACGAGAAACTTATACACTTGAACGTCTTGCTCGTATGTACATAAACGAGATTGTAAGACTGCATGGTATGCCAGTATCCATAGTTTCTGACCGAGACCCAAGATTCACTTCACGATTTTGGGTTAGTTTACAAAAAGCTATGGGCACGGAGTTACGATTTAGTTCAGCATATCATCCTCAGACGGACGGACAATCAGAGAGGACTATTCAAACTCTTGAAGATCTATTAAGACTCTGTGTCTTTGACTTCAAAGGAAGTTGGGACAAGTTCTTACCATTGGTGGAGTTTTCCTACAACAACAGTTATCAAGCAAGTATTGGCATGGCTCCATTCGAAGCATTGTATGGAAGAAAATGTCGTTCTCCAGTATGCTGGGATGAGGTGGGTGAAGCAACGTTGTTGGGACCGGAGTTGGTACGTATGACTACAGAAAAGATTCAAACGATCCGACAACGTATAAAAACCTCACAAGATCGACAAAAGAGTTATGCTGATCTTCATCGAAAGAACGTGGAATTTGATGTAGGAGATCATGTGTTCTTACGTGTTGCTCCATGGAAAGGAGTTACGAGATTTGGAAAGAGAGGAAAGCTCAATCCTCGATTCATCGGTCCATTTTTAATCCTCGATCGAGTAGGAACTGTGGCTTATAGACTCGCTTTACCGCCAAGTATGTATCGTGTTCATAACGTTTTTCACATATCCATGTTACGCAAATATGTGGAAGACCCGAACCACATTATTGAGTTAGAACCGGACGAAATAGCGGAGGATTTGACGTATGAAGAAGTTCCTGTTCAAATCTTGGATAAGAAGGAACATATTCTACGCTCCAAGGTTATACCTCAAGTCAAAGTTTTGTGGAAAAACCACGATGTTGAGGAAATGACTTGGGAGTTAGAATCTGAAATGAAATCAAGGTATCCTTATCTCTTCGACATACCAGGTACGTACCCTAATTTCGAGGGCGAAATTTCATAAGAAGGGGAGGTTGTAAGACCCCAACTTTTATAAATAAAGATGAATTTTCTATAAATATCATTTTTGAATATTATGGAGTTAATTTGATATAATGTTATAGTTGTGGGTAATATTTATAAATTTTGCAAAGTACGCAAGTTGTTATATAATATTCGATTGGTCGGAGAATATTCGTTTTAACAGGGAATATTCGTACAACGACACAATCATTGGTGGACCCCACAACAGAATTATTGTCGAATTGAGAAAACGACAAAAATAGTTTATTAAAAATAACGGCGAAAGTTTTACCATTGTTACTGTTGAACTACTCGGTAGTAAAAGTACAGTAATACGTGTGGTTGCATAGTAGCACACGGTATTGATTATTAATGCTTATGTGAGAAGTCACTCAGTTTGATTCCATTATTGTCAGTTAATAATATGAATTATTTAGCGATAATGACGTTTTGTTTTATTCGTATTATTAACGTAATAAAACAGAAACATCTTTTTATATAAAACAAAATACTTTATTAAAGTTATTCTATAAATAGAATATATTATATTTTATTTAAAAGATTTTTCTTTAAATATGGACCGTCAGATTAAAGTAATCAATCTGGACCGTTCATGGATTAGTTACTATGCATTCTATTTTTCTATAAATAGCAGCTCATTCCTTCATTATTTCTTACGAATTCACTGAACTCTAGAGAGAGAAACTATAGAGAGAAACTATAGAGAGAGAAGAAGAGTATTCTGCTACTTAACTACTTCCTTACTTCAGCTCTTCTTTAAAACGGTAAGGGGTGTTATTCTTTCTTATTCATGAAGAGAACTGTTGTTACTCCATTTATTATTATTCTGTTGGAATAACCTGTATACGCGGTCTACCCTATACTTGGTGACATTCTTCTATTATTCTGTTGGAACATCCTGTCTGCGTGTTTTACACCGGACCTGGTTCCGTTTTTATTATTATTCTGTTGGAACATCCTGTCTGCGTGTTTTACACCGGACCTGGTTTCGTTTTTATTATTATTCTGTTGGAACATCCTGTCTGTGTGTTTTACACCAGACCTGGTTCTGTTTTTATTATTATTCTGTTGGAACATCCTGTCTGTGTGTTTTACACCGGACCTGGTTCCGTCTTTATTATTATTCTGTCGGAAAATCCTGTCTGTGTGTTTTACACCGGACCTGGTTCCATTATTATTATTCTGTCGGAATATCCTGTCTGTGCGTTTACGCCGGACCTGGTTCCATTATTATTATTATTCTGTTAAGAATAACCTGTCTGTGCGGTCTATCGCATGCATGGTGATTTCTTTTGTTATTCCATTCTTTATTATACTCAGTTGGTTAAGTTTTGACTTCTATACTCCATAAAATTTGTGGAATATCCTTGACATTTGCGCTTCATCTAGTATCTATTCATGAAAATATTCTCCTGATCATTCTTGAATTTTACTCCACAAAGTAGTATCATGTTGACAATTTGGACGTTGTTAATTCTTGGATAAATTAATTCTTGAACTTGTTTTATTGAATTCTTATATCATTGTCATCATCCTCATGTTTATATTCTGTTGAAAGTCATCTGTGGCCTGTAGTGCATAGATGGACTTGGTATGATTATGACCAGGGATTATTCGGTGTAATCATGACCGTAATGTTACAAATGATGTGGTAAAAGTCCTCATTGGCCCGTAGTGCATTGATGGACAGTTATTGGCATGATCATGACCATTAATTAATATACGAATATCCTTGGCCGTAGTGCAGGGGTGATTCGATGATGTGGATTATTTTATTAAGCTGAGTCTCAGCGATCACAGTGTTGGAAAATCTTTTAAATCATAAAAGATAGTAGAGTTTATTTTCTACTTGACTCTTTTAATGGATTGCTTGTTCCGCTGCAGTTAAACTTGATGTCTATTATATTTTATCAGTTTAACATTGTTGAAGGCTAATGATAATTTATTCTGCATTATCTTAGTCATAATATTTCTTACTGGGCTAGTTGAGCTCACCCTTTCTTTCACTGTTCTCTTCAGGAAATGAGAACGTAGCTGGGGCAAGTCGGGGAACGGAGTGATGGTCCGAATGATAGTATTAGTTAGTAGTCCTCACTATTCTATGTAATGGTGTGTTAATAAATGTAACGAGGACTCCTTTGAGTATGAATACTCTCTAGAAGATAATATTTGTATTCAAACTCACAGTTTATGTTTTGTCGCATTGTACACGACAGTTGTATTAGTAAGTTGTATTTGTATTCTGTACTATGTATCTGACGACCCAAGATGGGTGATGTATACCTAATTTTGGGGCGTCACAATATATATATATATATATATATATATATATATATTATAAGTTTTGTTTTACTTGAATATTATATTATTATTTTAAAAATCAGACGTCTGAGAATTCGATGAATTCGGCCCGTGAATTCTTTCTACTGTTGGTCTGTGATTTATTTTCTAAATAATATCATTCTATTCTCCTATAAATAGGATGCTTAGTTTAGAATTGAAAATCACACCAGAATTAGAGAATTCTTCTTCTATAATATTAAGCGTATTTCTTTCGAGTTTGAGGAAGCTTTGAGTGTAAAAAGCAGTACAAGTTTTCTTCAAGAATATCCCCATCCTACCAGTCAAAAGTTGTGACACCCCCAAATCCAGGTTCTCTAACCTCAGATTCGGTGCTCACGATCTATCATCATCATAAGTATTCTATAACTATTACGAAATAATAAACATACATTGTTCATTATAACAAAGTCTCATAACACGGTCCCAAGGTCTCCATAACCTTAACTTTAAATACACCATTTATCATACAAATAGTTTACTTAAGAAATTTCATCAGATAATAACTAAATTGACATTCATTCTAAATTACTCCTGGATCTTGCCCTTGCCCTTGTCCTTCGTGTTGGATCCTTCGGGCTTAACTGAAATAGATGTCATGATATAGCAAGAGTAAGCAACTAATTTGCTTCGCAAGTTTGTATACAAGAGAGATATATCATGACTTAGAAAGAAATATTGCGTTCAATGTTCAACAATAGCATAAGATTGTGAAAGAACATGAATTAATAATCAACAATTGAATATTCTATAATTTAATAACATGAACTGAGTGGTTTTGAATAACCATGAACATTTGCCAAGGTGCTTAGTGATTTAAACTGGACCTCTTAATAAGTTTTGGTATTCAAGGGGATCAACCTTTCATACCTCGTGATTTATGCATAAACACTTAATAATCCGGCATTGATATCATGCCTTAATCAAATTCATCATTTTCTCAGTCAAGAGTTCTTACTATATCAATTTAATAAGAACAGTTATTTAAAACACATTTAATTTAACAAATTTAGACATGCTTGATCTAGCTGATACAATTAGCATAGATCTATTTCATAAACAGTTCATAAATGAAGAACTTTAATTTAATTCACAGTTTAATAGCAGTAGGACGGAATTCAATTGCACAAAATGCTAATTTCAATAATCAATATAGACGTGAATAATCATCAATAATTGTTCACTAACATGCTTTGAAAATAATAACTCGAGCTTGAGTTAGGAAACTTGCCTCGATCGTAGGTTACGGCTACGAAATTAAATTTCTATCCACTATGCAGTTAAATTATCTTCCTTTGAGAGACCTATAAATTAATCTTTCAATTAGTCAAAGCATAACATTAGATTATGTAATCACATAGATATTATACATTACATTTAGTTCTTATAAACATTATCATGTCTAGATAGTGTTACTATTAATTAACGACTACCTTTAATTCACATAATATTATTAACTTAGATAATATTTAATTCACCTTCTAGTATTATTGGTTTACTAATAATATTTTCATTCACTTACTAATATTATTATTATCTTAGTAATATTTCAATACCTTACTAATATTATTAATCCTCTTAATAATATTTTAATCATGCATTAATATTATTACCATAATAATATCTTACTTATGCTTTAACATCATTAATAAATTAATAATACTTTCAATCATTTACTAATATTATTAATCATTTAATAATATTTTATTCCTTTACTAATGTTATTATATTTAATAACATTTTATTTAATCTCAAATAGTATTATTTAATAATATTTTAATCATTTAATAATAATACTTTAATATAATATTATTAATCTTTTAATAATATTTTAATCTAGGATTAATATCTTAATCTAATATTATTAATTATTTAATAATATTTTAATAAAATTTTAATCTTAATATTTTTATTTACTTAACAACATCATATTATAATATTACTAATATTATAATAATATTCCAATGATTTACTAAATTAATAAATAATTTATTCTAATTGTTCATCCTTTATTAACCCCTTATTTAATATCCATAAAAGGTCATAAATAATATTTATTATTATAAATTACCAACATGCCCTAAGATAGTCATGATATAATATATTATGAGCATTCAAGCATAAAAATCACATTTTTCTCATTAAAGACATCATTTAACTATTTATTTCTTTTTATTCATAATTTAACCATTTTTAGGAAAAATAGCAAACTGATTCCAAAAATTCTCAACTTCTGGATTTTGACAGAATATAAACACACAATGATCTCCTAAATTTTCTGGAATTTTAGAAAATGATTTACTATTTTTAAAGTGTCTAAAACACTCGAATCTTGCCCCATTTTTCATAAATTGAGTTTCGCTCAGAAAACTTTGAAATTTTCAGGGTATGCTCTCGTAACATATATGAAGCTACTGTAAAAATTTCAAAATTTTCCAGGGTATACACAGTGAGACATTCGAAGGTTAATATTTCGGAGTTCTTTACGAAAATAGTCATTACGCACAATATATAACTCGAAACGTGTCCGTTCTTTTTCCTGCATGTACATAACTTCTCACGGTACCTCTGTGATGTTTCCCAAATTTTTAATAGACAAGACTGAAACAGCCTCATGAAAAACGGATCAGTAGCTAATTTAGGGTTTTCAAAGCCTCAACATGCAAAGCGGACTGTTTTGAGAAAAATAGTCTCAAAAGTTTCAAAATTTGTTAGATTTGTGTTTTACCACTTGGGTTTACTACATAACTCATGTATCTAGTACCCCCTTCGACGGATCATAATTCCAAGTTGTAAAACTTGAGTTACTCAAGATTTAGTGGAAGAAAAACAAGAGTTTTCATCCTTGGAGAACATATGCTCATTTTCTTCCTCTAAGTCTTTGATCTAACACTCAAGTTACTTAGTTCCATACATGATGATATGTAGAACTAGTGTATCTTAAGTATTTGTACATAACCCCATCAAAACTCAAGCTAGCAAAACAAAGTAAAAGAAGAAGATGAAGGTAAGTTATACCTTGACTTAGTTGCTACCATTCTTGATTTTCCAAAGTAAGTTATATACTTAGGAGGCATGAACAACTAGCACTCTTATCTCTTCTCTATATAACCAAAACCCTCTCTCTCTTTTCTCTCTATGAAGTTGGCTAGCTTGGGAGCAAAAGATAGAAGAAGAAGATGGAGAGAAAATGAGATGTTGGAAGAATGAAATATGATTACAAAATGAAATGGGCAATTCACTAATAATACTCCCATAACTATTTTGTTGTCCATTGGGTAAAAACTTTGTATTATTATTTCCATTAGGCTAGACATGATTAAATGTGTATAATGGAGTGATAACCAATGGGAGCTTGACAACATTGTCCTTGTGTTTAATAATTTCTACTAATGGACAAGTTAGCTTAATTATTCCACTTAGGATCCTCTAGCCCATAATATCCTCCATTTAGCTTTTATTTTAAATGCCCAATTTTGATTAATCAAATGTCTAGAATACCCCTAATCAAGTGGGCTAAGTATTGGATTTTGTTTTATTTCTTTTGGGCTTCTCCTTTAATTGTTTTGGGCTATATACTAAACATAGTCTAGCAATTTTAATAATGTTACCCAATTTGATTATTTAGAGCTTCCATTTCTAATCATATGAAGTTTAATTACTTATACATGTGACTTTATCTCATAACCTAATTAGATTTACAAGAATTAGGTTTAAAATTATTAGTCACTTGAAATACTATGTTTACCCACTTAAGTTAGTATACATATTAAATACTAACTTTTTCGTATTACCATAACCCTTATGTTATTTAATAGTCTTACCTAATGTATAATTAGGTTACAAAGCTTTCATTTTTAATGAAATCTATAAATGTATGTATCCATAAGTATAGTATATATGTTAATTGCCACATGCACCACTTCACATATGTGGTCACATATTAAATCCTTATATAACACAAAGTTTAAAAAAAAAATCGATAATGTACATACATATATGGTGACTTAAAATTCACGGTTATTACATCCTCCCCCCTTATAAGAATTCCGTCCCCGGAATTTCATATAAGGTTACTCAAAAAGGTGTGGATAATTTTCTCTTATCTTTTCTTCGAGTTCCCACGTGGCTTCTTCAGCATTGTGGTTCCTCCAAAGAACTTTTGCAAAATGTATAACCTTATTTCGCAATTTCTGTTCCTTTCTATCTAAAATTTTGACCGGAATTTCCTCGTACGATAAATCCCTTTCGACCTGAATTGGCTCGTACGATATCACGTGCTTGTAATCAGGCTTATATGGTCGTAGCACTGACACATTGAATGTTCGTGCTGTAGGCTTGTTTGGCTGGGCTGGTCCTCCACTGGTTGTCTTAGTGTTATTGCCCCTGTTGCCATTTCCGCCATCCGTGCTTTTCTTCTTCGGGCAATCCTTGATTCGATGTCCCACGTCACCACAGTTAAAGCAACCTCCCTTCTTCACCTTAGGACAATTGGGTGAGGTATGCTTTTCTTGCCCACATGTATAACATACCGTTTTTCCTTTCAAGCACTCCCCCGAGTGACCCTTTCCACAGTTCCCACACAACGACTTCTTTTGTTGCACACTTCCGTGCTGCATCTCCAGATTACTACTCCCACTGCTCCATTTCCGCTTCTTGTTGTTGCTACCGCCACTGCTAACATTCTGATTCCCACCTTCTGCTTTCTTCTTGTTCTTCTCCCGATTGTATTTTGAGACAGTTTCGCTTCCTCCTTCCGCTATAAGAGCTTTCTCCAACATTGTTGAGAATGATGTGATTTGTAAAACCGCTACCTTACTATAAATCCACGGCTTTAGTCCATTTTCAAACCTTCTCGCTTTCCTCACCTCTGTGTCCACCTGATGTGGAGCGAATCTGGCCAATTCATTGAACTTCGCAGCATACTCTGATACTGACATATTCTCCTATTTCAGTTCCAAAAACTTGATCTCCATTCTTGCTTGAATACTCTCAGGGAAGTAGTTCTCAAAGAACAACTTCTTGAATGCTTCCCAAGTCACGATTTCAGTTCCGGCTTTGTTCTGGTTGGCCTCCCACCAATAGTTAGCCTCATCCTTCATTAAGTAGGTAGCAAAAATTGTCTTCTGCTCTTCTGCTACTCTATCAATAACGAAGGCCTTCTCGATCTCCTTTACCCACGTTTGGGCCTCTATCGGGTCTGTTGTTCCTCTAAACTCTGGCGGTCCTACTGCCTTGAAGTCCTTAAAGTTGACTAGTTGGTTGCCCGCCTGATTTCCTGCAGGTTGAGCTTGATTCCTCATGGGTTCAGCCATCATGTTGATAAAATCTTGCATTGGGTTTTGTTGAGCTCCCGCTGCATTATTAACTGACTCTTCAATCTCTTGGTTCCTCAGTCCACGTCTGGGCGACATTATCTAGTGAAACAAAATTCTAACACATTACTCGGGTTTATTATCATATGATTACTTAGCATGTAACACGCTATTTTATTTAAACAGTCAGATGATCATTATGTGAGAGTTTTAAATTACCAAGATTTGGAAGTCTTTTTCCCTGATTAGTGGGTTAAGTTTGTTTTTAAAGAACATTTTCCCAAATCAATCTACTGGATTCACATAACATTAAATAGACAATTTACTATTTAAAATTTTCCAACACATATCATAATAATACTGCATTTATATTCATACACCAATCTTCAGTGACTTACATGATTAATATAGGTATATTTTATAAATGCTACTATCCCATTTTAAACACAAAAGATGAGATTAACTCATAATGATACCTCCCTACAACACAATAGGGATAGTACCTAACTACTTACTACCTCACACCTGCTGAGGTTTACATCATCATAAAAACTTATTACACAAAAAGAAAGGTACTAATACATCTATCTACAACTGGGTCATCACATCATCACCACTGGTGGCCCTGCCGGGTCACCTGCACAGGCTCCTAGGGAAGCAACTGCTCCAGAACTCTACGTCAAACGGATCGACTAGACTCTCCTATCTCCGAGTGGACCCTCCCAGCCCCACTGCGCTGGCCCTCATACGCTGCGTCTAATGCCAGTCCTAAAGTCTCTACCCTGACCTTCATGGCATCCAGTGCAATCTCTAATAGGTTCACCTGCTTGGCCGACTTATGAAATACCTCCTCCACCCTTATCTTATCGGCAATCTCTACGTCAAGCTCACTCTGCATCGCCAGATGCTCTACGCTCAGTGCTGCGAACTTTGCCTTCTCATGCTCTAGCTGGACTCGCATCTCTGCTAGCTCCATCAGTGCCTGATGAGCATCATCCTTATACTGCTGCTCCATGTGCTGATGGTTCATATTCTCCGCCTCCAGCTGCAAAATCCTTTGCTCCTGAGCATGGTTTTTCTCTAACAGGTTACTGATCATCACATCTTTCGAGGTGTCCGACACCTCCTCTGGAACGACCTCCTCCTGGTCTACAGAATGGCTCCCCTGACTATCACCTGGCATCCTATAAAACAAGGATACAACATCAGTACTACAATAAAATATATTCATTGATGAAATGAAACAATATTTTATTAAGTACAACACATACTCGATGAATTTCCATAATCCATCTCCTAACATACTTTATAAGAGTTTTCTACTAAGGTTATAACCTAGGTTTCGCATTCCTAATGTTTATAACCTACAGCTTTGATACCAACCTGTGACACCCCCAAATCCAGGTTCTCTAACCTCAGATTTGGTGCTCACGATCTATCATCATCATAAGTATTCTATAACTATTACGAAATAATAAACATACATTGTTCATTATAATAAAGTCTCATAACACGGTCCCAAGGTCTCCATAACCTTAACTTTAAATACACAATTTATCATACAAATAGTTTACTTAAGAAATTCCATCAGATAATAACTAAATTGACATTCATTCTAAATTACTCCTGGATCTTGCCCTTGCCCTTGTCCTTCGTGTTGGATCCTCCGGGCTTAACTGAAATAGATGTCATGATATAGCAAGAGTAAGCAACTAATTTGCTTCGCAAGTTTATATACAAGAGAGATATATCATGACTTAGAAAGAAATATTGCGTTCAATGTTCAACAATAGCATAAGATTGTGAAGGAACATGAATTAATAATCAACAATTGAATATTCTATAATTTAATAACATGAACTGAGTAGTTTTGAATAACCATGAACATTTGCCAAGGTGCTTAGTGATTTAAACTGGACCTCTTAATAAGTTTTGGTATTCAAGGGGATCAGCCTTTCATAATTCGTGATTTATGCATAAACACTTAATAATCCGGCATTGATATCATGCCTTAATCAAATTCGTCCTTTTCTCAGTCAAGAGTTCTTACTATATCAATTTAATAAGAACAGTTATTTAAAACACATTTGATTTAACAAATTTAGACATGCTTGATCTAGCTGATACAATTAGCATAGATCAATTTCATAAACAGTTCATAAATGAAGAACTTTAATTTAATTCACAGTTCAATAGCAGTAGGACGGAATTCAATTGCACAAAGTGCGAATTTCAATAATCAATATAGACGTGAATAATCATCAATAATTATTCACTAACATGCTTTGAAAATAATAACTCGAGCTTGAGTTAGGAAACTTGCCTCGATCGTAGGTTACGGCTACGAAATTAAATTTCTATCCACTATGCAGTTAAATTATCTTCCTTTGAGAGACCTATAAATTAATCTTTCAATTAGTCAAAGCATAACATTAGATTATGTAATCACATAGATATTATACATTACATTTAGTTCTTATAAACATTATCATGTCTAGATAGTGTTACTATTAATTAACGACTACCTTTAATTCACATAATATTATTAACTTAGATAATATTTAATTCACCTTCTAGTATTATTGGTTTACTAATAATACTTTCATTCACTTACTAATATTATTATTATCTTAGTAATATTTCAATACCTTACTAATATTATTAATCCTCTTAATAATATTTTAATCATGCATTAATATTATTACCATAATAATATCTTACTTATGCTTTAACATCATTAATAAATTAATAATACTTTCAATCATTTACTAATATTATTAATCATTTAATAATATTTTATTCCTTTACTAATGTTATTATATTTAATAACATTTTATTTAATCTCAAATAGTATTATTTAATAATATTTTAATCATTTAATAATAATACTTTAATCTAATATTATTAATCTTTTAATAATATTTTAATCTAGGATTAATATCTTAATCTAATATTATTAATTATTTAATAATATTTTAATGAAATTTTAATCTTAATATTTTTATTTACTTAACAACATCATATTATAATATTACTAATATTATAATAATATTCCAATGATTTACTAAATTAATAAATAATTTATTCTAATTGTTCATCCTTTATTAACCCCTTATTTAATATCCATAAAAGGTCATAAATAATATTTATTATTATAAATTACCAACATGCCCTAAGATAGTCATGATATAATATATTATGAGCATTCAAGCATAAAAATCACATTTTTCTCATTAAAGACATCATTTAACTATTTATTTCTTTTTATTCATAATTTAACCATTTTTAGGAAAAATAGCAAACTGATTCCAAAAATTCTCAACTTCTGGATTTTGACAGAATATAAACACACAATGATCTCCTAAATTTTCTGGAATTTTAGAAAATGATTTACTATTTTTAAAGTGTCTAAAACACTCGAATCTTGCCCCATTTTTCATAAATTGAGTTTCGCTCAGAAAACTTTGAAATTTTCAGGGTATGCTCTCGTAACATATATGAAGCTACTGTAAAAATTTCAAAATTTTCCAGGGTATACACAGTGAGACATTCGAAGGTTAATATTTCGGAGTCCTTTACGAAAATAGTCATTACGCACAATATATAACTCGAAACGTGTCCGTTCTTTTTCCTGCATGTACATAACTTCTCACGGTACCTCTGTGATGTTTCCCAAATTTTTAAAAGACAAGACTGAAACAGCCTCATGAAAAACGGATCATTAGCTAATTTAGGGTTTTCAAAGCCTCAACATGCAAAGCGGACTATTTTGGGAAAAATAGTCTCAAAAGTTTCCAAATTTGCTAGATTTGTGTTTTACCACTTGGGTTTACTACATAACTCATGTATCTAGTACCCCCCTTCGACGGATCATAATTCTAAGTTGTAAAACTTGAGTTACTCAAGATTTAGTGGAAGAAAAACAAGAGTTTTCACCCTTGGAGAACATATGCTCATTTTCTTCCTCTAAGTCTTTGATCTAACACTCAAGTTACTTAGTTCCATACATGATGATATGTAGAACTAGTGTATCTTAAGTATTTGTACATAACCCCATCAAAACTCAAGCTAGCAAAACAAAGTAAAAGAAGAAGATGAAGGTAAGTTATACCTTGACTTAGTTTTTTACCTTTCTTGATTTTTCAAAGTAAGTAATATACTTAGGAGGCATGAACAACTAGCACTCTTATCTCTTCTCTATATAACCAAAACCCTCTCTCTCTTTTCTCTCTATGAAGTTGGCTAGCTTGGGAGCAAAAGATAGAAGAAGAAGATGGAGAGAAAATGAGATGTTGGAAGAATGAAATATGATTACAAAATGAAATGGGCAATTCACTAATAATACTCCCATAACTATTTTGTTGTCCATTGGGTAAAAACTTTGTATTATTATTTCCATTAGGCTAGACATGATTAAATGTGTATAATGGAGTGACAACCAATGGGAGCTTGACAACATTGTCCTTGTGTTTAATAATTTCTACTAATGGACAAGTTAGCTTAATTATTCCACTTAGGATCCTCTAGCCCATAATATCCTCCATTTAGCTTTTATTTTAAATGCCCAATTTTGATTAATCAAATGTCTAGAATACCCCTAATCAAGTGGGCTAAGTATTGGATTTTGTTTTATTTCTTTTGGGCTTCTCCTTTAATTGTTTTGGGCTATATACTAAACATAGTTTAGCAATTTTAATAATGCTACCCAATTTGATTATTTAGGGCTTTCATTTCCAATCATATGAAGTTTAATTACTTATACATGTGACTTTATCTCATAACCTAATTAGATTTACAAGAATTAGATTTAAAATTATTAGTCACTTGAAATACTATGTTTACCCACTTAAGTTAGTATACATATTAAATACTAACTTTTTCGTATTACCATAACCCTTATGTTATTTAATAGTCTTACCTAATGTATAATTAGGTTACAAAGCTTTCATTTTTAATGAAATCTATAAATGTATGTATCCATAAGTATAGTATATATGTTAATTGCCACATGCACCACTTCACATAGGTGGTCACATATTAAATCCTTATATAACACAAAGTTTAAAAAAAATCGATAATGTACATACATATATGGTGACTTAAAATTCACGGTTATTACAACCTCCCCCCTTATAAGAATTCCGTCCCCGGAATTTCATATAAGGTTACTCAAAAAGGTGTGGATAATTTTCTCTTATCTTTTCTTCGAGTTCCCACGTGGCTTCTTCAGCATTGTGGTTCCTCCAAAGAACTTTTGCAAAATGTATAACCTTATTTCGCAATTTCTGTTCCTTTCTATCTAAAATTTTGACCGGAATTTCCTCGTACGATAAATCCCTTTCGACCTGAATTGGCTCGTACGATATCACGTGCTTGTAATCAGGCTTATATGGTCGTAGCACTGACACATTGAATGTTCGTGCTGTAGGCTTGTTTGGCTGGGCTGGTCCTCCACTGGTTGTCTTAGTGTTATTGCCCCTGTTGCCATTTCCGCCATCCGTGCTTTTCTTCTTCGGGCAATCCTTGATTCGATGTCCCACGTCACCACAGTTAAAGCAACCTCCCTTCTTCACCTTAGGACAATTGGGTGAGGTATGCTTTTCTTGCCCACATGTATAACATACCGTTTTTCCTTTCAAGCACTCCCCCGAGTGACCCTTTCCACAGTTCCCACACAACGACTTCTTTTGTTGCACACTTCCGTGCTGCATCTCCAGATTACTACTCCCACTGCTCCATTTCCGCTTCTTGTTGTTGCTACCGCCACTGCTAACATTCTGATTCCCACCTTCTGCTTTCTTCTTGTTCTTCTCCCGATTGTATTTTGAGACAGTTTCGCTTCCTCCTTCCGCTATAAGAGCTTTCTCCAACATTGTTGAGAATGATGTGATTTGTAAAACCGCTACCTTACTATAAATCCACGGCTTTAGTCCATTTTCAAACCTTCTCGCTTTCCTCACCTCTGTGTCCACCTGATGTGGAGCGAATCTGGCCAATTCATTGAACTTCGCAGCATACTCTGATACTGACATATTCTCCTATTTCAGTTCCAAAAACTTGATCTCCATTCTTGCTTGAATACTCTCAGGGAAGTAGTTCTCAAAGAACAACTTCTTGAATGCTTCCCAAGTCACGATTTCAGTTCCGGCTTTGTTCTGGTTGGCCTCCCACCAATAGTTAGCCTCATCCTTCATTAAGTAGGTAGCAAAAATTGTCTTCTGCTCTTCTGCTACTCTATCAATAATGAAGGCCTTCTCGATCTCCTTTACCCACGTTTGGGCCTCTATCGGGTCTGTTGTTCCTCTAAACTCTGGCGGTCCTACTGCCTTGAAGTCCTTAAAGTTGACTAGTTGGTTGCCCGCCTGATTTCCTGCAGGTTGAGCTTGATTCCTCATGGGTTCAGCCATCATGTTGATAAAATCTTGCATTGGGTTTTGTTGAGCTCCCGCTGCATTATTAACTGACTCTTCAATCTCTTGGTTCCTCAGTCCACGTCTGGGCGACATTATCTAGTGAAACAAAATTCTAACACATTACTCGGGTTTATTATCATATGATTACTTAGCATGTAACACGCTATTTTATTTAAACAGTCAGATGATCATTATGTGAGAGTTTTAAATTACCAAGATTTGGAAGTCTTTTTCCCTGATTAGTGGGTTAAGTTTGTTTTTAAAGAACATTTTCCCAAATCAATCTACTGGATTCACATAACATTAAATAGACAATTTACTATTTAAAATTTTCCAACACATATCATAATAATACTGCATTTATATTCATACACCAATCTTCAGTGACTTACATGATTAATATAGGTATATTTTATAAATGCTACTATCCCATTTTAAACACAAAAGATGAGATTAACTCATAATGATACCTCCCTACAACACAATAGGGATAGTACCTAACTACTTACTACCTCACACCTGCTGAGGTTTACATCATCATAAAAACTTATTACACAAAAAGAAAGGTACTAATACATCTATCTACAACTGGGTCATCACATCATCACCACTGGTGGCCCTGCCGGGTCACCTGCACAGGCTCCTAGGGAAGCAACTGCTCCAGAACTCTACGTCAAACGGATCGACTAGACTCTCCTATCTCCGAGTGGACCCTCCCAGCCCCACTGCGCTGGCCCTCATACGCTGCGTCTAATGCCAGTCCTAAAGTCTCTACCCTGACCTTCATGGCATCCAGTGCAATCTCTAATAGGTTCACCTGCTTGGCCGACTTATGAAATACCTCCTCCACCCTTATCTTATCGGCAATCTCTACGTCAAGCTCACTCTGCATCGCCAGATGCTCTACGCTCAGTGCTGCGAACTTTGCCTTCTCATGCTCTAGCTGGACTCGCATCTCTGCTAGCTCCATCAGTGCCTGATGAGCATCATCCTTATACTGCTGCTCCATGTGCTGATGGTTCATATTCTCCGCCTCCAGCTGCAAAATCCTTTGCTCCTGAGCATGGTTTTTCTCTAACAGGTTACTGATCATCACATCTTTCGAGGTGTCCGACACCTCCTCTGGAACGACCTCCTCCTGGTCTACAGAATGGCTCCCCTGACTATCACCTGGCATCCTATAAAACAAGGATACAACATCAGTACTACAATAAAATATATTCATTGATGAAATGAAACAATATTTTATTAAGTACAACACATACTCGATGAATTTCCATAATCCATCTCCTAACATACTTTATAAGAGTTTTCTACTAAGGTTATAACCTAGGTTTCGTATTCCTAATGTTTATAACCTACAGCTTTGATACCAACCTGTGACACCCCCAAATCCAGGTTCTCTAACCTCAGATTCGGTGCTCACGATCTATCATCATCATAAGTATTCTATAACTATTACGAAATAATAAACATACATTGTTCATTATAATAAAGTCTCATAACACGGTCCCAAGGTCTCCATAACCTTAACTTTAAATACACAATTTATCATACAAATAGTTTACTTAAGAAATTCCATCAGATAATAACTAAATTGACATTCATTCTAAATTACTCCTGGATCTTGCCCTTGTCCTTCGTGTTGGATCCTCCGGGCTTAACTGAAATAGATGTCATGATATAGCAAGAGTAAGCAACTAATTTGCTTCGCAAGTTTATACACAAGAGAGATATATCATGACTTAGAAAGAAATATTGCGTTCAATGTTCAACAATAGCATAAGATTGTGAAGGAACATGAATTAATAATCAACAATTAAATATTTTATAATTTAATAACATGAACTGAGTGGTTTTGAATAACCATGAACATTTGATAAGGTGCTTAGTGATTTAAACTGGACCTCTTAATAAGTTTTGGTATTCAAGGGGATCAGCCTTTCATACCTCGTGATTTATGCATAAACACTTAATAATCCGGCATTGATAACATGCCTTAATCAAATTCGTCCTTTTCTCAGTCAAGAGTTCCTACTATATCAATTTAATAAGAACAGTTATTTAAAACACATTTGATTTAACAAATTTAGACATGCTTGATCTAGCTGATACAATTAGCATAGATCTATTTCATAAACAGTTCATAAATGAAGAACTTTAATTTAATTCACAGTTCAATAGCAGTAGGACGGAATTCAATTGCACAGAGTGCGAATTTCAATAATCAATATAGACGTGAATAATCATCAATAATTATTCACTAACATGCTTTGAAAATAATAACTCGAGCTTGAGTTAGGAAACTTGCCTCGATCGTAGGTTACGGCTACGAAATTAACTTTCTATCCACTATGCAGTTAAATTATCTTCCTTTGAGAGACATATAAATTAATCTTTCAATTAGTCAAAGCATAACATTATATTATGTAATCACATAGATATTATACATCACATTTAGTTCTTATAAACATTATCATGTCTAGATAGTGTTACTATTAATTAACGACTACCTTTAATTCACATAATATTATTAACTTAGATAATATTTAATTCACCTTCTAGTATTATTGGTTTACTAATAATACTTTCATTCACTTACTAATATTATTATTATCTTAGTAATATTTCAATACCTTACTAATATTATTAATCCTCTTAATAATATTTTAATCATGCATTAATATTATTACCATAATAATATCTTACTTATGCTTTAACATCATTAATAAATTAATAATACTTTCAATCATTTACTAATATTATTAATCATTTAATAATATTTTATTCCTTTACTAATATTATTATATTTAATAACATTTTATTTAATCTCAAATAGTATTATTTAATAATATTTTAATCATTTAATAATAATACTTTAATCTAATATTATTAATCTTTTAATAATATTTTAATCTAGGATTAATATCTTAATCTAATATTATTAATTATTTAATAATATTTTAATGAAATTTTAATCTTAATATTTTTATTTACTTAACAACATCATATTATAATATTATTAATATTATAATAATATTCCAATGATTTACTAAATTAATAAATAATTTATTCTAATTGTTCATCCTTTATTAACCCCTTATTTAATATCCATAAAAGGTCATAAATAATATTTATTATTATAAATTATCAACATGCCCTAAGATAGTCATGATATAATATATTATGAGCATTCAAGCATAAAAATCACATTTTTCTCATTAAAGACATCATTTAACTATTTATTTCTTTTTATTCATAATTTAACCATTTTTAGGAAAGATAGCAAACTGATTCCAAAAATTCTCAACTTCTGTATTTTGACAGAATATAAACACACAATGATCTCCTAAATTTTCTGGAATTTTAGAAAATGATTTACTATTTTTAAAGTGTCTAAAACACTCGAATCTTGCCCCATTTTTCATAAATTGAGTTTCGCTCAGAAAACTCTGAAATTTTCAAGGTATGCTCTCGTAACATATATGAAGCTACTGTAAAAATTTCGGAATTTTCCAGTGTATACACAGTGAGACATTCGAAGGTTAATATTTCGGAGTCCTTTACGAAAATAGTCATTACGCACAATATATAACTCGAAACGTGTCCGTTCTTTTTCCTGCATGTACATAACTTCTCAAGGTACCTCTGTGATTTTTCCCAAATTTTTAAAAGACAAGCAACTAACCGAAAAAGTCTCATGAAAAACGGATCAGTAGCTAATTTAAGGTTTTCAAAGCCTCAACATGCAAAGCGGACTGTTTTGGGAAAAATAGTCTCAAAAGTTTCAAAATTTGCTAGATTTGTGTTTTACCACTTGGGTTTACTACATAACTCATGTATCTAGTACCCCCCTTCGACGGATCATAATTCCAAGTTGTAAAACTTGACTTACTCAAGATTTAGTGGAAGAAAAACAAGAGTTTTCACCCTTGGAGAACATATGCTCATTTTCTTCCTCTAAGTCTTTGATCTAACACTCAAGTTACTTAGTTCCATACATGATGATATGTAGAACTAGTGTATCTTGAGTATTTGTACATAACCCCATCAAAACTCAAGCTAGCAAAACAAAGTAAAAGAAGAAGATGAAGGTAAGTTATACCTTGACTTAGTTGCTACCTTTCTTGATTTTCCAAAGTAAGTAATATACTTAGGAGGCATGAACAACTAGCACTCTTGTAACAACCCCAAAATAGGTCCATTCCATCCAACCTATTCTGAGTCGCCAAATACATGGTACAGAAAGCAACTACAACTTTATTACAACAATTGTCGTGCAAAATACAACAACACATATGCTGTGAGTTTGGATACAAATATATACCAAATATGACTCATGTTCCAACCGTGGACATCACCTCACAATGACACCTTACATAAAGGTATAGTCAAAAACTGTTTTAGAAATTAGAATCTTTGGGAAGTGCTCAAGAAAACCTTCGTACATGGGAGGCCATGCGTCTAGGTTATGATAGATATCATATGGCCACAGAATTATCCTTGGTTGACCCAATAGACCCCAAAGAAAAACGAGAAGTTTATTATCATATTCTTCCCAATGGTGAGTCTTCTCTTGACATATCAATATCTGTACTGTCTCTAATTGAGAGTTATACTTCAAACAAACACCAAGATTATATAGGTAGTGCTCGTATATATACTCAGCAAGTGGATGAACACATTCCTGTCTTATGATGACACGAGGTTGTATGTCGTTAGACATCTTGTATGATAGTGGCAAACCACCCTTCCAACGTTGGGTACACCTTACCCTATTGGATTCACCAAATAAAACTACTAAATGAACTTTTCTATACTGCTTCGGGAGAACATCCACAGCTAGAGACCACCGTTCTATTTTCCCGTTACCCTCGCTCGACCCAGCTACACTCTTATTACCTGAAAGGAATTGTGAAGCAAAAGGGTGAGCACAACTAGCTCAGTAAAGAATATCATGACTAAAGATAATTAAATTATCAATAGCCTTCATCAATAATAAATCAGAGATTTAGAACATATGGTAAATGTTAAAAATTTCAACCATAGTTGCAGCGGAACGAGTAATCCATTAGAAGAGTTAAATAGACTATAAAGTCTATTATCTTCTCCAAGTTAATAATTCACCAACAATATTTTAACCCTGTAACATCAATCAACAATTCTGGTCCACAATCATATGAATAACTCATAATCATAACTGTAGTTCTAAATTCCTCTTCTCATCAAGGACGAAGATAATTTTCATCACCTATGTTTACCTGAAACATCAAAGATCATGGTTACACCAAATCACATTTCCTGTTCATAATCATACTAATAATTTCATCTTTGCACTACGGCCAAAGATATTCATTTGTATCACCAGTTGGTCATGTTTATCTCAACATCTGTTCATCTTTGCACTACTGGCCAAAGATATTCAACAACATGTCATCTTTGCACTACGGGCCAAAGATATTCATCAACAATTCATCTTTGCACTATAGGCCAAAGATATTCATCAATATTTCATCTTTGCACTACAGGCCAAAGATATTAATATCTCAAAGAAATATATAATCATTTATATAAACAATAATTATAACCATGTTGATCATTTCACCTTTGCACTTAAGCTGAAGATATTCAAATATAAATTCAATGGTCATGATCATACTAGTCAATAATTCAACTTTGCACTACTGGCCAAAGAGAACCCGAAGTCATGATCATATCAATAATCTACTCATCTTTACACTCAAGTGAAAGAGAATTTCAACATCAGGATTATAAAAATGTTATATATGATAATAAAAATAATATGATCAACATATAGATTTAATCTCAAGAGTAATATTCATAACTCAACTATAATTTGGTTAAAAAAAACCAATTTTATCGTGAATAGTAACTCGTGAATAGTAACTTATGAATAGTAACTCATGAATAGTAATCTCGACACAAAAAGGTAGAAATTCCATAATAAAATCCATACCAATACTTCGTTATAATGATATTGAAAGAATAACATTTCTTAATCTTATAAATAATTTATTTTAATTATTTACACTTTACTAAATAATGCATTTAATCATCTTAAAATGCCAAACTCATAATATTTCATCACCAATAACCAAAAACCCTCATAAAAAATCTGCATATACCTCATATAGGATTCTCAAGCCATAAAATTCTATTTTCTAATTTTCTTTCTTCACAAAACATATTTAATTCATTTACTCATAACTAGACTATTTTCATGAAAAATACCAAATCAATTCCAAAAATATTTCTTTTCTGAGATTTAGCATAATATAGTCCTATAGTGAACATATATTTTTCTCAGAATTTTTAAAAATCATTTACTATTTTTCATATGGCCAAAACAGCCGAATATTTAGACATTTATCAAAAATTGTACTTTTATCTAAAAATTCTGAAATTCACAGAGTACACTGATATTATATAGATATACTTCCAATAAAAATTTTATCAATTTTTCAGTTAACCACAAGGAATTATAAGCGGTTACTTTTAAAATAATCTTTTCTCATAAAATTCATAACTCTCATTCTATACATCCAAAAATCACTATTTCTGGACACAATCAAGAAAACTCATCAAAATATTATTTTAAATTTTTCCAGAATTTTTGAAGGTCAGAAAAATTACGAAACTGGAAAATATAACAACCTTTAAAATCCCTTACTATCCCTTACCTCAAAATAGCAGCATTTTTGACCGGATATAACGCTGAAGGAAACTTGCACTGATGAATAACAACTCACCAAGTATTTAAATACTCACAAAATATACTCAATAATCTAGAGAGAGAAAGAGAGAAAACTTGTTTCTGGTGTGATTTTTAATTCTAACTTAGCCCTCTATTTATAGGAAAATGTTAACATGCCGAAGCAGACTTAACCTGTAACCTGATGGCTTTACCTGCTACAATTCCCACCCACCACATTTGAATAAAAATCTCAGCATATTTTTTCACCAACCAAGAGTGGGGCCCACCAATTCTAGAATTTTTCACCAAAATGATTAACTCCGAAAATTCAATAATTTCTGAACTAGTCATCTCGTAAAATTCATAACAAATCATACGTTCATTTTTAACGGTTCAAAATTTGTGGACATATACTCAACTTATATATGTATAACATATCCAAAAATTACCACGATCCAACGGTCGGATTAAAAATTATAAGCCTCGTAAAATATCTTAAAAATCCTAATTTGATTTTCACTACCTCCGCTCCGACAAAAATACAGATAAAACACTTCAACATTAACTCCTTCATTTTTAACCACAAAAATATATCCCTCATTTATATCCACATAAAATAAATATTTCCTTATCATATGAATCAATAATTAATTATTCACAAATAATATTACAGAATCACATTTATGACAACCAGGCCGTTCCCAAGAAAGAGGGGGCTTTCCAATAAGAATTTTTCCTTACTGGCGCGCAATTAGGTGACCAAACCCCTCCTTAGACAGAACTTTCTAGACATTGCCAATAATGTAATCTAATGATATTATTCAAATAATATGAATTATTGATCTGATAATGGAGATACTGTGCAGTGACAATTATTGAAACAACAATAATATAAAATATCAACGCAACAATTATTGAATCAATAAAATAAAATATTGAACAGTAATTACTGTAATAATTATTGAGTAGTGTCTTCTTACGTAAGGATCAATAATTCAAAAATACTGTGCAATACCGTGTGCTACTGTGCAATAACGCATATTACTGTATTTTAACCACCGGGTATTCCAACAGTGTTAACGGTAACAACTACGCCGTTATTTGTAAAAACTCAAATTTGTCGTTTTCTTCACCCGACAGTTATTCTGTTATGGGGCCCACAAATGACTGCGCCGTCGTACGAATATTCCCCGACAGAAAGAATATTCCACGACCAAACGAATATTCCCCGACAACAATGAATATTTTATAACCACTTGTGTATTTTGAAAAAAAATTCATACATCACCCTTAACTTTAGCATTTATCAATTTAACCATTTACTGAATAGTAATTATAAGAAAAATTGAATACTTTTATTTCATAAAATTCGGGGTCTTATAATCTCCCCTCCTTATGAAATTTCGTCCCCGAAATTTACGTACCTGGTATTTCAAAGAGTTGAGAATACCTTGCTTTCATTTCAGATTCTATCTTCTCTGTCATCACGATTTCTCCATTGATCATCTCCTGTATTTCAGATATCATTCTAGAATACAGTTTCAAAACAAGGGTTAATTGAACAAATTAACATTTACATAATATCCCGATATTATGACTGACCAGCAAATAAGCTTAGGTAGGACACACTAGCGAAGGATTTACTCATCTCTCCCCTCCTAGTTCTATTTCCCGATCTCCGCCAAAGATCATATCCCTAAGCTCTGATACCAAAATGTAACTCTGGACACCAACTTGTGTCAGCACCTTACATTGATACCTATCAGTTTGCCACCGCAGAACGGCGTCCCCTACGGAGAGTCTGGCTTCGGTGCATCCCCCATCAACAGGAAGTCACCAGCGAGAGGCTCGGGGCTCTTTACTTATAGCTCTGATACCAAATGTAACAACCCCAAAATAGGTCCATTCCATCCAACCTATTATGAGTCGCCAAATACATGGTACAGAAAGCATCTACAACTTTATTACAACAATTGTCGTGCAAAATACAACAACACATATGCTGTGAGTTTGGATACAAATATATACCAAATATGACTCATGTTCCAACTGTGGACATCACCTCACAATGACACCTTACATAAAGGTATAGTCAAAAACTATTTTAGAAATTAGAATCTTTGGGAAGTGCTCAAGAAAACCTTCGTACATGGGAGGCCATGCGTCTAGGTTATGATAGATATCATATGGCCACAGAATTATCCTTGGTTGACCCAATAGACCCCAAAGAAAAATGAGAAGTTTATTATCATATTCTTCCCAATGGTGAGTCTTCTCTTGACATATCATTATCTCTATTGTCTCTAATTGAGAATTATACTTCAAACAAACACCAAGATTATATAGGTAGTGCTCGTATATATACTCAGCAAGTGGATGAACACATCCCCGTTTTATGATGACACGAGGTTGTATGTCATTAGACATCTTGTATGATAGTGGCAAATCACCCTTCCAACGTTGGGTACACCTTACCCTATTGGATTCACCAAATAAAACTACTAAATAAACTTTTTTATACTGCTTCGGGAGAACATCCACAGCTAGAGACCACCGTTCTATTTCCCCGTTACCCTCGCTCGACCCAGCTAAACTCTTATTACCTGAAAGGAATTGTGAAGCAAAAGGGTGAGCACAACTAGCTCAGTAAAGAATATCATGACTAAAGATAATTAAATTATCAATAGCCTTCATCAATAATAAATCAGAGATTTAGAACATATGGTAAATGTTAAAAATTTCAACCATAGTTGCAGCGGAACGAGCAATCCATTAGAAGAGTCAAATAGACTATAAAGTCTATTATCTTCTCCAAGTTAATAATCCACCAACAATGTTTTATCCCTGTAACATCAATCAACAATTTTGGTCCACAATCATATGAATAACTCATAATCATAACTGTAGTTCTAAATTCCTCTTCTCATCCAGAACGAAGATAATTTTCATCACCTATCTTTACCTGAAACATCAAAGATCATGGTTACACCAAATCACATTTTCTGTTCATAATCATACTAATAACTTCATCTTTGCACTACGGCCAAAGATATTCATTTGTATCACCAATTGGTCATGTTTATCTCAACATCTGTTCATCTTTGCACTACTGGCCAAAGATATTCAACAACATGTCATCTTTGCACTACGGGCCAAAGATATTCATCAACAATTCATCTTTGCACTACAGCCCAAAGATATTCATCAATATTTCATCTTTGCACTACAGGCTAAAGATATTAATATCTCAAAGAACTATATAATCATTTATATAAACAATAATTATAACCATGTTGATCATTTCACCTTTGCACTTAAGCTGAAGATATTCAATTATAAATTCAATGGTCATGATCATACTAGTCAATAATTCAACTTTGCACTACTGGCCAAAGAGAACCCGAAGTCATGATCATACCAATAATCTACCCATCTTTACACTCAAGTGAAAGAGAATTTCAACATCAGGTTTATAAAAATGTTATATATGATAATAAAATTAATATGATCAACATATAGATTTAATCTCAAGAGTAATATTCATAACTCAACTATAATTTGGTTAGAAAAAGAAACCAATTTTGTCGTAAATAGTAACTCGTGAATAGTAACTCATGAATAGTAACTCCGACACAAAAAGGTAGAAATTTCACAATAAAATCCATACCAATATTTCGTTATAATGATATTGAAAGAATAACATTTCTTAAGCTTATAAACAATTTATTGTAATTGTTTACACTTTACTAAATAATGCATTTAATCATCTTAAAATGTCAAACTCATAATATTTCATCACCAATAACCAAAAACCCTCATCAAAAATCTGCATATACCTCATATAGGATTCTCAAGCCATAACATCCTATTTTCTAATTTTCTTTCTTCACAAAACATATTTAATTCATTTACTCATAACTAGACCATTTTCATGAAAAATACCAAATCAGTTCCAAAAATATTTCTTTTCTTGGATTTAGCATAATATAGTCCCATAGTGAACATATATTTTTCTCAGAATTTTTAAAAATTATTTACTATTTTTCATATGGCCAAAACAGCCGAATATTTAGACATTTATCAAAAATTGTACTTTTATCTAAAAATTCTGAAATTCACAGAGTACACTGATATTATATAGATATACTTTCAATAAAAATTTCATCAATTTTGCAGTTAACCACAAGGAATTATAAGCGGTTACTTTTAAAATAATCTTTTCTCATAAATTCATAACTCTCATTCTATACATCCAAAAATCACCATTTTTGGACACAATCAAGAAAACTCATCAAAATATCATTTCAAATTTTTCCAGAATTTTTGAAGGTCAGAAAAATTACGAAACTGGAAAATATAACAACCCTTAAAATCCCTTACTATCCCTTACCTCAAAATAGCAGCACTTCTGACCGGATATAACGCTGAAGGAAACTTGCACTGATGAATAGCAACTCACCAAGTATTTAAATAATCACAAAATATACTCAATAATCTAGAGAGAGAAAGATAGAAAACTTGTTTCTGGTGTTATTTTCAATTCTAACTTAGCCCTCTATTTATAGGAAAATGTTAACACGCCGAAGCAGACTTAACCTGCAATCTGATGGCTTTACCTGCTACTATTCCCACCCACTACATTTGAATAAAAATCTCAGCATATTTTTTCACCAACCAATAGTGGGGCCCACCAATTCTAGAAATTTCCACCAAAATGATTAACTCCGAAAATTCAACAATTTCTGAACCAGTCATCTCGTAAAATTCATAAAAAATCATATGTTCATTTTTAACGGTTCAAAATTTGTGGACATATACTCAACTTATATATGTATAACATATCCAAAAATTACCACGATCCAACGGTTGGATTAAAAATTATAACCCTCGTAAAATATCTTAAAAACCCTAATTTGATTTTCAATACCTCCGTTCTGACAAAAATACAGATAAGACACCTCAACATTAACTCCTTCATTTTTAACCATAAAAATATATCCCTCATTTATATCTACATAAAATAAATATTTCCTTATCATATGAATCAATAATTAATTATTCACAAATAATATTATAGAATCACATTTATGACAACCAGGCCGTTCCCAGGAAAGAGGGGGCTTTCCAATAAGAATTTCTCCTTACTGGCACGCAATTAGGTGACCAAACCTCTCCTTAGACAGAACTTTCAAGACATTGCCAATAATGTTATCTAATAATATTATTCAAATAATATGAATTACTGATCTGATAATGGAGATACTGTGCAGTGACAATTATTGAAACAACAATAATATAAAATATCAACGCAACAATTATTGAATCAATAAAATAAAATATTGAACAGTAATTACTGTAATAATTATTGAGTAGTGTCTTCTTACGTAAGGATCAATAATTCAAAAATACTGTGCAATACCGTGTGCTACTGTGCAATAACGCATATTACTGTATTTTAACCACCGGGTATTCCAACAGTGTTAACGGTAACAACTACGCCGTTATTTGTAAAAACTCAAATTTGTCATTTTCTTCACCCGACAGTTATTCTGTTATGGGGTCCACAAATGACTGCGCCGTCGTACGAATATTCCCCGACAGAAAGAATATTCCACGACCAAACGAATATTCCCCGACAACAATGAATATTTTATAACCACTTGTGTATTTTGAAAAAAAATTCATACATCACCCTTAACTTTAACATTTATCAATTTAACCATTTACTGAATAGTAATTATAAGAAAAATTGAATACTTTTATTTCATAAAATTCGGGGTCTTACAACTCTTATCTCTTATCTCTATAACCAAAACCCTCTCTCTCTTTTCTCTCTATGAAGTTGGCTAGCTTGGGAGCAAAAAATAGAAGAAGAAGATGGAGAGAAAATGAGATGTTGGAAGAATGAAATGTGATTACAAAATGAAATGAGCAATTCACTAATAATCCTCCCATAACTATTTTATTGTCCATTGGGTAAAAACTTTGTATTATTATTTCCATTAGGCTAGACATGATTAAATGTGCATAATGGAGTGGCAACCAATGGGAGCTTGACAACATTGTCCTTGTGTTTAATAATTTCTACTAATGGACAAGTTAGCTTAATTATTCCACTTAGGATCCTCTAGCCCATAATATCCTCCATTTAGCTTTTATTTTAAATGCCCAATTTTGATTAATCAAATGTCTAGAATACCCCTAATTAAGTGGGCTAAGTATTGGATTTTGTTTTATTTCTTTTGGGCTTCTCCTTTAATTGTTTTGGGCTATATACTAAACATAGTCTAGCAATTTTAATAATGTTATCCAATTTGATTATTTAGGGCTTCTATTTCCAATCATATGAAGTTTGATTACTTATACATGTGACTTTATCTTATAACCTAATTAGATTTACAAGAATTAGGTTTAAAATTATTAGTCACTTGAAATACTATGTTTACCCACTTAAGTTAGTATACATATTAAATACTAACTTTTTCGTATTACCATAACTCTTAGGTTATTTAATAGTCTTACCTAATGTATAATTAGGTTACAAAGTTTTCATTTTTAATGAAATCTATAAATGTATGTATCCATAAGTATAGTATATATGTTAATTGCCACATGCACCACTTCACATATGTGGTCACATATTAAATCCTTATATAACACAAAGTTTAAAAAAAAAATTGATAATGTACATACATATATGGTGACTTAAAATTCACGGTTATTACAAAAGTACTCTCTTTTTAAGGTAAGGAATATTATTTTTGTTCAATATTCGTAAGAAATAATATTTTCTTCCATACTCTGTACTATGTATGTAATATTATTTCATTTCAGATTTCGAATTCTACACTCATTTTTGTTAAAGTATGGTTTGGTCACCTAATTGCGCGCCAATATGGAGAAATCCTTGTCGGAAAGCCCCCTCTGTGACATCCCCAAATCTGGGTACTTCATTTCCACTGAATTTGGTGCTCACTATCAAAATAATTACATCTAACTACCCATAATAAAGGATAAAACATTAAATAACTTAAACAATAATCTTTGCCATTAAAGGGTTACATCTCACAAACAATCCCAGGTAATTTAACCTTAAATTATTACATCCAGTTTGCGGAATACATCATATAAGAAAACAAGTCTTATAACATCATGCATTTAAATAAATTCTAAATAATTCGTCATCACTTGGACATCTTGCCCTTTCCTTTGCTAGTAGATGGCGCATCACCTCTTTCGACTTTAGTTGCATTGTTAATTGCAAGAGTGAGCAAACAATTGCTCACTGATATAAAGAGTAGTAATAACAACATGAGAATGAACAACGAATGCTGAACAATAATGAACTTATTCTACGAATCAAAGATAGAAAACAAGTTTGAACTTTAATATCTGAGGGTCTTAAGACCACGAACTATGTCTTCGATATTTAGGTATTATTACCTTAACCTTAACAGCCATTAGACTATACAGACTCTTCTTAACGTACTTAGGGGGATCAGCCCTTTGTACCATGTATTGTGCACAAACAACTAAACGTTACACGTACAAAATCCCCTATGTTAGGGTTGTTCGTCTCAATTTGAATTTAGAATTTTCGCACTAAAGAAAGTTTAGTTTGGAACTAGCGGATCAATGTTTCTAGAATTTTAGAACACTATTCAAATTCCATCAATAAAGGTTTGCTTACTACTTGAAGGTTTAATACAAGAGTGTATAACTGAACAAGGCTATCAAAGTCAAAGATCGGATATCAACAATATAATTGAATAAACATGATACACATGCAAAGTGCTATATCCAAAAGGGTTAGAACAATCTCATTTGAATCAATGTATTAGAACAATATATGCTTTGAATAATAATATCAAGATTTAGAAAACAAAACTCGCTCGAGGTAACGAATTAGGTTACAAGAACTTATTCAATCGTACATAAGGATAGAATCAATACTATTGCTCAATAAAAGTTTAGGAACTTGCATTCATTAATAAAAGAATGAAGTTAGAAAGCTAGCTCAATAATAACAGGATGGAATTAGAAAACTTACTCAATGTAAAAAGATAGGTTTAGAAACTTGCCTGGTATGTAAGCTACACAAGTGTAAAATATTCTCCAATTACCCTACACATATCATTGGAATCGCAATAACAATTAGTTGTATGAATATTAGCTTTATGGGTATAACCCATTATTTAGGTCGTAACCTTAACCTGACATCTAACCACGTTGGTTAACATCCTTAACGAATCTAAAATCTCATTACGATCCAACATAACTTAATCGTTCATCTCTAACTTTGAAAACATCACAATCGGTTTCATTTCATAACTTATTTAAATAATTATTTAAAATCTTTACACTTTGCATTACAACACATTACAATCTATTATTATAGTTTATATTATGTCTTAACATCATTAACATGCATGCATAACCAACATAAGTCCATTACACATGACCTGCAAATAAGCAGACTTCATTGCCTCAAACCAGAGTATGGCGCAGCTGCGCTTGGGACTGGCGCAGCTGTGCCATTTCTGGTCTTGGCACCGGCGAAGCTGCGCTAGTGCACAGACAGAACCAGAAATGCAGCAACAGTGTTCCGTTTTTAGCCCAACAAACACGAATTTCACCCACAAAACAGTAAAATTCACACGTACAATAAATATAAAACTATCATAAACATGATTGCTAACATATTCATCAACATAGAACAATTTAACAACAGTTCTAACTATTTTAATTTCTCAAATTTCTCATTTTCATACATAAACACCATTTTTGAGTTCCTTAGACAAAACTCAACACTGTAAACACGATTCTTGTCCAAATAGCTTCATTCAAATTACGTTATCCTCGTTTCTTAATGAACTAGCATAAATAAGACTCAATTTACATTTTTATATACAATTTGACCACTAAAATTGGTACTTTACACAAGTCATATGGAAAAGTATAAACACTGTCATTTTACTCTTCTCCCTATAAACCAATTTCTCACGAATTTGACAAACAAGTATCAAGTATACATGATGATTAACAGATTTTGCAATTCTATATGCTCACACATCTACCATAATTCATGTGATTTCCAAATCATATATATATATATATATACCACCAAATCTACAAGTAACAAAAATAGGAGTAGTTTTAGTTTATACCTTGAATCTTTGATGGCATGATAGCAAAATTATGAGCAATCCTTTCCCAAAATCCTTCTTCTCCAACCTTCAATATCACTGTTTTTCTCTCTTGCTTCCAAGCTCTCTCCCCTAAACTCTGTTATTTTAGCCTTAGAAGAAATAAGACGCGAAGTAGGAAATAACCCAACTGATAATCGTGGTTATCAGTTAAAAAAAACCCAACGGGAGTACATTACAATAAGCCAAAGGGCACAAGGACTTGTTTGGCTACCCCCTATTTCCCGCACTAAATTATTTTAATAATATTTATATTATATAGTTTCATGTTACACTTTTAGTTTGATTAATAACTTTAGTTTATTTAATTTAAACAACTTATAATAATAATAATAATAATCTTATTATCATTATACTTAAAATTAATAAACAATTATATATCTAATTTAATTAATAAATTAGAAACATCACTTTATTTAATTTATTTATTTCCTTTAAATTAAACAATTCATTTAATTTAATTATTTTCTTAAATATTAAGCAATCGATTTTATTTAATTAAATCCTTCAAATAAAATTATCATTACTCAATTTAATTAACATCAATCAATTTAGTTACTAAATTAATTAATCACAATTCATCAATTATTTATTTTCCTCAATAAATAAATTATTTAAAATATTTAATTTAATTCAATAAATATTTAAATTAAATTATAAATTTCTCGATCGTTACACCCTCTTTTCTAAGAATGATCTGGTTGTTAATATTATATGTTATATTATTGATGAATAAATATTGTTAAAAATATTGAGAGGATTTTTATTAAGTATTTATTATAAATTTTGCTTATTATTTGGACCCCTACTTACCTATTTTTCAAAATAGTCGAGAGAAAGTTATCTCAGTTTGGTTTTATTACTTATATGTATCACAGGTGGGGATGAATTATATATATATATTAAGTTTTGTTTTACTTGAATATTATATTATTATTTTAAAAATCAGACGTCTGAGAATTCGATGAATTCGGCTCGTGAATTCTTTCCACTGTTGGTCCGTGATTTATTTTCTAAATAGTATCATTCCATTCTCCTATAAATAGGATGCTTAGTTTAGAATTGAAAATCACACCAGAATTAGAGAATTCTTTTTCTATAATATTGAGCGTATTTCTTTTAAGTTTGAGGAAGTTTTGAGTGTAGAAAATAGTACAAGTTTTCTTCAAGAATATTCCCGCCCTACCAGTCAAAAGTACTCTCTTTTTAAGGTAAGGGATATTATTTTTGTTCAATATTCGTAAGAAATAATATTTTCTTCCATACTCTGTAGTATGTAAGTAATATTATTTCGTTTCAGATTCCGAATTTTACACTCATTTTGTTAAAGTGTGACTTCTATACTCCTTGAAATTAGTATAATATCTTTGAAATTTGCGTTTCATCTAGTATATTTTCATAACAATATTATTTTGAGAATTCTTGATAATTTTTTATTTTTTCATGTCGGGGTACTATTCACAGGTACTATTCCTGAAGTACTATTCACAATATACTATTCACTCAGTTACTATTCACCCGAGGTACTATTCATGACAAAAATTAATTTTTTTTCCCGTCTAAATCATTTTTGATACAATATTATTCTTGAATTTTACTCCACAAAACATTATCAGGTTGACAATTTAAATATTATTGAATTCTGGATAAATTAAATTATAAAATCTTTAAAATTTATCCTTGCTCTCATTTAATTGAATTCTTATATCATTGTCATCATTCTCATGTTTATGATATGGTAAAAGTCATTTTTGGCCCGTAGTGCATAGATGGACTGTTGATTGGTATGATTATGACCAGGGATTATTAGGTATAATCATGACCTGTAATATTACAAATGATGTGGTAAATGTCCTCATTGGCCTTTAGTGCATTGATGGACAGTTGTTGGCATGATCATGACCATTGGTGATAACACGAATATCATTGGCCCGTAGTGCATGAATAATTCGTGAACATGAAACTAATGAATATCCTTGGCCCGTAGTGCATGGATAATTCAATGATGTGGATTATTTATTAAGCTAAGTCTCAGCCATAAAATTGATGATAAACTTTTTAAATCATAGAAGATAGTATATATCATGCTCTACTTGACTCTTCTAATGGATTGCTTGTTTCGCTATAGTTAAACTTGATGTTTATTGTTTATTATCAGTTTAACACTGTTGAAGGCTAACGATAATTTATTCTGCATTATCTTAGTCATAATATTTCTTACTGAGCTAGTTGAGCTCACCCTTTTGCTTTCATTGTTCTCTTCAGGAAATGATAACGTAGCCGGGACTAGTCGAAGAATAGAGTGACGGTCCGAGATGGTGATTGTAGTAGTCCTCACTATTTTATAAAATAATGCGATAATAATTGTAATGAGGACTCCATTTGAGTTTGGATATTGTCTAGAAGATAATATTCGTGTAAAAACTCTCAGCTACGCTTTTGTCGTATTGTATAGATGAAGTTTGTATTTAAATTCTGTACCATGTATTTGGCGACCCAAGATGGGTGATGCATACCTATTTTGGGGGCATCACAGATCAATCGACATAAACTTAACAAATATAGCTTTTGTAGTCTTAATCTAGAATTAAAACAATAACAAAAATTATATTAGTAAAATAAGGTCATCAACTTATAACAGAAAAACATGTATAAAAATTATAAATTTAAAAACTTATAGTGTTTACAGCCACATATTAGTCAATGAGTACCCGTGGCTCATAATCTTTCTCTTGACGCCTAAAGGGTCGAGGAAGGTGTATCCGTCTCCGAGTAATTTCTCTGTACCATGTCATATAATCCTCGCTAGATATCTGCTGTAAAGCCTCCAACACTTGCCCTTCTAAACTCTCCATGTAGGCTTCCCACAATCGAATATATCCGGCCCTATGATTTTCATAATTTATTCTCTCAAATAATTTATGTTCCTTCCTCAACTCCACCATGTTTTCAACATTAGACGGATATGACTGCAAATATCCAAATTACCTCATAAATCTGTCAGGCATTTGAAACTCAACAATGTCGTAATGTATCAAAGGTATACGAGCGGCTCTACCTAACCTTGCGTCAAAAAAGTCCCAACCCAAACGTGTGTCAAATAACTGATATGGACGCCACACCCAATCTGTTTCCAACATATTATCAAACTCTCCTCGGTAAAACACAAGATGGTGATGTGGATTTTTGCGGCGCTGATATTGTTTTGAATTTGGATCAAAAGAAGAGTATACCCAGTATAATGCCCTAGGTATCAACTTCTAGAACTTAGGCCTAGGGGTAGGATGACCAATGTTGAACCTTTCTTGAGCCCACGTCATAAGCAAGGTTGCACATCCTGAAAATTTTTTCGCTATTTTCTGAGTAGCCTCATGCAAACCCCTATACAAATGCCCTAAAACTGTTGCCCCCCAAGCATATGTAATAATGTCTTCCAATCTTTCCAATAACAACAAATGCCTAGGATGCACAATATTTTTACTCTTGGTTGGAAACAAAATAGCGCCACACAAATACAACAGATATGCCTTAGTGTGTTTTACCACATCATATGAAGTAACATCTTTAGGTACTTGTCCATATTTATATCTTAACCAAGGCAAACATATGCCCCCCCTTTTATAGCATTGTTCCCAATCCTCTAATGCAACTTGTTGCCCAAAAATCTTTATAAAATAGCTTTTGGGATGTTTTAGTTCTCCGCAAGTCAAAGGTTTTCCTAATATGGGAAACCGAATATAAATCCCACATCCTTTACAGTAATGTCGACCTCTCTACATTTTAAGTGAAACGTATTTGTTTCACTCCTCCAACGCTCAACAAAAGCAGATATAAGAGATGCATCAATCTTTGACACTACATCTTAATGACAAAATATACCGAAACCTAACTGTTCCAGTAGATATTCTTATTGTTCAGTCAAGTTCCATTCAGATAATTTTGTAGACATTTGATAAATTTCTAACACACCCCTATCCTAAAAGTTAAACAGAGTATACATACATAACTTGTCAAAATATGAAAGTTTTTAACAAAATTTTAAAAAAAATTTGTTATATGGGACAATAAACTTACAATATTTTGCCATAAGTCAGAAGATACATGATTTTCTTGGTCCCATAAGATAATTGGATCAAAAGGTTCTGGATTGATATCCATATCTAGCCTAAAAATTCAACACAATGTCAAGTATATTAAACAATGTCAGATAAACTGCATAAAGGTTGCAAACTAAAAAACCTAAAAGCAAAACGCTGATGAAACTTATCAACAAGAAGTTGGTGAACATTATGTACCAAGAGATGTAATATATTCATCTAGATTTTCTACCTTAAATGTATTCCGTTTGCTTTTAAATATCCTCAATAAGCAATCCTATATCAGATTTTGTAATAGTTGGACATCACAAACTAGAGACAACTCAAACATATCGACATCTTCATTATTTTAATAAATGAAAACACATTGTATTGTCCAATCAAACTGAAGGCATAAGCTAAAACTTGCAAAATCAAACAAACTGAAGGCATAACAAATAAACCAGCCAAACACATTGTATTTTCCAATCAACATAAACAAATATATGTCGAGATCATGATATTTTGTTACTATGATGAATAGCTTTATCTATATGCGCACACACTTTATCAGAAGAGAAGCAGAGAATCCACAACCAAAATGCTACCTAATGCACCTATTTTATCTAATGCACCTAATTTATACCATATATCATGATTGTTATATCACTACCACAACAAGAACCAGGTAGAGCTCAGAACTTGCATGGTCAGGCTCAACTAAGGATGAGTGATTTCCATGCTCAGTGACTTTTCAATCTTGATAGACAAACGACAAGCCAATTCATCATAAATGAATGCCATTTTTAGCACACCACATATCTCACAAATACCAAAATGAAACTATTTTCTTTGAAAGAGAACCACGCATTAAGATGAAAAACTAGATATAAGAATCCTTTGTCCTTAGCCAAAAACTCATTCCCATTTATAAAGTAGGCAGGGAGAATAATTGATTTCAAGTATCAAAGTAAGCAAAATAAGTAAACTCAGAATTCAGACAACATGCTTAAGGTAATTAATTGGAGCCATCTAGAAGATGCCTTGAAGGCTCATATCATGAAAAACTAGAGCATCAGAAGATGCCCATTGAAGGTTCATTTCATGAAAAAAGTTAATATGCTTTTACATAATATGTTGAAATCAATAATGCTTAATAATCCTGAGATTTAGAAAGGCAATATACAAAGAATATGGTTAAAGCCTTTAAAACTTATAAATTCACAACCAGATAATCATCTTAATATACAGATAATCGCAACAAAACATATCAATTTAGGTATGGATTTGGGAGATTAAATGAAAAACTTACCGATTAAATGTTGATTATGTAAGATCCCAACTTTTTATGAATAAAGAATTAATTTCTCTAATTATTATTTTGAATAATAAGGTGTTGATTTGATATAATGCTTTAGTTATGGGTGATATGTGCAAATTTTGCAAAGTAAGTAAGTGGTCATAAAATATTCGTTTGGTCGGGGAATATTCTTTTTATCGGGGAATATTCGTACGATGGCGCAATCATTGTTAGACCATATAAAGGAATAATTATCGGATATAGAAAGCGACATAAATAACTTTTTTATAAAAATAACGGCAAAACTTTTACCGTTAACTGTTGAAATACCCGGTAATAAAAATACAGTAATATGCGTGGTTGCACAGTAGCACACGGTATTGCACATTATTTCCGATTATTGATTCTTACGTAAGATGTGAGACACCAGATTTTATGAATAAATATTTAATTTTCTCGAAATAATTATGGTGTGGATTTGATATAATATTATAATTGTGGGTATTATTTATAAATTTTGCAAAGTAAGCAAGTTGTTTTAAAATATTCGTTTGGTCGGGGAATATTCTTTTTGTCGGGGAATATTCGTACGACGGCACAATCATTGGTGGACCCCACAACATAAGTATAGTCGTAGTTAGAAAACGATAAAATTATCTTTCTATAAAAATAAGGGCTGAGGTGTTACCGTTAAAACCGTTAAAACTGTTGAACTACCCGGTAGTAAAAGTACAGTAATACGCGTGGTTTCATAGTAGCACACGGTATTGATTATTGATGCTTACGTGAGAAGTCACTCAGTTATACTCAATTATTGCTACAGTAATTGCTGCATCATATCTCTTAAATTATTATCATAGTATCATCTGTATAATATGTTATATTATTAAATCAATAATTGAGACGTTGTGGTAAGTTTGGTTAATTTTATGGGGGGCCATATGTCATCATCTAAGAGTCTCTTCGTCAATAGTAATTACCGTCGTCAATAGTAATTATCGTCGTCAATAGTATTTACCTTGGTCAATAGTATTTACCTTGGTCAATAGTAATTACCGTCGTCAATAGTAATTACCATCGTCAATAGTATTTACCTTGGTCAATAGTATTTACCTTGGTCAATAGTAATTACCTTCGTCAATAGTATTTACCTTGGTCAATAGTAATTACCTTCGTCAATAGTAGTTGTCCCTTCAATATTACCAAGAGTCATTTGACCTTTCGTTAAGACCAAGAGTCATTTGACCCTTCGTTAAGACCAAGAGCCACCCTCAGTTTTCTATAAATAGAGGCCTAGGGCTTCATTATTTTTTACGAATTCATTCAAGCTATAGAGAGAGAAAGTATAGAGAGAATAAGAGAGAGAGAATAAAAGTATTCTGCTACTTCACTTTTCCAATATCCAGTTCTTTTAAGGTAGAGAATATTATTTCTTTTATATTCATGAAGAGAACTCCTGTTATTCCATTCTTTATTATTCTGTTGGAATAACCTGTATACGCGGTCTACCCTATACTTGGTGACATTCTCCTATTATTCTGTTGGAACATCCTGTCTGTGTGTTTTACACTGGACCTGGTTCCGTCTTTATTTTTATTCTGTCGAAATATACTGTCTGTGTATTTTACACCGGACCTGGTTCCATTATTTATTATATTATTCTTTATTATTCTGTCGGAATTTCCTGTCTGTGCGGTTACGCCGGACCTGGTTCCATTATTTATTATTCTGTCGGAATATCCTGTCTGTGCGTTTACGCCGGACCTGGTTCCATTATTATTATTCTGTTAAGAATAACCTGTCTGTGCGGTCTATCGTATGCATGGTGATTTCTTTTGTTATTCCATTCTTTATTATACTCAGTTGATTAAAATTTTAACTTCTATACTCCATGAAATTAGTGGAATATCCTTGACATTTGCGCTTCATCTAGTATCTATTCATGAAAATATTCTCCTGATCAGTCTTGAAGTTTACTCCAAAAACCAGTATCATGTTGACAATTTGGACGTTATTAATTCTTGGATAAATTAATTCTTGAACTTGTTTTATTGAATTCTTATATCATTGTCATCATCCTCATGTTTATATTCTGTTTAAAGTCATCTGTGGCCTGTAGTGCATAGATGGACTTGGTATGATTATGACCAGGGATTATTCGGTATAATCATGACCGTAATGTTACAAATGATGTGGTAAAAGTCCTCATTGGCCCGTAGTGCATTGATGGACAGTTGTTGGCATGATCATGACCATTAATGAATACACGGATATCCTTGGCCGTAGTGCAGGGGTGATTCGATGATGTGGATTATTTTATTAAGCTGAGTCCCAGCGATAACAGTGTTGAAAAACCTTTTAAATCATAAAAGATAGTAGAGTTTATTTTCTACTTGACTCTTTTAATGGATTGCTTGTTCCGCTGTAGTTAAACTTGATGTCTATTATATTTTATCAGTTTAACATTGTTGAAGGCTAATGATAATTTATTCTGTATTATCTTAGTCATAATATTTTTTACTGGGCTAGTTGAGCTCACCCTTTCTTTCACTGTTCTCTTCAGGAAATGAGAACGTAGCTGGGACAAGTCGGGGAACGGAGTGATAGTTCGAATGATAGTATTAGTTAGTTGTCCTCACTATTCTATGTAATAGTGTGTTAATAAATGTAATGAGGACTCCTTTTGAGTATGAATACTCTCTAGAAGATAATATTTGTATTCAAACTCACAGTTTATGTTTTGTCGTATTGTACACGACAGTTGTATTAGTAAGTTGTATTTGTATTCTGTATTTTGTATCTGACGACCCAAGATGGGTGATGTATACCTGATTTTGGGGGCGTCACATAAGAAGTCACTCAGTTTCATTCAATAATTGCCACAGTGATTGTTGCACGGTTTCTCATATTATTGATTCAATTATTGTCACAGTATCATCTGCACAATATTTTATATTATTAAATCAATAATTGACACGACATAATTATTCATATTATTAGTTAGCATTATTGACAATGTCTAGAAAGTTCTGTCGAGAAAAGTGGTTAGGTTATATAATTGCGTGCCAATAAGGATAAATTCTTATCGAAAAGCTCCCTATTTCCTGGGAATGATCTGGTTGTTAATATTGTGAGCTTATAATATTATTTATGAATAATTATTATGTGGTAGATATTGGTTCAATTTTGATATAAATGAAGGAATTTGTTGAAAGTTTCACAATTATTTTCTCTGATAAAATATTCATTCAAATATATTATTATAATATTACATTATAATAATATGATAATATAATAATATAATTTTTTTTATAATTTAAATGAAAATATTATTATTATTATAATATATAATTTTCAGCATATGAATAAAAGTGGAGTGAAGGTTTTCATTTTGATTTTGAATTATTCTTCACATGCATTCATTTGGAGGAGTAATTCTCCTGCAAACCATTTGTTTGTTTCTAACTTTTGTGGGGCCCTCAAACATGGAAAAATAAGGAATTTAGCAGAGAAAGAATTGACGGTTAGGCAGGAATGGAAAAGAAAAAAGTTATGCAGGTGGGCGGAGGAGGAAAAAGTTAGGCATGCATTCGATTTTCCTCCCTCCGTTGCGCTATAAATAAAGGGGTAACCCTCCTTCCTCAACACACCTTCAATATTAGAAATTCTTATTCTATAGTATTGTGAGTATTTCTCTTGAATATAAGGATACTTTAAGTGTAGCTTTTTGTGCAAGATTTTCTCAGAATAATATCCGATATTCCAGTCAAATCCAGTTTCTACTAAGGTAAATGATATTATTTTATTGCAATACTCGTAAGAAATATTATTTTCTTTCATACTCCATATTATGTAAGGGATATTATTTCATTTCATATTCCTAAATTTAAACTTACTATGGTAAGTATTGCTTCTATAATTCCTAAAATGATTAGAAATTCCTTAAGTTTTGCGCTTCATCTAATATCATTTTACTGGAATATTAGTTTGAACTTTCTTATTAAATTTTAAACTTTTCATGTTTGGGTACTATTCATACGGTACTATTCATGGGCACTATTCATACGGTACTATTCATATATACGGTACTATTTACAAGTACAATTCACAACATAATTTAATTTTCTTTTCTGTCCAAATTATTTTTGATACATTTATATCATTCTTAAATTTTACTTCACAAATAGTTATCATGTTGACAATTTGTACATTTTTGAATTCTGAATAAATTGAATTATAAATATTCAATATTTATCCTTTATCTCACTTGATTGAATCTTTATATCATTGTCGTCATCCTCATGCTTATATTGTACTGGAAGACATCTTTGGCCCGTAGTGCAAAGATGGACTGTTGATTGGTATGATTATGATTAGGAATTGTGTATTGGTATAATTATAACCTTTAATATTACATATAAAGTTTGTGGTGAAAGTTCTCTTTGGCTTGTAGTGCATAGATAGACAGGTGTTTGGCATGATCATGACCACTGGTGATACTAACGAATATCCTTGGCCCGTAGTGCATGGATATTTCGTTGATTTAAAATATTTATTGAATGATGTTACATGGATAAAATATTGATGATGGACTTTTAAATCATAGAAGATAGTAGATATCATGCTCTACTTAACTCTTCTAATGGATTGCTGTTTCCGCTGCAGTTGTATTCTAAAACTTGTTGTCTATTGTATTCTATCAGATTTTTCCCTTTTGAGGACTAAGGATAATTTGTTCTATATTATCTTAGTCATAATATTCTTTACTGGGCTTGTTAAGCTCATCCTTTTCCTTTTGGTTCCATTATTCTTCTCAGGAGGCGAGAATATAGCTGGGACTAGTTGGGGAGTGGAGTAAGGATTCAAGATGGTTATTATAGCAGTCATCACTATTTTGTAAAATAGTTTAACAATAATTGTAATGAGGACTTTATTTAAGTTTAGATATTGTCTACAAGACAATATTTGTATTAAACCTCACAGCGTATATATTTGGTTTTTGTATTTGCACGACAGTTGTATTAATGAAGTTTGTATTTGGTTTTTGTACCATGTATTTAACGACTCAAAATGGATTGTGTGAACCTATTTTGGGGGCGTCACAGTTGGCATCAGAGCTTAGAGATATGATCTCTGGTGGACATCTGGGATTAGAACTAGGAGGGGAGAGACGAGTAAAACCTTCACTAGTGTGTAGTACCTAAGCTTATTTGTTATTGGTCGATCAAAATATATGGATAATATGTGGCATGTGAATTTCTTTAATTAACCCTTGTTTTGTGGCAGTGTTTAAGAATGACATATAAAAATTTTGAGATGAGCAATGGAGCACATGAGACCGTTGAGACACCGCTAATCAATAACCAGGAAAACGTGCATTAGCAAGGAAATAATCCTCATGTAAACAACAACACCGACCAAATGATGAACGACGGGATGTTTAGGAGCTTTTTACAATTCATGCAACACCAAACGAGAAAAACTCCTATTCAAAATACATGTAGAAACAATGACAACTCACGACTGGTCGCTGCTAAGCAATTCAAGGAGTTGGGATCGCCGGAGTTTTTGGGAAAGCCAGAGCCACTTAAGGTAGAGGCATGAATTAAGTAGATTACCAAGATATTTGATGTCTTGGGATGCACTGAAGAGCAAAAGGTTCCATTCACTACCTTTATGTTGCGCGGAGAGGCAGATTACTGATGGAAATCTGTAAAATGCACTCATTTATTCGCACTTAAGATGTCTTGGGAGAAGTTTCAAGAATTATTTAACGACAAGTGCTTTCTAGAAAGTATTCGTTACATGAAGGAGGTGGAATTCATCAAACTAGAGCAGAACAATATGATTGTATCGCAATACGAGCCTAAGTTTGCGGAGTTATCCCGATTTTTATCCCATTTAGTAGATAATGAGGAGCAAATGATGCAAATATTTCTGAGAGGTTTGAAACCCGAAATTCGCCAACATCTTATCTCTCATAAACTTAACTTGTATTCAGATGTTGTGAATAGGGCTCAGTTATTGAAGCGAGATTATGAGTCAGCTCAACCAAAAGACAACAACCGGCAGCACGATAATAGTCATACCAGTGGCAACAGTCATCGAAGTAGTGATAACCAACGTGCCAGAAATGGCAACCACTTCGGTGGTAATATTCATGGCCAAGATAATAGGAGAGGTGAGTCAAGTGGAAATTTCAAAAAGAGAAGATTCAACAATGATGGGAAGACGTCGGTAGTAACACCAGCACCGGTAACAATTTCTAGGGGAGGAAAACGACTGCCGGTTAGATGCTACAGATGTGGAGAGGAGGGACATATAAGTCCAAACTGTACACATCCTTCTAAGGTATGTTTTAATTGTGGAAAAGACGGTCACATAGCTCAATTTTATCCTGTAGTGAAGTCAAGTCTAGCTAGGACGGTGGCACCAAAGGCGGCTACGGACAAACCAAAGTCAGTGGTTCAAGGGAGAGAGTTTGTCGTGACGTCCCAAAAGGCGACGAACTCGAACGAAATTATCATGGGTAAGCTAATCATAAACTCTTGCAAAGTCTATACCTTATTAGATACCAGTTCTACCCATTCTTTTATTTCACCTGCTTGTGCTTGACGTTTGAACTTGACCCTTTAGAAGTTAGACTTTGACTTATCTGTTGAAACTCCGTTAGGAGAAACCTTCATTACATCCACTGTTTATAAATCTTGCTTGATTCAAGTTGGCACCATCACATTACATGTTGATTTCATCTCTTTGAAAATACTTGCATTTGATGTGATTTTAAAGATTGATTGGTTAACTACTCATCATGCTAAAATTGATTATTTTTGTAAGGTCGTTAGTTTTTATATTCCTAACCAACCTGTTATGCGAATTCAAGCAACCAAACCACTAAAGTCAATCACTGTCATATCAAGCCATAAATCCATTCGTTTATTGAAAAACGGATGTCAAGCTTTCTTAGCCCATGTCATGGATTTAAACAAAAATACGTCAGATTTGAATGATATTTATGTTGTTAATTAATTTCCTGAAGAACTTCCTGGCCTACTCCCAGAGCGTGAAATCGAATTTTGTATTGACCTTAAACTCAATACAAAACCCATTTCTAAAACACCATTTTGAATGGCTCCTATTGAACTTCAGCAGTTAAAAACCCAACTACAATAGTTGTTAGACATTGATTTAATTTATCCTAGTACATTTCCTTGGGGTGCTCCTGTTTTATTCGTAAAGAAGAAAGATGAGAGTATGCAAAAGTTGAACCATGTTGCCATAAAAAATATGTACCCGTTACCTCGCATTGATGACATGTTTGACCAATTGCAAGGTGCTAAATTCTTCTTAAAGATCGATCTTCGTTCTGGATATCATCAGTTAAAGATTAAAACTGATGACATTTCAAAGACTGCTTTCAGAACTCAGTACGTGCATTACGAATTCCTAGTCATGTCTTTTGGATTGACTAATGCTCCTGCGGCTTTCATAGATATGATGAACTGAGTATTCAAGGAATATTTGGATCATTTTGTGGTTGTCTTTATTGATGACATCCTCATCTACTCCAAAAACCGTGAAGATCATGAGTAACACTTGAAACTGATACTCCAAAAGCTTCTTGAAAATAAGTTATACTCCAAGTTGAAGAAATGCGAGTTTTGGCTTGAGGAAGTAGCATAACTTGGGCACGTGGTGTCAAAACATGGATTATCAGTGGACCCGACAAAGATTGAAGCAATACAAAGTTGAGAGCAACCTAAGTCAGTAACCGAAGTACGTATCTTTTTGGGATTAGCTGATTATTATCGGAGATTCGTGAAAGGATTTTCTCGAATCGCTACTCCATTAACTCAGGTGACTCAAAAAAATAGAAAATTCAGATGGAGAGAGGAATGTGAGAAGAGCTTCCAAGAACTTAAGAGGAGACTCAATGCAACACCTGTTCTGGCAATACCATCAGGTTCGGAGGGATTTATCATCTACAACGATGCTTCAGGCAGAGGTTTAGGATGTGTTCTCATGCAACATAGGAAAGTCATAGCCTATGCCTCACGACAACTCAAAGAATATGAGAGGAATTATCCTACTCATGATCTAGAGTTGACAACAGTTGTTTTCGCGCTAAAGATCTGGAGGCACTACTTGTATGGGGAGAAAGTTGAGCTCTATACAGATCATAAAAGCCTCAAATATTTCTTCACCCAAAAGGAACTCAACATGTGGAAACGACGTTGGCTCGAGCTGTTAAAAGATTACGACCATACCATTCAATACCATCTTGGAAAAGCGAACGTAGTGGCTGACACATTGAGTAGAAGATCATATGCAGGTACGAGTACGATATTGTCAACATAAATGTCCATTTTGTATAACTTACAAAGGATGGAGATAGAGTGAAAGAATCTAGGGACCGATGTGATGATGATAAATATACGAGTAGAACCAACTTTAATCTATAAATTTAAAGTTGCTCAAGCTACAGACCTGGAGCTGATGCGTATGAAGGATAAAGTACAAGAAGGTGCTATTCCAGAAGTAAGAATCGACGAAGAAAGAATACTTTGAGTCAACTCCAGACTTTGAGTTCCTAACAACTCTGATTTGAAGTACAAAATCATGATGGAGGCACATAACACAATGTTTACAATCCATCTTGGAAGTACTAAAATGTATCATGATCTTCGACATACATTTTGGTGGAGCAATATGAAGAGAGAGATTGCAGAGTTTATCTCAAGGTGTTTAACTTGTCAATGTGTCAAGGCGGAGCATCAAGTATCAAAAGGTCCATTGCAACCACTTGAAATTTCAGAATGGAAGTGGGAGCACATCAACATGGATTTCGTTACTAGTCTTCCCAAGGTTTCTCAAGGTATAGATGCAATTTAGGTCATTGTCGTCAGATTAACCAAGTCTGCTCATTTCTTGCCTATACGAGAAACTTATTCACTTGAACGGCTTGCTCGTATCTATATAAATGAGATTGTGAGATTGCATGGTATGCCAATATCTATAGTTTTTGATTCAGACTCAAGATTCATTTCACGATTTTGGGTTAGCTTGCAGAAGCTATGGGCACTGATCTTCGATTCAGTTCTACATATCATCCTCAGACGGTCGGGCAATCGGAGAGGACTATTCAAACTCTTGAAGATCTATTAAGACTTTGTGTCCTAGACTTCAAAGGAATTTGGGACAAGTACTTGTCATTGGTGGAATTCTCCTACAATAACAGTTATCAAACAAGTATAGGCATAGCTCCATTCGAGGCATTGTACGGATGAAAGTGTCGTTCTCTAGTGTGCTGGGACGAGGTGGGTGAAGCAACGTTGTTGGGACCAGAAATGGTACGCATAACTACGAAAAAGATTCAAATGATCCGGCAACATATACAAACATCACAAGATCGACAAAAGAGTTATGTCGATCTTCATCGAAGGAAAGTGGAATTCAATGTTGGAGATCATGTATTGTTATGTGTTACTCCATGGAAAAGAGTTACGAGATTCAAAAAGAGAGAAAAGCTCAACCCTCGATTCATTGGTCTATTTGAAATCCTCGATCGAGTAGGAACTGTGGCCTATAGACTCGCCTTACCGCCAAGTATGTCTCGTGTTCATTGTGACGCCCCCAAAATTAGGTATACATCACCCATCTTGGGTCGTCAGATACATAGTACAGAATACAAATACAACTTACTAATACAACTGTCGTGTACAATACGACAAAACATAAACTGTGAGTTTGAATACAGATATTATCTTCTAGAGAGTATTCATACTCAAAAGGAGTCCTCATTACATTTATTAACACACTATTAAATAGAATAGTGAGGACTACTAACTAATACTATCATTCGAACCATCACTCCGTTCCCTGACTTGCCCCAGCTACGTTCTCATTTCCTGAAGAGAACAGTGAAAGAAAGGGTGAGCTCAACTAGCCCAGTAAGAAATATTATGACTAAGATAATGCAGAATAAATTATCATTAGCCTTCAACAATGTTAAACTAATAAAATATAATAGACATCAAGTTTAACTGTAGCGGAACAAGCAATCCATTAAAAGAGTCAAGTAGAAAATAAACTCTACTATCTTTTATGATTTAAAAGGTTTTTCAACACTGCTATCGCTGAGACTCAGCTTAATAAATAATTCACATCATCCCTGCACTACGGCCAAGGATATTCGTTAGGGTCACGACCACAAATTCCATGCACTACGGGCCAAGGATATTTGTTTATTCATCAATGGTCATGATCATGCCAACAACTGTCCATCAATGCACTACGGGCCAATGAGGACTTTTATCACATCATTTGTAACATTACGGTCATGATTATATCGAATAATCCCTGGTCATAATCATACCAAGTCCATCTATGCACTACAAGCCACAGATGACTTTCAACATAGTATAAACATGAGGATGATGACAATGATATAAGAATTCAATAAAACAAGTTCAAGAATTAATTTATCCAAGAATTAACAACGTCCAGATTGTCAACATGATACTGCTTTGTGGAGTAAAATTCAAGAATGATCAGGAGAATATTTTCATGAATAGATACTAGATGAAGCGCAAATGTCAAGGATATTTCACAAATTTCATAGAGTATAGAAGTCAAAACTTAACCAACTAAGTATAATAAAGAATGGAATAACAAAAGAAATCACCATGCATGCGATAGACCGCACAAACAGGTTATTCTTAACAGAATAATAATAATGGAACCAGGTCCGGCGTAACCGCACAGACAGGATATTCCGACAGAATAATAAATAATGGAACCAGGTCCGACGTAAAAGCACAGACAGGATATTCCGACAAAATAATAAATAATGGAACCAGGTCCGGTATAAAACACACAGACAGGATGTTCCAACAGAATAATAATAAAAACGGAACCAGGTCCGGTGTAAAACACACATACAGGATGTTCCAGCAGAATAATAATAAAAACGGAACCAGGTCCGGTGTAAAACACACAGACAGGATGTTCCGACAGAATAATAGAAGAATGTCACCAAGTATAGGGTAGACCGCGTATACAGGTTATTCCAACAGAATAATAAGAAATGGAATAACAACAGTTCTCTTCATGAATAAGAAAGAATAACACCCCTTACCGTAAAAGAACTGGATATAAGAGTAGTGAAGTAGCAGAAAACTTTTCTTCTATCTCTATATAGTCTCTCTTTATAGCTTCTCTCTCTAGAGTTCAGTGAATTCGTAAGAAAATAATGAAGGAATGAGCTTCTATTTATAGGAAAATAGAATGTATAGTAACTAATCCATGAACGGTCCAGATTGATTACTTTAATCTGACGGTCTATATTTAAAGAAAATTCTTTTAAATAAAATATAATATATTCTATTTATAGAATAACTTTAATAAAGTATTCTATTTTATATAAAAAGATGTTTCTGTTTTATTACGTTAATAATACGAATAAAACAAAACGTCATTATCGCTAAATAATTCATATTATTAACTGACAATAATGGAATCAAACTGAGTGACTTCTCACATAAGCATTAATAATTAATACCGTGTGCTACTATGCAACCACACGTATTACTGCACTTTTACTACCGAGTAGTTCAACAGTATCAACGGTAAAACTTCCGCCGTTATTTTCATAAAGTATTTTTGTCATTTTCTCAATCCGACAATAATTCCATTGTGGGGTCCACCAATAATTGTACCGTCGTACGGATATTCTCCGACAAAAAGAATATTCTCCGACCAATCGAATATAATATGACAACTTGCATACTTTGCAAAATTTATAAATACTACCCATAACTATTATATCAAATCCACACAATAATATAAAAAAATTATTTCGAGAAAAATTAAATATTTATTCATAAAAACTGGGGTTTCACAATCTCCCCTCCTTATGAAATTTCGCCCTCGAAATTTACGTACATACTTGGTATGCCGAACATAGAAATTTACGTACGTACTTGGTATGACGAACATGTGAGGATACCTTGACTTCACTTCAAATTCTAACTCTTGAGGTATAACATTTAAGCATCGAATATGATCCTTCTTATCCAAGATGTTAACACGTATCTCCTCATACGTTAAATCTTTCGCTATTTCGTCCGGTTCTAAATTAATAATGCGGTTCGGGTCGTCCACATATTTACGTAACATCGATACGAAAAAAAAAAATATTCTGAACACGCAACATACTTGGCGGTAAAACGAGTCTATAGGCCACAGTTCCTACTTCATCTAGGATTTCAAATGGACCAATTAAATCGAGAGTTGAGATTTCCTCTCTTCGTCGATTCTTGTTTCTAGAATAAAGCCCTCTTGAACCTTCTTCTTCACATTTATCAGCTCTTAGTATGTAGCTTAAGCGGCTTTAACTTTATCGATTAAAGTCGATTTTAATCGTATATTCGTTATCTTCACGTGGGTTCGAATATTCGTACTTGTAACCGTATACGATCTTCTACACAACGCGTCAGCTACCACGTTCACTTTTCCACGATGTTATTGAATGGTACGATCGTAATCTTCAACAGCTCGAGCCAACGTCTTTGGCGCATAATACGTTCATTTTAGTTGAAGAAATATTTGAGGGTTTAAGAAATGGGTTTTGTACTGGGGTCAATACAAAATTCAATTTTACGCTCTGGGGTAGGCTAAGAAGTCTTCAAGAATACGTCAAGAAATTTATTAACAATAGAAATATCGTTCAAAACTGTGACCCTCATCCAAGACTTGGATAACACGTCACATTGATACCTATCAACTTGCCATCGTCATTTACAACGTCTCCTACGGAAAGTCTAGCTTCGGTGCATTCCACACCAGGAAGTCAACAGCGAAAGGAACGGGGATTTTTACTTATGGCTTGATATGACAATGATTGACTTTAGTGGTTTGGTTACTTTGAATTTGCATAACAGATTGGTTAGGAATATGAAAGCTAACAACTTTACGAAAAGCATGATGAGCAGTTAACCAATCGTTTCCAAAAATCACATCAATGCAAGTATTTTCAAAGAGATAAGATCAACAGGTAATGTGAAAGTGTTGATTTGAACAAGATTTATAAATAGTGGAGGTAACAAAGGTTTCTCCCAACGGAATTTCAACAGAGAAATCAAAGTCTAATTTCTCCAGAGTTAAGTTCAAATATTGAACACAACTAGGTGAAATAAAAGAGTGAGTAGAACCGGTATCTAACACGGTATAGACTTCGCAAGAGTTTATGACTAACATACCCGTGATAATTTTATTCAGGTTCCTCGTCACGAAAAAAATGCTCTCTCTTAAACTACTGGCTTTGGCTTTTCTGGGACGGTCTTTGGTGCCTCCATCCTATCTGAACTTGTCTTCTGTGAACGACAAAATCGGGCTAAGTGACTTTCTCTTCCACAATTATAGCATGCTTTGGATGGCATCACGCAGTTTAGACTGATGTGTCCCTCCCCTCCGCATTTGAAGCATATGATAGGTGGTCGTTCTCCTTCCTTAACAACGGGTGCTGGTGCTGACGTCTTTCCATCATTGTTGAATTTCCTCTTCTTGAAATGTCCATTCTTATTATTTTGACCATGATTACCATTGAAGTGGTTACCATTTCTGGCATGTTGATTCCCTCCATGCTTATTGTCACCGCTTTGATAACTGTTATCACCAGTATTATCATTTTTCCGGCTGCTCTCTTTTGGTTGCGTTGACTCGTTATCGCGCTCCACTAACTGAGCCCTATTCACAACATCTGAATATAAACACAGTTTATGAGAAATAAGATATTGACGTGTCTCCGGTTTCAAACCTCTTAAAAACATCCGCGTCATTCTCTCTTCATTATCCACCAAGTGGGACGCAAACCGGGACAATTCGACAAACTTGGCTTCGTACTGCGACACGGTCATGTTGTTTTGCTCCAACTTGATAAATTCCACCTCCTTCATGTGACGAATACTTTCGGGAAAGTACTTGTCATTGAACAGTTCTTGGAACTTCTCCCAAGACATCTTGAGTGCGTCAGGCTGGGTACGTTTTACAGATTCCCACCAGTAATCTGCCTCTTCACGCAACATAAAAGTGGCAAAGGGAACCTTTTGCTCCTCGGAGCATCCCAAGATATCAAATATCTTGGTGATCTGCTTTAACCACGTCTCCGCCTTAAGTGGTTCTGGCTTTCCTAAAAACTCCGGTGGTCCTAGCTCCTTGAATTGCTTAGCGGTGACCAACCGTGGGTTGTCATTGTTTCCTCCTTCATTTTGGAAAGGAGCCGCTCTCGCCCGTTGTTGCATGAATTGCTCCTTGAACTGCTTAGCGGTGACCGTCCGAGAGTTATTTTGTTGTTGCATGAATTGCATAAAGTCTCTGACCATCCCATCATTCACCATTTCATCGGTGTTATTATTTTCATGAGGATTATTGTACTCTGGTTGCACATTACCCTGAGCATTGATCGTTGGTGATTCAATGGTCTCATGTGCTTCATTGTTTATCTCAATATTTTCGGATGCCATTTCCAAATACTGCAACAAAACAAGGGTTAATTAACATATAACATATTATCCATATACTTTGACCGACCAATTAAATACCAAATAAACTTAGGTAGGTCATACTAGCGAAGGAATTCCCCGTCTCTCCCCTCCTAGTTCTATTCTCACATCCTAGCCAGGGATCATATCCCTAAGCTCTGATACCAACTGTGGCGCCCCCAAAATTAGGTATACATCACCCATCTTGGGTCGTCAGATACATAGTACAGAATACAAATACAACTTACTAATACAACTGTCGTGTACAATACGACAAAACATAAACTGTGAGTTTGAATACAGATATTATCTTCTAGAGAGTATTCATACTCAAAAGGAGTCCTCATTACATTTATTAACACACTATTAAATAGAATAGTGAGGACTACTAACTAATACTATCATTCGAACCATCACTCCGTTCCCTGACTTGCCTCAGCTACGTTCTCATTTCCTGAAGAGAACAGTGAAAGAAAGGGTGAGCTCAACTAGCCCAGTAAGAAATATTATGACTAAGATAATGCAGAATAAATTATCATTAGCCTTCAACAATGTTAAACTGATAAAATATAATAAACATCAAGTTTAACTGCAGCGGAACAAGCAATCCCTTAAAAGAGTCAAGTAGAAAATAAACTCTACTATCTTTTATGATTTAAAAGGTTTTTCAACACTGCTATCGCTGAGACTCAGCTTAATAAATAATTCACATCATCCCTGCACTACGACCAAGGATATTCGTTAGGGTCACGACCACAAATTCCATGCACTACGGGCCAAGGATATTTGTGTATTCATCAATGGTCATGATCATGCCAACAACTGTCCATCAATGCACTACGGGCCAATGAGGACTTTTATCACATCATTTGTAACATTACGGTCATGCTTATACCGAATAATCCCTGGTTATAATCATACTAAGTCCATCTATGCACTACAAGCCACAGATGACTTTCAACAGAATATAAACATGTGGATGATGACAATGATATAAGAATTCAATAAAACAAGTTCAAGAATTAATTTATCCAAGAATTAACAACGTCCAGATTGTCAACATGATACTGCTTTGTAGAGTAAAATTCAAGAATGATCAGGAGAATATTTTCATGAATAGATACTAGATGAAGCGCAAATGTCAAGGATATTCCACAAATTTCATAGAGTATAGAAGTCAAAACTTAACCAACTGAGTATAATAAAGAATGGAATACAAAAGAAATCACCATGCATGCGATAGACCGCACAAACAGGTTATTCTTAACAGAATAATAATAATGGAACCAGGTCCGGCGTAACCGCACAGACAGGATATTCCGACAGAATAATAAATAATGGAACCAGGTCCGGCGTAAAAGTACAGACAGGATATTCCGACAAAATAATAAATAATGGAACCAGGTCCGGTGTAAAACACACAGACAGGATGTTCCAACAGAATAATAATAAAAACGGAACCAGGTCCGGTGTAAAACACACATACAGGATGTTCCAACAGAATAATAATAAAAACGGAACCAGGTCCGGTGTAAAACACACAGACAGGATATTCCGACAGAATAATAGAAGAATGTCACCAAGTATAGGGTAGACCGCGTATACAGGTTATTCCAACAGAATAATAAGAAATGGAATAACAACAGTTCTCTTCATGAATAAGAAAGAATAACACCCCTTACCGTAAAAGAACTGGATATAAGAGTAGTGAAGTAGCAAAAAACTTTTCTTCTATCTCTATATAGTCTCTCTTTATAGCTCCTCTCTCTAGAGTTCAGTGAATTCGTAAGAAAATAATGAAGGAATGAGCTTCTATTTATAGGAAAATAGAATGCATAGTAACTAATCCATGAACGGTCCAGATTGATTACTTTAATCTGACGGTCCATATTTAAAGAAAAATCTTTTAAATAAAATATAATATATTCTATTTATAGAATAACTTTAATAAAGTATTCTGTTTTATATAAAAAGATGTTTCTGTTTTATTACGTTAATAATACGAATAAAATAAAACGTCATTATCGCTAAATAATTCATATTATTAACTGACAATAATAGAATCAAACTGAGTGACTTCTCACATAAGCATTAATAATTAATACCGTGTGCTACTATGCAACCACACATATTACTGCACTTTTACTACCGAGTAGTTCAACAGTATCAACGGTAAAACTTCCGCCGTTATTTTCATAAAGTATTTTTGTCGTTTTCTCAATCCGACAATAATTCTATTGTGGGGTCCACCAATAATTGTCCGTCGTACGGATATTCCCCGACAAAAAGAATATTCTCCGACCAATCGAATATAATATGACAACTTGCATACTTTGCAAAATTTATAAATACTACCCATAACTATTATATCAAATCCACACAATAATATAAAAAAATTATTTCGAGAAAAATTAAATATTTATTCATAAAAATTGGGGTTTCACATTCATAATATTTTTCATATATCTATGCTACGTAAATATGTGAAAGACCCGAACCACATTATTAAATTAGAACCAGACGAGATAGCAGAAGATTTAATATATAAATAGGTACTTATTAAAATCTTGAATAAGAAGGAATATATTCTACGCTCATAGGTTATACCTAAAGTCAAAGTTTTATGGAGAAATCACGATATTGAGGATATGACTTGGGAGTTAGAATTTGAAATGAAAACAAGGTATCCTCACATCTTCGACATACCAGGTACATACATCAATTTCGAGGACAAAATTTCATAAGGAGGGGAGGTTGTAAGACCCCAATTTTTTATGAATAAAGATTTAATTTCTCTAATTATTATTTTGAATAATAAGGTGTTGATTTGATATAATGCTTTAGTTATGGGTGATATGTGAAAATTTTGCAAAGTAAGCAAGTGGTCATAAAATATTCATTTGGTTGGGGAATATTCTTTTTGTCGGATAATATTCATACGACAACGCAATCATTGGTAGACCATATAACGGAATAACTATCGGATATAGAAAGCAACAGAAATAACCTTTTTATAAAAATAACGACAAAACTTTTACTGTTAACTGTTGAAATACCCGGTGATAAAAATATAGTAATACGTGTGGTTGCACAGTAGCACACAGTATTGCACAGTATTTTTGATTATTGATTCTTACGTAAGAAGTCACCCAGTTTCATTCAATAATTGCTATAGTAATTGTTGTACAGTATCTCATATTATTGATTCAATTATTGTCACATTATCATCTACACAATATTTTATATTATTAAATCAATAATTAACATGACACAATTATTCATATTATTAGTTAGCATTATTGACAATCTCTAGAAAGTTCTGTTGAGGAAAGTGGTTAGGTTATATAATTGCGCGCCAATAAGGATAAATCCTTATCGGAAAGCCCCCTCTTTCCTGGGAATGGTCTGATTGTTAATATTGTGAGCTTATAATATTATTTATGAATAATTATTATGTGGTAGATATTGGTTCAATTTTGATATAAATGAAGAAATTTGTTGAAAGTTTCACAATTATTTTCTTCGATAAAATATTCATTCAAATATATTATTATAATATTATATTTTAATAATGTTTTATAATTTAAATGGTAATATTATTATTATTATAATATATAATTTTTAGCATATGAATAAAAGTGGAGTGAAGGTTATCATTTTGATTTTGAATTATTCTTCACGTGCATTTGTTTGGATGAGTAATTCTTCTGCAAACCATTTCTTTATTTCTAACTTTTGTGGGCCCTCAAACATGGAAAAAGAAGGAATTTGGCAGAGAAAGAATTGATGGTTAGGCAGGAATGGAAAAGAAAAAATTTAGGCATGTATTTGATTTTTCCTCCCTCCGTTGCGCTATAAATAGAGGGGTAACCCTCCTTCCTCAACACACCTTCAATATCAGAAATTCTTATTCTATAGTATTATGAGTATTTCTCTTGAGTATAAGGATACTTTGAGTGTAGATTTTTGTGCAAGATTTTCTCAGAATAATATCCGATATTCTAGTCAAATCCAGTTTCTACTAAGGTAAATGATATTAATTTATTGCAATACTCTTAAGAAATATTATTTTCTTTTATACTCCATATTATTTAAGGGATATTATTTTATTTCATATTCTTAAATTTAAACTTACTATGGTAAGTGTGACGCCCTCAAAATAGGTATACACAACCCATTCTGAGTCGCCAAATACATGGTACATATTTTAAATACAAACTTAATTTATATAACTGTTAAGTGTCGTGCAGAATACGACAAAACATAAATTGAGAGTTTTTAACACGAATATTGTCTCGTAGACAATATCCAAACTCAAATGGAGTCCTCATTACAATTATTATCACACTATTTTATAAAATAGTGAGGACTACTATAACCACCATCATGGATCATCACTTCATTCCCTGACTAGTCCCAACTATATTCTCATTTCCTGAAGAGACAATGAAAGAAAAGGGTGATCCCAACTAGCCCAATAAAGAATATTATAACTAAGATAATGCATAATAAATTATCCTTAGCCTTCAACAGTGTAAAATTGATAGAATACAATAGACAACAAGTTTCACTAAAGCGGAACAAACAATCCATTAGAAGAGTCAAGTAGAGCATGATGTGTACTATCTTCTATAATTTAAAGTTCATCATCAATATTTTATCTCTGCAACACATCTCAATAAATAATCCACATCATCAAATTATCCATGCACTACGGGCCAAGGATAATCGTTAGTATCACATCCATGAATTATCCATGCACTATGGGCCAATGAAATTCGTTATTATCACAAGTGGTCATGATCATGCCAAACAACTGTCCATCAATGCACTACGGGTTAATGAGGACTTTTACCACATCATTTGTAACATTACAGGTCATGATTATACCTATACATAATTTCTGGTCATAATCATACCAATAAATAGTCCATCTATGCACTACGGGCCAAAGATCACTTTTATCACAATATAAACATGAGGATGATGACAATGATATAAGAATTCAATTAAGTGAGATCAAGGATAAATTTTAAAGATTTATAATTTAATTTATCCAGAGTTTAAGAATGTCCAAATTGCCAACATGATAACTGCTTTGTGGATTAAAATTCAAGAATAATATTCGTGTATCAAAAATAATTTGGACAGAAAAGAAATCATTTTTTTGTCGTGAATAGTTTTCGAGTGAATAGTATCCCATGAATAGTATTCAGTGAATAGTACCATATGTATGAATAATACCGTATGTATGAATAGTGTCGTATATATGAATAGTATCTATGAATAGTACTCCGTCATGAAAAGATTAAAATTTAACAAGAATGTCCAAAAAATTATTTTAGTGAAACGATACCAGATAAAGCGCAAATTTTAAGGATATTCTACTAATTTCAAGGAGTATAGAAGCAATACTTATCAAAATAAGTGTAGAATTAGGAATATGAAACGAGATAATATTACTTAAATACTACAGAGTATAGAAGAAAATATTACTTCTTACGAATACTGAACAAAATAATATTCCTTACCTTAGTAGAAGAGTAATTCTGACTGGTATAGAGGAGATATTCTTGAAGAAAACTTGCACTATTTTCTACACTCAAAGCTTTCTTAAACTTAAAAGAAAAATATGCTCAATATTATAGAAGAAGAATTCTCTAATTCTGGTGTGATTTTCATTTCTAAACTAAGCATCCTATTTATAGGAGAATGACAGGATACTATTTAGAAAAACAAATCACGGACTGAACAGGAAAAATCACGGGTTGCAACTCACCCGTATACCATTTAGAACAACCAATAAGGGAGTACCCTCTTGTGAAGATAACTAGCAAATTGGGAGATGTAGACCAATGAGGGAGCGCCCTTTTTCACAAGTTAGTGAATAGTACTGAATTATTTGGAAAGTTTGGCAAATAATAACATAACCAGCCAATCAAAGGATTACCTCCTTTGAAGGTAATTAGGGTCACAGAAGAATTATGTATCCTTAAAAAACTAAATGAACAAACACCAATTTAAAAGGATAATTGAACAAACATCTTTCACTCATCAATTATTATTCTTATCTTTAATTAACACGATCTTTATTCATCATTAATATTATAACTCACAATATTAACAACCAGATCATTCCCAAAAAAGATAAGACTTTCCGATAAGAACTTCTCCTTATTGGCAAATAATTAGATGACCAAACCCCTTTTCTCGACAGAACTTTCTAGACATTGTCAATAATGTAAATAATAATATGAATAACTGTATCGTCTCATTTATTAATTTAATAATATAAAATATTATGCAGATGATATTGTGAAAATAGTTGAATTAATAATATGAGATACTATGCATCAACTACTGTTGTAATAATTGAATAAAACTGAGTCATTTCTCACGTAAGCATCAATAATCAAAGATATTGTACAATACCATGTGCTACTATGCAACCACGCATATTAATATACTTTTATCACCGGGTATTTTAATAGTCAACGGTAAAAGTTTTATCGTTATTTTTATAAAAAAGTTATTTCTGTCGCTTTCTATAACCGACAGTTATTCCGTTATATAATCTACCAATGATTGTACTGTCGTACGAATATTTCCCAACAAAAAGAATATTTCCCGACCAAACGAATATTTTATGACAACTTGTTTACTTTGCAAAATTTATAAATATTACCCACTACTATAACATTATATCAAATCCACACCTTATTATTCAAAACAATATTTAGAGAAAATTAAATCTTTATTCATAAAAGTTGGGGTCTTACAACCTACCCTTCTTATGAAATTTCGTCCTCAAAATTGGTCTACGTACCTGGTATGTCGAAGAGATGAGGGTACCTTGTTTTCATTTAGAATTCTAACTCCCATGTCATTTTCTCAATATCGTGGTTTCTCCACAAAACTTTGACTTGAGGTATAACCTATGAGGGTAGAATATGTTCCTTCTACATATTTACGTAACATAGATATGTGAAAAATATTATGAACACAAGACATACTTGGCGGTAAAGTGAGTCTATAGGCCACAGTTCCTACTCGGTCGAGAATTTCAAATGGACCAATGAATTGAGGATTGAGCTTTTCTCTCTTTTCAAATCTCGTAACTCCTTTCCATGGAGCAACACGTAATAATACATGATATCCAACATTAAATTCGACGTCCCTTCGATGAAGATCAACATAACTCTTTTGTCGACCTTGTGAGGTTTGTATACGTTGCTGGATCATTTGAATCTTTTTCGTAGTCATACGTACCAATTTTGGTCCCAACAATGTTGCTTCACCCACCTTGTCCCACCATACTGGAGAACGATACTTTCGTCCATACAATGCCTCGAATGGAGCCATGCCTATACTTGCTTGATAATTGTTATTGTAGGAGAATTCCACTAATGGCAAGAACTTTTTCCAACTTCCTTTGAAGTCTAGGACACAGAGTCTTAATAAATCTTCAAGAGTTTGAATAGTACTCTCCGACTGCCCGTCCGTTTGAGGATGATATGCAGAACTGAATCGTAAATCCGTGCCCATAGCTTTCTGTAAACTAACCCAAAATCGTGAAGTGAATCTTGGGTCTCGATCAGAAACTATGGATACTAACATACCATGCAGTCTTACAATCTCATTTATGTATATACGAGCAAAATGTTCATGTGAATAAGTTTCTCGTATAGGTAAGAAATGAGCAGACTTGATTAATCTATCCACAATGACCCAAATTGCATCTATGCCTTGAGAAACCTTGGGAAGATCAGTAACCAAATCCATGTTAATGTGCTCCCACTTCTATTCTGGAATTTCAAGTGGTTGCAATGGACCTTTTGGCACTTGATGTTCCACCTTGACTCGTTGACAAGTTAAAATTCTTGATATAAACTCCGCTATCTCTCTCTTCATATTGCTCCACCAAAATGTATGTCAAAGATCACGATACATTTTGGTACTTCCAGGATGGATTGCAAACGGTGTGTTGTGTGCCTTTATCATAATTTTATACTTCAAATAAGAGTCGTTAAGAACACAAAGTCTGGAGTTGACTCGAAGTATTCCTTTTTCATCGATTTTTGCTTTCGGAATAGCACCTTCTTATACTTTCTTCTTCATACGCATCAGCTCCGGGTCTATAGCTTGAGCAGCTTTAACTTTATTGATTAAAGTCGGTTCTACTCGTATATTTGACATCATCACGTGGGTCCCTGAAGTCTTTAACTCTATCTCCATTCTTTGTAAGTCATACAAAATGGGCCTTTGCGTTGACAATATCGCACTCGTACCCGCATACGATCTTCTACTCAACGTGTCAGCTACCACGTTCGCTTTTCTAAGATGGTATTGAATGGTATGATCGTAATCTTTCAACAGCTCGAGCCAACGTTGTTGCCGCATGTTAAGTTCCTTTTGGGTGAAGAATTATTTGAGGCTTTTATGATCTGTATAGATCTCCACTTTCTCCCCATACAGGTAATGTCTCTAGATCTTTAGCACGAAAACGACTGCTGCCAACTCTAGATCATGAGTAGGATAATTCCTCTCATATTCTTTGAGTTTTCGTGAGGCATAGGCTATGACTTTCCCATGTTGCATAAGAACACATCCTAAACTTTTGCCTAAAGCATTGATGTATATGATAAATTCCTCCAAACCTGATGGTATTGTCAGAACAGGTGCTGAAATGAGTCTCATCTTGAGTTCTTGAAAACTCTTCTCACATTCCTCGCTCCATCTAAATTTTGTATCTTTTCGAGTCAGCTGAGTTAATGGAGTAGCGATTCGAGAAAATTCTTCCACGAATCTCCGATAATAACCAGCTAAGCCTAGAAAGCTACGTACTTCGGTTACTAACTTAGGTTGCTCCCAACTTTGTATTGCTTCAATCTTTGTCGGGTCAATTGATATTCCATATTTTGATATTACGTGCCGAAGGAATGCTACTTCCTCAAGTCAGAACTCGCATTTTTTCAACTTCGCATATAGCTTATTTTCACGAAACTTTTGGAGTATTAGTCTCAAGTGTTGCTCATGATCTTCATGGCTTTTAGAGTATATGAGGATGTCATCAATAAAGACAACCATAAAATGATCCAAATATTCCTTGAATACTCGGATCATCATATCCATGAAGGTAGCAGGAGCATTAGTCAATCCAAAAGACATGACTAGGAATTCGTAATGCTCGTACCGAGTTCTAAAAGTAGTCTTTGGAATGTCATCAATTTTAATCTTTAACTGATGATATCCGGAACGAAGATCGATCTTTGAAAAGAATTTGGCACCTTGCAAGTGATTAAACAGGTCATCAATGCGAGGCAACGGGTACCTATTTTTAACGGTGACATGATTCAACTCTCGATAGTCAATGCAAAGTCGCATACTCCCATCTTTATTCTTTACGAATAGAACAGGAACACCCAAAGGAGACGTACTAGGACGAATGAAATCGATGTCTAACAGTTCCTGTAGCTGGGTTTTTAACTTTTGAAGTTCAATAGGAGCTATTTGATATGGGGTTTTAGAAATGGATTTTATACCGGGTTCAAGGTCAATACTAAATTCGATTTCATGCTCTGGGGGTAGGACAGGAAGTTCTTCAGGGAATACGTCGGGAAATTTATTAACAATAGAAATATCATTCAAATCTGACGTATTTTTGTTTAAATCCGTGACATGGGCTAAGAAAGTTTGACATCTATTTTTTAATAAACGAATGACTTTATGGCTTGATATGACAGTGATTGACTTTAGTGGTTTGGTTGCTTGAATTCGCATAATAGGTTGGCTAGGAATATGAAAGCTAACAACCTTACGAAAATAATCAATTTTAGCATGATGAGTAGTTAACCAATCAATCCCTAAAATCACATCAAATGCAAATATTTTCAAAGAGATAAGATCGACAGGTAATGTGAGGGTGCCGATTTGAATTAAACAAGATTTATAAACAGTGGATGTAATGAAAGTTTCTCCCAACGAAGTTTCAACAGATAAGTCAAAGTCTAATTTCTCTAGAGTCAAAATTAAACGTTGAGCGCAAGTAGGTAAAATAAAAAAATGGGTAGAACCGGTATCAAATATGGTATAAACTTCACAAGAGTTTATGATTAGCTTACCCATGATAACTTCGTTCGGGTTCCTCGCTTTTTGGGAGGTCAAGACAAATGCTCTCCCTTGAACTACAGGCTTTGACTTGTCTGGGACGGCCTTTGGTGCCACCATCCCAGCTAGTCTTGACCTCACTACATGACAAAATTGAGCTAGGTGACCTTCTCTTTCACAATTGAAATACACTTTGGGTTGTTATATACAGTTTGGACTGATGTATCCCTCCCTTTCGCATCTGTAGCATACGACCGGTGGTCATTCTCCTTCCTTAAAATGGGTGCTGGTGCTGCTGTCTTTCCATTATTGTTGAACCTTTTCTTTTTGAAATTTTCACTCGACTCATTTCTTCTATTATCTTGGCCAGGATTACCACTGAAGTGGTTACCATTTTTGGCATGATGATTTTCTCCACGTTTGTTATCACCGCTTCGATGACTGCTACCATTAGTATTATCGTTTTGCCGGTTGCTATCTTTTGGTTGGGCTGACTCATTATCACGCTCCAATAACTGAGCCCTATTTACAACATCTGAATACAAGCAAAGTTTGTGAGAAATGAGGTATTGACGTATTTCGGGTTTCAAACCTCGCAGAAATATTTGTTTCATACGCTCCTCATTATCTACCAAATAGGATGCAAACCGGGATAACTCATCATCACATGTCTTTACCTGAAACATCAAAGATCATGGTTATACCAAATCACAGTTCCTGTTTATAATCATACTAATAATTTCATCTTTGCACCACGGCCAAAGATATTCATCAACAGACCATCTTTGCACTACAGGGCCAAAGATATTCAACAACAGGTCATCTTTGCACTACGGGCCAAAGATATTCATCAACAATTCATCTTTGCACTACAGACCAAAGATATTCCTCAACAGTTCATATTTGCACTACAGGCCAAATGTATTAATATCTCAAAGAAATATATAATCATTTAAGAATTTATATAAACAATAATTATAACCATGTTGATCAATTCACCTTTGCACTTAAGCTAAAGATATTCAGTTATAAATTCAATGGTCATGATCATACCAGTCAACAATTCAACTTTGCACTACTAGCCAAAGAGAACCCATAGTCATGATCATACCAACAATCTACCCATCTTTACACTCAGGTGAAAGAGAATTTCAACATCAGGGTTATAAAAATGTTATATATGATAATAAAAATAATATGATCAACAACTGCATTTATTTTCAAGAGCAACAATCATAAATCAATGATAATTTGGTTAGAAAAAGAAACTAATTTTTATCATGAATAGTAACTCGTGAATAGTAACTCATGAATAGTAACTCGTGAATAGTAACTCGTGAATAGTACTCCGTATTCGTACATAGTACCGTATACGTAAATAATGTCATATACGTAAATAGTGTCATATACATGAATAGTGTCGTATACGTGAATAGTGTCGTATACGTGAATAGTAATTCAGACTCAAAAAGGTAAAAATTCCACAATAAAAACCATACCAATATTTCAGTATAATGATATTGAAAGAATAACATCATTATGAAGAATATTACATCCCTTAATATCCCTTACCTCAAAAGAGCAGCACTTCTGACTGGATATCGGATATGACGCTGAAAGAAACTTGCACTGATGAATAGCAACTCACCAAGTATCTAAATACTCACAAAATACACTCAATAATCTAGAGAGAAAAAGAGAGAAAACTTATGAATTCTGGTGTGATTTTCAATTCTAACTTAGCCCTCTATTTATAGGAAAATGTTAGCACGCCGAAGCAGACTTGACCTGCTACCTGATGGCTTTACCTGCTACTATTTCACCCACCAAAAATTAGCCATCTTCCCCAACAACCAAAAGTAGGGCCCACCCATTTTTAGAATTTTCTACCAAAATTATTTATAAACCTAATTTCTGAATCAGTCACCTCTTAAAATTCATAACAAATCATTCGTTCATTTTTAACGGTTCAAAATTTGTGAACATATACTCAACTTATATATGTATAACATATCCAAAAATCACAACGATCCAACGGTCAGATTAAAAATTATAACTCACACAATAAAGCTGTAAGAACACTGATTTGATCTTTTAATACCTCCAATCCGACAAAATACTGATAAAATACCTCAACATTAATTCCTTCATTTATAACCACATAAATAAATCCATCATTTATATCCACATCAAATAAATATTTTCTTATCATATAAATTAATAATTAATTATTCACAAATAATATTACAGAATCACAATAATGACAACCAGGCAGTTCCCAGGAAAGAGGGGGCTTTCCAATAAGGATTTCTCCTTACTGGCGCGCAATTAGATGACCAAACCTCTCCTTAGATAGAACTTTCTAGACATTGCCAATAATACTATCTAATAATATTATTCAAATAATATGAATTATTGATCTGATAATGGAAAATACTGTGCAACAACAATTATTGAAACAACAATAATATAAAATATCAACGCAGCAATTATTGAATTAATAAAATAAAATATTGAATAGTAACTACTGTAACAATTATTGAGTAGTGTCTTCTTACGTAAGAATCAATAATTGAAAAAATACTGTGCAATATCGTGTGCTACTGTGCAACTACGCGTATTATTGTATTTTAACCACAGGTATTCCAACAGTGTTAACGGTAACAATTACGCCGTTATTTATAAAAACTCAAATTAGTCATTTTCTTCATCCAACAGTTATTCTGTTATGGGGCCCACAAATGGTTGCGCCGTCGTACGAATATTCCCCGACAGAAAGAATATTCCACGACTAAACGAATATTCCCCGACAACAATGAATATTTTATAACCACTTGCGTATTTTGAAAAAAAATTTATATATCACCCTTAACTTTAACTTTTATCAATTTAACCATTTACTGAATAGTAATTAAAAGAAAAATTGAATATTTTTATTTCATAAAATTCGGGATCTTACAATCTCCATTCCTTATGAAATTTCGTCCCCGAAATTTACGTACCTGGTATTTCAAAAAGTTAAGAATACCTTTCTTTCATTCCAGATTCTATCTCCCCAGTCACCATGATTTCTCCATTGCTCATCTCCCGTGATAACTTCATTTGGGTTCCTCACTTGTTGGGAAGTCATGACAACCGCTATCCCTTGAACTACTCGACTTTGACTTGTCTAGGGCAGCATTTGGTGTCATCACTACCGTTGTAATATACTTTTCTGTAAGGCATATTCCACCCTCAACTGCTTCGTCGTACTCCTGATTCATGATTTGAATCATCAATCTTTGATCCATATCGAATTCAGGTTGACCGCTCTGTACAGGGTAATTCAAAACTAGATTTTGGGTTCTCCCAATTGCTGTCCAAAAAGAGAAGTACATATAATCTATTTTAGCCTTCTTAGATCAGACATCTCTTTCCACAATATCAATGCGTCGTGCGGCTTTTCCCCATGCATCACTCACTCTTACTCGTTCAGTTTTTTTTCTTCTTTCAGCTCAGATTCCAGCTTTATCATCTTATACTCTGCCAAAGAATACTTCTGTTCAAGCATCACATATCGAGTAACACAAGCTTGAATTGTTGCATCCTTTTGCTCCACGACCGCCTGTCGTTCTTTAGCCTGCTCTTCTAACTCATGAATACGATTTTGTAATTCTACATTTTGATCATATAATACCTCTAATAAATTCTCCTCAGGTACCTCTTCTTCCTCTTTTTCCTCACTCTCAGTTGTTACCTCTGCGACCATCTCGGGTGTAACTATCAATTCTTCACTCACCACATGGATTTCTCTAATTCCTTCTTCGCCTGACATCACATTATCCTGGTTGGTGATTAGAGGTATCCCCATGGTCTCATTCACTCCATTGTTAACATTCTTAGCAACCATTCTTAAATACTGCCATAAAACAAGGGTTAATTAAATAAATTAACATATCACATAATATCCCGATATTATGACTAGCCAACAAATAAGCTTAGGTAGGACACACTAGCGAAGGATTTACTCATCTCTTCCCTCCTAGTTATATTCCCCGATCCCGCCAGAGACCATATCCCTAAGCTCTGATACCAAATGTGACATCCCCAAAATAGGTCCATTTCACCCAACCTATTCTGAGTCGCCAAATACATGGTACAAAAAATAACTACAACTTTATTACAACAATTGTCGTACAAAATACAACAACAGATATGCTATGAGTTTGGATACAAATATATACCAACTGTGACTCGTGTCCCAACCGTAATGTGACAAATGTCCCATCAGTGGACAGAACCTCACAGTGATACCTACATAAAGGTATAGTCAAAAACTATTTTAGAAATTAGAATCTTTGGAAAGTGCTCAAGAAAACCTTCGTACATGGGAGGCCATGCTTCCAGGTTATGATAGATATTATATGTCCACAGAATTATCCTTGATTGACCCAATAGACCCCAAAGAAAAACAAGAATATTACTATCATATTCTTTCCAATGGTGAGTCTTCTCTTGACATATCATTATCTCCACTGTCTCTAATTGAGAATTATACTTCAAACAAATACCAAGATTATATAGGTAGTGCTCGCAGATATACTCAACAAGTGGATGTGCACAACCCTGTCTTATAATGACACGAGGTTGTATGACATTAGACATCTTGTATGATAGTGGCAAAATACCATTCCAACGTTGGGTTCGCCTCACTCTATTAGATTTACCAAATATAACTACTAAATGATGTATACAACACTTTTCTATACTGCTTAGGGAGAAACTCCATAGCTAGAGACCACCGTTCTATTTTCCCGTTACCCTCGCTCGACCCAACTTCACTCTTATTACCTGAAAAGGAATTGTAAAGCAAAAGAGTGAGTACAACTAGCCCAGTAAAGAATATCATGACTAAAGATAAATTATCAATAGCCTTCATCAGTAATAAATCAGAGATTTAGAACATATGGTAGATGATAAAACTTTTCAACCATAGTTGCAGCGGAACGAGCAATCCATTAGAAGAGTCAAATAGACCATAAAGTCTATTATCTTCTCCACATTAAAAGTCCACCAACAATGTTTTATCTCTGTAACATCACTCAACAGTTCCTTTCCATAATTATATGAATAACTCATAATCATAATTGTGATTCTAAATTCCTCTTCGCATCCAGGATGAAGATAATTTTTATCACATGTCTTTACCTGAAACATCAAAAATCATGGTTATACCAAATTACAGTTCCTATTTATAATCATACTAATAATTTTATCTTTGTACCACGGCCAAAGATATTCATCAACAGACCATCTTTGCACTACAGGCCAAAGATATTCAACAACAGGTCATCTTTGCACTACGGGCCAAAGATATTCATCAACAATTTATTTTTGCACTACAGGCCAAAGATATTCCTCAACAGTTCATATTTGCACTACAGGCCAAATATATTAATATCTCAAAGAAATATATAATCATTTTAGAATTTATATAAACAATAATTATAACCATGTTGATCAATTCACCTTTGCACTTAAGCTAAAGATATTCAGTTATAAATTCAATGGTCATGAGTATACTAGTCAACAATTCAACTTTGCACTACTGGCCAAAGAGAACCCATAGTCATGATCATACCAATAATCTACCCATCTTTACACTCAGGTGAAAGAGAATTTCAACATCAGGGTTATAAAAATGTTATATATGATAATAAAAATAATATGATCAACAACTGCATTTATTTTCAAGAGCAACAATCATAAATCAACGATAATTTGGTCAGAAAAAGAAACCAATTTTTGTCATGAATAGTAACTCGTGAATAGTAACTCATGAATAGTAACTCGTGAATAGTAATTTGTGAATAGTACTCTGTATTCATACATAGTACCGTACACGTAAATAATGTCATATACGTAAATAGTGCCATATACATGAATAGTGCCGTATACGTGAATAGTGTCGTATACGTGAATAGTAATCTCGACTCAAAAAGGTAAAAATTCCACAATAAAAATCATATTAATATTTCAGCATAATGATATTGAAAGAATAACATCATTATGAAGAATATTGCATCCTTTAATATTCCTTACTATCCCTTACTATCCCTTACCTCAAAAGAGCAACACTTCTGACTGGATATCGGATATGACTGATGAGTGGGTAATATACCCATAAATCGGATATACTTGGGTTTAAATTGTTATATTTTCGAGTCATTTAGGAATATGTTTATTGGGTTTAGTGGTTGTTTTGCATATTCGGGAGCTGTAGGGACGAATTGGGAATTTGGAGCAAAGAGTAGCAATATGGTAATTTCAGTGAAGTTCAGTGCTGGGGAGCTGGAAATTACACTTAGGACAGTGCCGGGGCGCTAAGCCTCGGCTGGCTTTGACTGGGACGCACATTGACTTTTCGGCTGACTTGATTATTAAAGGTGATTTAAAGCCTAACTGGATTTGGATTGTAAAAAGCTATAAAAAGAGATTAAGTGTGAAACCCCAGATTTTATGAATAAAGATTTAATTTTTTCGAAATATTTTTTAAATATTATGGTGTGAATTTGAGATAATGTTATAGTTGTGGGTAGTATTTATAAATTTTGTAAAGTATACAAGTTGTTGTATTATATTCGATTGGTCAGAAAATATTATTTTTGTCGAAAAATATTCGTACGACGACACAATTATTGGTGGACCCCACAACGGAATTATTGTCGGATTGAGAAAACGACAAAAATATTTTATTAAAAATAATGGCGGAAGTTTTACCGTTGATACTGTTGAACTACTCGGTAGTAAAAGTACAGTAATACGTGTGGTTGCATAGTAGCACACGGTATTGATTATTAATGCTTATGTGAGAAGTCACTCAGTTTGATTCAATTATTGTCAATTAATAATATGAATTATTTAGCGATAATGAAGTTTTGTTTTATTCGTATTATTAACGTAATAAAACAGAAACATCTTTTTATATAAAACAGAATACTTTATTAAAGTTATTCTATAAATAGAATATATTATATTTTATTTAAAAGATTTTTCTTTAAATATGGACCGTCAGATTAAAGTAAATCAATCTGGACCGTTCATAGATTAGTTACTATGCATTCCATTTTCCTATAAATAGAAGCTCATTCCTTCATTATTTTCTTATGAATTCACTGAAACTCTAGAGAGAAAAACTATAGAGAGAGTTCTTCTTCTATAATCTTGAGCGTATTTATTAAAAGTTTAAGAAAGCTTTGAGCGTAGTGCAAGTTTTCTTTGAGTATATCCTCACCTGGAATACTCTTCTTTCAAAGGTAAGGGATATTATTTGTTGTACCCGTAAGGGGTATTATTTCTTTTGTATTCATGAAGAGAACCTCTTTTATTCCATTCTTTATTATTCTGTTGGAATAACCTGTATACGTGGACTACCCTATACTTGGTGAAATTCTTCTGTTATTCCATTCTTTATTATTATGTTGGAATAACCTGTTTATGCGAAGTATCGCATACATGGTGAAATTCTTCTATTATTCCATTCTTTATTATTCTGTCGAAATATCCTGTCTGTGCGTTTACACCGGACCTGGTTCCATTATCTATTATTCTGTCGGAATATCATGTATGTGCGTTTACGCCGGGCCTGGTTCTATTATTTATTATTCTGTCTGAATATCCTGTCTGTGCGTTTACGCCGGATCTGGTTCAATTATTTATTATTCTGTCGGAATATCCTGTCTGTGCGTTTTACGCCGGACCTGGTTCCGTTATTTATTATTCTGTTGGAATAACCTGCTTGTGCGGTCTATCGCATGCATGGTAATTTCTTTTGTTATTCCATTCTTTATTATACTCAGTTGGTTAAAACTTTGACTTCTAAACTCCATGAAATTAGTGGAATATCCTTGATATTTGCGCTTCATCCAGTATCTTTTCATGGAAATATTCTTCTGAGCATTCTTGAATTTTACTCTACAAAGCAGTATCATGTTGACAATTTGGACGTTATCAGTTCCTAGATAAATTAATTCTTGAACTTGTTTTATTGAATTCTTATATCATTGTCATCATCCTCATGTTTATAAAATGTTGAAAGTCATCTGTGGCCTGTAGTGCATAGATGGACTTGGTATGATTATGACCAGGGATTATTCGGTATAATCATGACCGTAAGGTTACAAATGATGTGGTAAAAGTCCTCATTGGCCCGTAGTGCTTTGATGGACAGTTTTTGGTATGATTATGGCTATGGATTCTCTTTAGCCGTAGTGCAAAGATGAATTATTTTATGGCATGATCAGGACCGTTGATGAAAACACGATTATCTTTGGCCCGTAGTGCATGGATAATTCGTGGTCGTGATACTAAAGAATATCCTTGGTCATAGTGCAGGGGTGATTCGATGATGTGGATTATTTTTTTAGCTGAGTTTTAGCGATAAAAGTCAGGAAAAACCTTTTAAATCATAAAAGATAGTAGATTTTATTCTCTACTTGACTCTTTTAATGGATTGTTTGTTCCGCTGCAGTTAAACTTGATGTCTATTGTATTTTATCAGTTTAACATTGTTGAAGACTAATGATAATTTATTCTGCATTATCTTAGTCATAATATTTCTTACTGGGCTAGTTGAGCTCACCCTTTCTTTCACTGTTCTCTTCAGGAAATGAAAACGTAGCTGGGAATAGTCGGGGAACAGAGTGATGGTCCTAGATGATAGCATTAGTAGTCCTCACTATTCTATGTTATAGTGTGATAATAATTATAATGAGGACTCCTTTTGAGTATGGATACTCTCTAGAAGACAATATTTGTATTCAAACTCACAGTTTATGTTCTGTCGTATTGTACACGACAGTTGTATTATTAAGTTGTATTTGAATTCTGTACCATGTATCTGGCAACTCAAGATGGGTGATGTATACCAAATTTTGTGGGCGTCACATTAAGTGCTGAAATTAGGGATCTATCTAATCTTATTCATTCATTCATTAGAGGCTACACAAGGATTACTTGAAGACTAAGAATTGGCTACAGAGTTTTCTTCTTCTTCTCTTTATTTTCAATTTGTAATTCTTTAAGGATGATTTGCAAACAATTATTGATTTTTATTTCTGTCATGAACTAATTCCTTTTATTAAGATTCCAATGGAACCTTTTATGGTTATGAATTGATTATCTAATACATTCCAATTATTTATGTTGAAGCGAATTGTTCATCATGCCTTGTATTTATTGATTAATTATCTGGCCAATAATTACCGTATTACTCTAGAAGGAATCGAGAGAGGAATTCTAGAGTTAGAACTGGGCAGGGTGACATGTGACTTAGTTATTTGCACAGTGAATAATTAGGTTTGTGAATAGAATGAGAATATCTATTTGCCGCATGTAACATAAAAGGTATTGGGTTTGTAACGAGTTTAATTCAATTGTTTTGCATAGAGATATAGCAAAATTAATCTGGGTTAAATAGAAGGCAATTGATCACTCGAGAGAGGGCTTTTTGCATTTGAGAATTTCTGTTAACAATTCAGTAGATTTAATAATTGGGATAATTGGATAATTGATTTAATAATCATAATTGGGGAAATTGGAGTCTTAATTGTCATTTATTTGCATTCAAATAATTCTTGATTTTTTCTTTGTTTTCTTTTAGAATACTTTCTTGCTTTATTAAAATTAGTTTTCTTAGTTTTAAGAATCACAATTTTCGGTTGTTTAAATAAAATTGAATTGATACAGTACTAGTAGTTGGAGTTTATTAATTAGAATTCTCTGAGGGATCGACACTCTAATTTATCACTATATTACTTGTTGATCGTGTATACTTGCACGTTTGCTTTGATTGTGAAATCAACCAACAAGTTTTTGGCGCCGCTGCCGGGGAACTCCTTTGTTAATATTAATTCCATATTAGTTATAATCAATTCAATCTTAATTTAAACGTTACTTATTTTTCTTCTTGTCTTTGCAGGAATTCTTTGCAAGTGTATGCACACTAGATCAAGGTCGAGAAAGGAACTTATTCCTTATACAGACTAAATTGAAAGGAAGTTCCGGAAAGGGCAATCAACTAGTGCAGCACCACCCGAGGAAGAAAAACTGGCAGAACAAGAAATTCCAGTGAACATGGCAGGGAACGATCAGAAATCACTTCGGGACTTTGCCATGCCGAATATCACGGATATTCAGTCGAGTATTAGTGTGACGACCCCAAAACAGGTCCATTTCACCCAACCCATTCTGAGTCGCCAAATACATGGTACAGAAAACAACTACAACTTCATTACAATAATTGTCGTGCAAAATACAACAACACATATGCTGTGAGTTTGGATACAAATATATACCAAATGTGACTCATGTTCTAACCGTGGACATCACCTCACAATGGCACCTTACATAAAGGTATAGTCAAAAACTATTTTAGAAATTAGAATATTTGGGAAGTGCTCAAGGAAACCTTCGTACATGGGAGGCCATGCGTCTAGGTTATGATAGATATCATATGGCCATAGAATTATCCTTGGTTGACCCAATAGACCCCAAAGAAAAACGAGAAGATTACTATCATATTCTTCCCAATGGTGAGTCTTCTCTTGACATGTCATTATCTCTACTGTCTCTAATTGAGAATTATACTTCAAACAAACACCAAGATTATATAGGTAGTGCTCGTATATATACTCAGCAAGTTGATGAGCACATCCCTGTCTTATGATGACACGAGGTTGTATATCGTTAGACATCTTGTATGATAGTGGCAAAACACCCTTCCAACGTTGGGTACACCTTACCCTATTGGATTCACCAAATAAAACTACTAAATAAATATTTCTATACTGCTTCGGGAGAACCTCCACAGCTAGAGATCACCGTTCTATTTCTTAGTTACCCTCGCTCGACCCAGCTACACTCTTATTACCTGAAAGGAATTGTGAAACAAAAGGGTGAGCACAACTAACTCAGTAAAGAATATCATGACTAAAGATAATTAAATTATCAATAGCCTTCATCAATAATAAATCAGAGATTTAGAACATATGGTAAATGATAAAAATTTCAACCATAGTTGCAGCGGAACGAGCAATCCATTAGAAGAGTCAAATAGACTACAAAGTCTATTATCTTCTCCATGTTAAAAATCCACCAACAATGTTTTATCCCTGTAACATCAATCAACAATTATGGTCCACAATTATATGAATAACTTATAATCATAATTGTAGTTCTAAATTTTTCTTCGCACCCAGGACGAAGAATATTTTCATCACCTGTCTTTACCTGAAAAATTAAAGATCATGGTTATACCAAATCACAGTTCCTGTTCATAATCATGCTAATAAATCCATCTTTGCCCTACGACCAAAGATATTCATCAACAAACCATCTTTGCACTACAGGCCAAAGATATTCAACAACAGTTCATCTTCGCACTACGGGCCAAAGATATTCATCAACAATTTATCTTTGCACTACAGGCCAAAGATATTCCTCAACAGTTCATATTTGCACTACAGGCCAAATATATTCATATCTCAAAAAAATATATAATCATTTCAAAATTTAAATAAACAATAATTATAATCATGTTAATCAATTCATCTTTACACTTAAGCTAAAGATATTCAATTATAAATTCAATGGTCATGATCATACCAGTTAACAATTCATCTCTGCACTACAGGCCAAAGATATTTCTCAGTCACGATCATACCAATAATTTACCCATCTTTACACTCAAGTGAAAGAGAAATTCAACATCAAGGTTATCAAAATGTTATATATAAAAATAATATGATCAACAACTGCATTTATTTTCAAGAGCAACAATCATAAATCAACGATAATTTTGTCAGAAAAAGAAACCAATTTTTATCGTGAATAGTAACTCGTGAATAGTACACCCGACATAAAAAGGTAAAAATTCCACAATAAAATACATACCAATATCTCGGTATAATGATATTGAAAGAATAATATTTCTTAAGCTTATAAACAATTTATTTTAATTGTTTACACTTTACTAAATAATGCATTTAATCATCCTAAAATGCCAAACTCATAAGATTTCATTACCAATAACCAAAACCCTCATAAAAAATTTACATATACCTCATATAGGATTCTCAAGCCATAAAATCCTATTTTCCAATTTTCTTACTTCACATAACATATTTAATTCATTTACTCATAACTAGTCCATTTTTATGAAAAATACGAAATCAGTTCTAAAAAATATTTCTTTCCTGGGATTTAGCAGAATATAGTCCCATATTGAACATATATTTTTCTCAGAATTTTTAAAACTCATTTACTATTTTTCATATGGCCAAAATAGCCGAATATTTAGACATTTATCATAAATTATACTTTTATCCAAAAATTCTAAAATTCACAGAGTACACTGATATTATATAGATATAATTTCAATAAAAATTTCATCAATTTTGGAGTTAACCACAAGGAGTTATAAGCGGTTACTTTTAAAATAGTTTTTCCCCGTAAAATTCATAACTCTTAATCTATACATTCAAAAATCGTCATTTTTGGACACAATCAAGAAAACTCATCAATTAATCATTTCAAATTTTTCCAAAATTTTTGAAGTTCAGAAAAATTACGAAACTGAAAATCATAACAACCCTTAAAATCCCTTACCTCAAAAGTGCAGTATTTCTGACTGGAATGCAAAGCCGAAGGAAACTTGCACTGAATAGCAACTCTCAAAGTATCTAAATACTCACAAAATATGCTTCATAATATAGAGAGAGAAAGAGAGAAAGCTTATGTTTCTGGTGTGATTTTCAATTCTAACTTAACCCTCTATTTATAGGAAAATGTTAGCACGCCGAAGCAGACTTAACCTGCAACCTGATGGTTTTACCTGCTACTATTCTCACCCACCACATTTGAATAAAAATCTCAGCACATTTTTTCACCAATCAAGAGTGGGACCCACCAATTCTAGAATTTTCCACCAAAATGATTAACTCCGAAAACTCAACATTTTCTTAACCAGCCATCTCGTAAAATTTATAATAAATCATACGTTCATTTTTAACGGTTCAAAATTTGTGGACATATACTCAACTTATATATATATATATATATATATATATATATATATATATATAGCATATCTAAAAATTACCACGATCCAACGGTCGGATTAAAAATTATAACCCCCGTAAAATAACTCAAAAACCCTAATTTGATTTTTAATACCTCCATTTCGACAAAAATACTGATAAAATATCTCAACATTAACTCCTTCATTTTTAACCACAAAAATATATCCCTCATTTATATTCACATAAAATAAATATTTCCTTATCATATGAATCAATAATTAATTATTCACAAATAATATTACAGAATCACATTTATGACAACCAGTCCGTTCCCAGAAAAGAGGGGGCTTTTCAATAAGAATTTCTCCTTACTAGCGCACAATTAGGTGACCAAACCTCTCCTTAGACAGAATTTTCTAGACATTGTCAATAATGTTATCTAATAATATTATTCAAATAATATGAATTATTGATCTGATAATGGGAAATACTGTGCAGTAACAATTATTGAAACAACAATAATATAAAATATCAACGCAGCAATTATTGAATCAATAAAATAAAATATTGAACAGTAATTACTGTGACAATTATTCAGTAGTGCCTTCCTCCGTAAGAATTAATAATTCAAAAATATTGTGTAATCCGTGTGCTACTGTGTAACAACGCGTATTACTGTATTTTAACCACCGGGTATTCCAACAGTGTTAACGGTAACAACTACGCCGTTAATTATAAAAACTCAATTTTTATCGTTATCTTCATCCGACCATTTTCCATTATGGGGCCCACAAATAGCTGCGCCGTCGTACGAATATTCCCCGACAGAAAGAATATTCCACAACCACACGAATATTCACCGACAATAATGAATATTTTATAACCACTTGCGTATTTTTGAAAAAAATTCATATATCACCCTTAACTTTAACTTTTTATTAATTTAACCATTTACTGAATTGTAATTATAAGAAAAATTGAATACTTTTATTTCATAAAATTCGGGGTCTTACAATTAGGAGGCCGACAATCAATGCTAACACCTTTGAGATCAAACCAGCAACCATTCAAATGCTTCAGAATCAATGTCAGTTTGGGGGTAGTTCATTAGATGATCCGAATGAGCATATCTTAAGTTTCTTGAAAGTTTGTGACACCTTCAAATTCAACAACGTGTCAGAAGATGCTATAAGGTTGAGAATGTTCCTATTTACCTTGAAAGATAAAGTACGAAGTTGGTTACACTCTCAGCCTTCGGACTCAATCCTCACTTGGGACGATTTAGCTCAAAAATTTATAGCTAAGTTTTTCCCAGCAACAAAGTCAGCAAAACTACGGAATGATATTCATACCTTCGCACAGTTTGATTCAGAATCGTTGTATGAGGCGTGGGAAAGGTTTAAGGATATGCTCCGCAAGTGCCCACACCATGGAATTCCACAGTGGATGCAATTGGGGATATTTTATGATGGTTTACAAGCATCCATGAGGGCAAGTATTGATGCAGTAGCAGGAGGAGCGATTATGTCTAAAAATTTAAACGAGGCATATCAGTTGTTAGAAACGATGGCCACCAACAACTATCAATGGCCCATGACAAGGACTAATCCTCTGAAAATAGCGGGAAAGTATGATGTGGATGCGATAACATCATTACAAGTGCAAATGACTGCAATGGCTAAGCAGATAGAATTATTGCGTCCACAATCCACTCAGCAAGTAGCGATGGTTTGTGAAATATGTGCTGGGGGTCATACTACGGATCAATGTGTCATAAATACTGAAGCAGCACAGTATATAGGGAGTTATAGTCGGTCCACTCAGCCTTATCCGAATCAAAATGTATATAATTCGGGGTGGAAAAATCATCCGGAGTTTACATGGAGTAACAACCAAGCTGCAGAACAAGCGCCAAGACAACAAAATAATTTCGGGTTTTAAAACCAGATACAACAACCTGTGCGGAAAGCAAGTTGGGAAGAAGCCTTGGAAAGATTTGTTAAAGCAACTGAAAAAAGGAGTGAGGAGAGTGATAAGAGATTTAATCAAATGGAGCTAAGTATACAAAGTCAGAATACATCAATCAAAAATCTAGAAAATCAAATGGGACAAATGGCACATGCACTGAATAACCGACCACTTGGAACACTTCCGAGCGACACCGAGAAAAACTCGGGCAGAGATGAGCATTGTAAGGCGGTAACTCTAAGAAGTGGAAAAGAACTACAAGAGTCAGTCATGGATAGGGAAAAGGAGGACAAGGCATCAATTGAAACAGAGGAAGTGGTGGAGACCAAAAAGCGTCAAGATGAGACCTTACAGTAGAAAAATTCGGAACCAACCAGTACAATGCCTCCCATACCATATCCACAGAGATTTTAGAAATCCAAGTTGGATAAGCAGTTCTCACAATTTTTGGATATCTTCAAGAAGTTACATATCAACATCCCCTTCGCCGAAGCCTTGGAACAGATGTCGAGTTACGCAAAGTTTATGAAGGAGGTTTTGTCGAAGAAGAGGAAATTGGGTGAATTCGAAACAGTAGCATTGACCGAAGAATGCAGTGCCATCATTCAGAATAAGTTACCGCCGAAGCTCAAGGATCCAAGTAGCTTTAATATACCATATGAGATTGGAAATCAGTTTTCGGGACGAGCATTATGTGATTTGGGGGCCAGTATAAATCTAATGCCATTATCCGTCTGCAGCCAGTTCGGACTTCAGGCTCCATGCCCAACAAATATCAGTTTACAGTTAGCGGATAGATCGGTTACATATCCACGAGGTATTGTTGAAGATGTGCTAGTAAAAGTGGATAAATTTATCTTTTTCGCGGATTTCTTTATTCTGGATTGTGAAGTGGACAGTGAAATCCCGATCATTCTTGGGCGACCATTTTTGGCAACAGGTAGAACATTGATTAATGTTCAAAAAGGTAAATTGACAATGCGAGTTGAAGATCAACAGGTCACCTTAACGTTTTCAAGTCAATGTCATACCCAAAAGAAAAAGGTGAATGTATGCGGATTGATGTCATGGAGGAATGGGTGAATCATAAATTCAGAACAACTTATTCGGAGGACCCACTTGAATCTATTTTGCTCGGGACAGACGAATATGGTAGTGAAGAGGATATCGAATATGTCAAATAGGTAGACACACCATCAGTCTTTCGGAAGAGCACTCAATCTTTTGACACCGTAGAGAGGCCCGGAGCGGAAGGTAAAAAGTTTAAACCCTTAATAGAAGAGCCACCAGTGCTGGACTTAAAGCCATTACCATCCCACCTGCAGTATGCGTATTTGGGAAAAGACGATACCCTACCAGTGATTGTCTCAACAGATTTGACTGATACGCAAAAGGAGAAACTGCTACGGGTCTTGCGATAATTCAAAATAACAATTTTGTGGACTATAGCGGACATTTGAGGTATTAGTTCGTCATTCTGTACGCATAAAATCTTAATGGAAGAGGGGGCAAAACCAGCCATCGAGATGCAAAGAAAGCTAAACCCCATCATGAAGGAGGTGGTGAAAAAGAAAATTATAAAGTGGTTGGATGCTGGCATTATTTACTCGATCTCAGATAGTTCATGGGTAAGTCCTGTACAATATGTACCAAAGAAAGGGGGTATGACAGTGGTGAAGAATGAAGCTAATGAGCTCATCCCAACTTGAACAGTTACAGGATGGAGAGTATGCATGGACTACCGCAAGCTAAATAAAGCCACACGCAAGGATCATTTCCCCTTGCCATTCATTGATCAGATGTTGGATAGGCTAGCTGGACATCAGTTCTATTGTCTCTTAGATGGTTATTCTGGATATAATCAAATTGCTATAGCACCGGAGGATCAAGAGAAAATGATATTCACATGCCCATACGGTACGTTTGCATTTCGGCGTATGTCTTTTGGTTTATGCAATGCACCGGCAACCTTTCAACAGTGCATGATGGCAATCTTCTCCAATAAGGTCGAGAAAAATTGGAGGTATTTATGGACGACTTTTCTGTGTTCGGTGATAGCCTTGATCTTTGCCTGAAAAATCTGATTTTAGTGTTGAAACGTTGCGTGGAAACTAATCTGGTTCTCAATTGGGAAAAATGTCACTTTATGGTGAATAAAGGGATTATTCTAGGGCATAAGGTTTCTGCAGCAGGGTTAGAGGTGGATAAGGCAAAGATAGAGACTATTAAAAAATTACCTCCTCCATTATCAGTAAAGGGAGTCCGGAGCTTCTTGGGGCATGCAGGTTTCTATAGATGCTTCATCAAAGATTTTTCACAAATTTCAAAACCTTTATGTTCCCTGTTGGAGAAAGATGTCCCTTTCAAAATGGATCAGTCATGTATCGAGGCATTCGAGATTTTGAAGAAGAAGTTGGTATCTACTCCGATCATTGTGGCGCCCGATTGGTCTTTACCATTCGAATTGATGTGCGACGCCAGCGATTATGCAGTGAGAGCAGTATTGGGACAACGTCATGACAAGATCTTTCACATAATCTACTACTCCAGCAAAACGTTGACAGATGCTCAGTTGAACTACACAACCACCGAAAAAGAACTACTTGCAGTTGTGTTTGCCTTCGACAAATTCAGAGCATATCTCATTGGGACTAAGGTCATTGTCTACACGGATCATTCTGCAATCAAATATTTGATCGAAAAGAAGGATGCCAAACCGAGGTTAATACGGTGGGTGTTACTGCTGCAAGAATTTGATTTGGAGATCCGGGATAGAAAGGGTACAGAAAACCAAGCGGTGGATCATCTTTCGCGATTGGAAAATGCAGAGGTACAGAGCCAAGACAATGCACTGATTAACGAGAAATTTCTGGACGAATAACTTCTCCGAGTAACCACAACACTGCCTTGGTATGCTGATTATGTGAACTATGTGGTTGCTAAGGTGTCACCACCAGATTTGAACTCGCAACAACGAAAGAAATTCCTCCATGACGTGAAACAGTACTATTGGGATGAACCGTTCTTGTTTAAAGCCTGCGCAGATCAAATGATTCGACGTTATGTGCCACATGAAGAGATGGACAACATATTGGGTAATTGCCACTCATCAGACTATAGAGGTCATTATTCCGGTGATCGAACGGCGGCCAAGGTGTTACAATCAGGATTTTACTGGCCTTCGTTATTCAAGGATGTGTATCTCTATGTGCTAAAGTGTGATCGATGCCAACGCGTAGGTAATATCTCCAAGCGAAATGAAATGCCACTCAACTCTATATTGGAGGTAGAACTATTCGACGTTTGGGGAATCGATTTCATGGGACCGTTCCCCTCATCTTTTGATAATCAGTATATTTTGTTGGCGGTGGATTATGTGTCCAAATGGGTAGAAGCCGCAGCTTTACCCACAAATGATGCCAAAGTTATTCTTCGAATCTTAAAGAAGAACATCTTCACACGATTTGGGACTCCCCGGGCAATAATAAGTGATGAGGGAACGTATTTCTGTAATAAGCAGTTCACAAAATTATTGGTGAAGTATGGGGTTCGTCATAAAATCGCAGCTGTGTATCATCCCCAAACTAATGGCCAAGCTGAGGTCTCAAATAGGAAGGTCAAGAGAATTCTGGAAAAGGTGGTCAATCCGTCACGAAAAGATTGGTCATTACGTCTTGACGATGCTCTATGGGCATATCGTACAGCATACAAGAATCTGATCGGCATGTCACCTTATCGAATGGTTTACGGAAAGGCGTGCCACCTCCCAGTCGAGCTAGAACATTGTGCACACTGGGCCATTTGGAAGCTCAATTTCGATGTACAAGCAGCGGGTGAGAAAAGGTTGCTGCAGCTCAACGAGATGGATGAATTCCGATTCAACGCCTATGAAAACATAAAACTCTACAAGGAGAAAGTCAAAGCTTGGCATGATAAGAAAATTCTCAATAGGTCATTTGAACCGGGCCAACAAGTCTTGCTTTTCAATTCTCGACCGCGGTTATTCCCTGGAAAACTAAAATCTCGTTGGTCGGGACCTTTTAAAGTCGTGTCTGTTGCACCACATGGTAACATCGAGATCGAAAAACCAAATTCAAATTGCATATTCAAGGTTAACGGCCAACGTCTGAAACATTATTGGAGTGGACCCATCGAACGTCAAGCTACGGTCATGTACTTCTCCGATCCAGCAACCAATTGAGCAACACTGAAAAGTCGGGCTGACGACTGTAAACCAAGCGCTTATTGGGAGGCAACCCATTTAGTTCTATTTTTATTCGATTTAGAATTCTTTGATTTTCTTAGTTTAATCTTTTAGTATTGCTCGAATAAGATTTTGCTAGACTGATTCTTAAAAATTTTCATGTATGCAGGACCTGTACATGGCATAAAAAATTAATTCTAGGAACAGTGTAACATGCAGCGCCCCGGCGCTTGATCCTTATGCAAAACTAGCGCCCCGGCGCTGGTCTCGGTCATCAGCTACTGACATGCAGCGCCCCGGCGCCCAGTACCAAGGTAAACTCAGCGCCCCGGCACTGAGCTCAATCAGGACCTACTGACATGCAGCGCCCCGGCGCTGTCATTAAGCTAAATCCCAGCGCCCCGACGTTGAGGATATGAAGAAGATTCCTACTTAAGTTGAAACACTCGGTTTTTATCTCCTCATCTTTTCAAATACCTCCCACGCCTCCACTACTAATCTGGTAACTGCTCTGACCTTTTCATATAGTCTCCCAATTTTGAGCAAACCTCGACATATCACATTGAGATTTCCTTTTGCAAAGCAACTCTAATCTTCCACAAAGGTATGTTTCTAAATTACACTTCCTAGATGGTGAATTCAACTCTTGTTAATTGGGAGATGGGTAAGTTAATGTTCACCTTAGTTCATACTTTCTATATCTATATACCGATTCTCACCCTTTTCGATTTCGATTATCTCACTATCCCGAAAGGTGAGACACGTTTGATTGGGCACCAATTTTGATTGAGATACCATACATATGTGGTAATTGTGTTAGAAATTTGACTCAATAAGAAAGTAGTGTGATTCACAGTAATTTATGAGAAGCTCATAAGGTGTTTGATAATTTGTTTGAGTCAATGATCATGTTCAAATTCGCACATATCACCATATCCATGCACATTATTGATGGATCCTCTTGTCAACGCAATATTCCACATCTATTGTTGCCCATATTCATTACTATTGTGGGACGAATTATATTGTCTTGAGGCATACACAGGGATATGTTACTTCTTATGAAAAAAATTTTGGGTGAATTATATGTGTTTCTTACCACTTGTAGAATTTGAAAAATACATGCATCTAATTGGTACAATTGTGCGTTTTCATGCTAGTATATGTCCTACCACACCCTCAACTATGTACTTAACATTTACATATATTTTGATGTTTGGGGGTAGTGTCATGGATACGTGTATCCCAACTAAATTTTTGTCAACTGCAACTAATTGTGAATTCGTATTATTGCAGAAATCTCTTAATGACTTCAAAGCGACAATATGGAGACGGTTTCGGTTCTGCCTCGGCTCCTCCGAGATTTGATAGCCGACGATTTGTCTCCGCTGAGGCACATGAATGCTATAACCTCATGGCCACTCGTTCATTAGTCCCCGAACGTGGTTTGAGGCCCGATCAAACCAAGGATGGAGAGATAGCGGTCATGATAGCTGAAAGAAACTAGTTCTCCCTCACCGAACAGCCTGACCCAGCAGTGATTACAATTGTCAAGGAATTCTACGCTAATGTTTCAGAACATGATCACTACGGAGTGTTTGTGAGGGGAAAGACAGTGGAAATTGGCGACGAAGATATCAATGGGTGGTATCAACTGAATTTGGAAGATCTTAACGACGAGTATGTCGGGCTTCTGAGCCAAGGTCCAGATTATGAGAAGATAATCCGCGAGCTGTGTCAACCGGGCACCGCATGGACAGTGCATGAGCGGGGTAGCATGACCTTCCCCCATTCTAACCTCAGTCTATATGGGAAGGCGTGGTATGCCTTCATCTGTGCCAAACTCATGTCATGCACACATGTGAGCCATGTCACAAAAGAAAGAGCGGTGCTGCTATATGCCATTATTCAAGGCTTGCAAATAGATGTCGGACACGTCATTCAGCAGTCTATTCTCTGAGCATCCCGAGGAGGGACCACAGGAGGTTTACCACATCCGTCTCTCATCTGCGTTTTGGGTGCTAAGTTCAGAGTGAAATGGAAATTAGATGAGATGATCCAAATGCCTATGCCAGCTTTGGACCACAAGTTGATCAGCCGGTATAAAGTATGGACAGGTGGGGCAAATCACCCTAGGGGATTGGGTTTTATAATTCCCCAAGTTGCACCTACACAAGCCCCACCACCTCAGGCTCCACCTACTGATGGCCCATCTACAGCATCTCATCGTGGTGTGGTCCCCGAAGCTGTCCAGCGGGAGATAGACGGCTGGTTTTACAATATGGAGTCCCAAAACATGCGCATGATGTCTACTATCTTCTATGATTTAAAAGTTCATCATTAATATTTCATCTCTATAACAAGCTCAATAAATAATCTACATCATCAAATTATTCATGCACTACGGGCCAAGGATATTCGTTAGTATCACATCCATGAATTATCCATGCACTACGGGTCAAGGATATTCATTATTACCACCAGTGGTCATGATCATGCCAACAACTGTCAATCAATGCACTACGGGCCAATGAGAACTTTTACCACATCATTTCTAACATTACAGGTCATTATCATATCGATACATAATTCATGTTCATAATCATACCAATCAACAGTCCATCTATGTACTACGGGCCAAAGATGACTTTCATCACAATATAAGTATGAGGATGATGACAATGATATAGGAATTCAATTAAGTGAAGGCAAAGATAAATTTTAGAGATTTATAATTCAATTTATCCAAAGTTCAAGAATGTCCAAATTGTCAACATGATAACTGCTTTTGTGGAGTATAATTAAAGAATAATATTGTATCACAAATAATTTGAACAGAAAAGAAATTAATTTTTGTCATAAATAGTACCCCGGCATGAAAAGATTAAAAATTAACAAGAATGTTCAGAATAATATATTTTCGTGAAAAAATACTAGATGAAGCACAAATTTTAAGGATATTCTACTAATTTCAAGGAGTATAGAGGCAATACTTATCAACATAAGTGTAGAATTTGGAATATGAAACGAAATAATATTACTTACATACTACAGAGTATGGAAGAAAATATTATTTCTTACAAATATTGAACAAAAATAATATCCCTTACAATTGTTGAACGAAAATAATATTCCTACGAATATTGAATGAATATAATATTCCTTATGAATATTGAACGAAAATAATATTCCTTACGAATATTGAACGAAAATAAAATTCCTTACGAACACGAAAAATAATATCGTAAACGAATATGAAATAAATAATATCCCTTACCTAAAAAGAAGAGTATTTCAATTGGTATAGCGGAGATATTCTTGAAGAAAACTTGTATTGTTTTCTACATTTAAAGCATCCTTAAACTCTAAAGAAATACGCTCAATATTATAGCAGAAGAATTTCCTAATTCTGGTATGATTTTCTTTTCTAAACTGAGCATCCTATTTATAAGAGAATGGCAGGATACTATTTAGGAAATAATCACGGACTGCACAGTAACCATATTCACGGGCGCCGAATTCGGCTGAAAAAATTTTAATTTTACTATGCATCACTATGCAAATACTATGCAGTACTATACAAATACTATGCAGTAAAGGTGGCCAAATAAACTAATTTTTTCGATTTTTAGACAAACCGGACCGGTCCGAACCGGTCGGTTCGGTATAAATATTAACCGGTCCGGTATAAAAAATCGGTATATACCGATTTTTCGGTACCGGTTTCGGTCCGACATTTTTATGGTTCGGTATAAACTGAACTGGACTGGTATATACCGCTTTTCTAATTTTTTATTATTATTAATAATTTATTATTAATAATAATAATAATAATAATAAAATATTGATTATAATAATAAAAATATTAATAAAAAAATAATAATATTAATAAAAATAATAATAATAATAATAATAATAATAATAATAATAAAAAAAAATAATTATATTAATTTTTGGTAAAAATCGGTACTGCCGGTTTGGTATACCGGTCCAACCAGTACCGGTATCAGTACCAAAATTTGAGTAATTTTAGTACCGGTTCGGTTCAGTACCGGTCCAGTTCGGGTCAATTTTTACCGGTTGCCCACCCCTACTATGCAGTACTATGCAACACTATGCAGTATAATAAATTATAATATATTCTATTTTATATAAAAAAACTTATATAATATAATATATATAAGTAATAAAACGAAACTGAGATAACTTTTTACCGACGATTTTGTAAAATGAGTAAGTGGGGATCCATGTAATAAGCCAAATTTACAACAAATACTTCATAAAAAAAATTCTCTATTTATCTCAATTCACTTGGCTTCACAAAATATATTTTTAATAATATTTATTCATCATTAATATTATAACTCGTAATATTAACAACCAGATCATTTTCAAGAAAGAGGGGGCTTTCCGATAAAGACTTCTCATTATTGGCGCGCAATTAGGTGACCAAACTTCTTTTCTCAACAGAACTTTTTAGACATCGTCAATAATGCAAATAATAATATAAATAATTTTGTCGTCTCAACTATTGATTTAATAATATAAAATATTGTGACAATAATTGAATTAATAATGTGAGATATTATGCAGCAATTACTGTAACAATAATTGAATACAACTGAGTGACTTCTCATGTAAGCATCAATAATCAAAGATACTGTATAATATCGTGTGCTACTATGCAACCACGCGTATTACTCTACTTTTATCACCGGGTATTCCAACAGTTAACGGTAAAAGTTTTGCCATTATTTTTATAAAAAGTTATTTCTGTCGTTTTCTAACTCCGACAGTAATTTCGTTGTGGAGTCCACCAATGATTGTGTTGTCGTACGAATATTCCCTGATAAAACGAATATTCCCCGACCAAACGAATATTTTATGACAACTTGCTTACTTTGCAAAATTTATAAATATTACCCACAACTATAACATTATATCAAATCCACATCGTATTACTCAAAATAATATTTAGAAAAAAATTAAATCTTTATTCATAAAAGTTAGGGTCTTAAAACCTCCCCTCCTTATAAAATTTCGTCCTTGAAATTGACGTACATACATGGTATGCCGAAGAGGTGAGGATACCTTATTTTCATTTCAGATTCTAACTCTTGTGGTATATCCTTTGAGTGTAGAATATGTTTCTTCTTATCCAAGATTTTAACATGTACCTCTTCATACGTTAAATCTTCTGCTATCTCATCAGGTTCTAATTCAATAATGTGATTCGGGTCTTCCATGTGAAACCCCAGTTTTTATAAATAAATATTTAATTTTTCTCGAAATAATTTTTTTATATTATTGTGTGGATTTGATATAATAGTTATGGGTAGTATTTATAAATTTTGCAAAGTATGCAAGTTGTCATATTATATTCGATTGGTCGGAGAATATTCTTTTTGTCGGGGAATATCCGTACGACGGTACAATTATTGGTGGACCCCACAATGGAATTATTGTCGGAATGAAAAAACGACAAAAATACTTTATGAAAATAACGGCGGAAGTTTTACCGTTGATACTGTTGAACTACTCGGTAGTAAAAGTACAGTAATACGTGTGGTTAAATTAGTAGCACACGGTATTAATTATTAATGCTTATGTGAGAAGTCACTCAGTTTGATTCCATTATTGTCAGTTAATAATATGAATTATTTAGCGATAATGACGTTTTGTTTTATTCGTATTATTAACGTAATAAAACAGAAACATCTTTTTATATAAAACAGAATACTTTATTAAAGTTATTCTATAAATAGAATATATTATATTTTATTTAAAAGATTTTTCTTTAAATATGGACCATCAGATTAAAGTAATCAATCTGGACCGTTCATGGATTAGTTACTATGCATTCTATTTTCCTATAAATAGAAGCTCATTCCTTCATTATTTTCTTACGAATTCACTGAACTCTAGAGAGAGAAGCTATAAAGAGAGACTATATAGAGATAGAAGAAAAGTTTTCTGCTACTTCACTACTCTTATATCCAGTTCTTTTACGGTAAGGGGTGTTATTCTTTCTTATTCATGAAGAGAACTGTTGTTATTCCATTTCTTATTATTCTGTTGGAATAACCTGTATACGCGGTCTACCCTATACTTGGTGACATTCTTCTATTATTCTGTCGGAACATCCTGTCTGTGTGTTTTACACTGGACCTGGTTCCGTTTTTATTATTATTCTGTTGGAACATCCTGTATGTGTGTTTTACACCGGACCTGGTTCCGTTTTTATTATTATTCTGTTGGAACATCCTGTCTGTGTGTTTTACACCGGACCTGGTTCCATTATTTATTATTTTGTCGGAATATCCTGTCTGTGCTTTTACGCCGGACCTGGTTCCATTATTTATTATTCTGTCGGAATATCCTGTCTGTGCGGTTACGCCGGACCTGGTTCCATTATTATTATTACGTTAAGAATAACCTGTTTGTGCGGTCTATCGCATGCATGGTGATTTCTTTTGTTATTCCATTCTTTATTATACTCAGTTGGTTAAGTTTTGACTTCTATACTCTATGAAATTTGTGGAATATCCTTGACATTTGCGCTTCATCTAGTATCTATTCATGAAAATATTCTCCTGATCATTCTTGAATTTTACTCCACAAAGCAGTATCATGTTGACAATCTGGACGTTGTTAATTCTTGGATAAATTAATTCTTGAACTTGTTTTATTGAATTCTTATATCATTGTCATCATCCTCATGTTTATATTCTATTGAAACTCATCTGTGGATTGTAGTGCATAGATGGACTTGGTATGATTATGACTAGGGATTATTCGGTATAATCATGACCGTAATGTTACAAATGATGTGATAAAAGTCCTCATTGGCCCGTAGTGCATTGATGGACAGTTGTTGGCATGATCATGACCATTGATGAATACACAAATATCCTTGGCCCGTAGTGCATGGAATTTGTGGTCGTGACCCTAACGAATATCATTGGCCGTAGTGCAGGGATGATGTGAATTATTTATTAAGCTGAGTCTCAGCGATAGCAGTGTTGAAAAACCTTTTAAATCATAAAAGATAGTAGAGTTTATTTTCTACTTGACTCTTTTAATGGATTGCTTGTTCCGCTGCAGTTAAACTTGATGTCTATTATATTTTATCAGTTTAACATTGTTGAAGGCTAATGATAATTTATTCTGCATTATCTTAGTCATAATATTTCTTACTGGGCTAGTTGAGCTCACCCTTTCTTTCACTGTTCTCTTCAGGAAATGAGAACGTAGCTGGGGCAAGTCAGGGAACGGAGTGATGGTTCGAATGATAGTATTAGTTAGTAGTCCTCACTATTCTATTTAATAGTGTGTTAATAAATGTAATGAGGACTCCTTTTGAGTATGAATACTCTCTAGAAGATAATATCTGTATTCAAACTCACAGTTTATGTTTTGTCGTATTGTACACGACAGTTGTATTAGTAAGTTGTATTTGTATTCTGTACTATGTATCTGACGACCCAAGATGGGTGATGTATACCTAATTTTGGGGGCGTCACAGTTGGTATCAGAGCTTAGGGATATGATCCCTGGCTAGGATGTGAGAATAGAACTAGGAGGGGAGAGACGGGGAATTCCTTCGCTAGTATGACCTACCTAAGTTTATTTGGTATTTAATTGGTCGGTCAAAGTATATGGATAATATGTTATATGTTAATTAACCCTTGTTTTGTTGCAGTATTTGCAAATGGCATCCGAAAATATTGAGATAAACAATGAAGCACATGAGACCATTGAATCACCAACGATCAATGCTCAGGGTAATGTGCAACCAGAGTACAATAATCCTCATGAAAATAATAACACCGATGAAATGGTGAATGATGGGATGGTCAGAGACTTTATGCAATTCATGCAACAACAAAATAACTCTCGGACGGCCACCGCTAAGCAGTTCAAGGAGCAATTCATGCAACAACGGGCGAGAGCGGCTCCTATCCAAAATGAAGGAGGAAACAATGACAACCCACGGTTGGTCACCGCTAAGCAATTCAAGGAGCTATGACCACCGGAGTTTTTGGGAAAGCCAGAACCACTTAAGGCGGAGACGTGGTTAAAGCAGATCACCAAGATATTTGATGTCTTGGGATGCTCCGAGGAGCAAAAGGTTCCCTTTGCCACTTTTATGTTGCGTGAAGATGCAGATTACTGGTGGGAATCTGTAAAACGTACCCAGCCTGACGCACTCAAGATGTCTTGGGAGAAGTTCCAAGAACTGTTCAATGACAAGTACTTTTCCGAAAGTATTCGTCACATGAAGGAGGTGGAATTTATCAAGTTGGAGCAAAACAACATGACCGTGTCGCAGTACGAAGCCAAGTTTGCCGAATTGTCCCGATTTGCGTCCTACTTGGTGGATAATGAAGAGAGAATGACGCGGATGTTTTTAAGAGGTTTGAAACCGGAGATACGTCAATATCTTATTTCTCATAAACTGTGTTTATATTCAGATGTTGTGAATAGGGCTCAGTTAGTGGAGCGCGATAACGAGTCAACGCAACCAAAAGAGAGCAGCCAGAAAAATGATAATACTGGTGATAACAGTTATCAAAGCGGTGACAATAAGCATGGAGGGAATCAACATGCCAGAAATGGTAACCACTTCAATGGTAATCATGGTCAAAATAATAAGAATGGACATTTCAAGAAGAGGAAATTCAACAATGATGGAAAGACGTCAGGACCAGCACCCGTTGTTAAGGAAGGAGAACAACCACCTATCATATGCTTCAAATGCGGAGGGGAGGGACACATCAGTCCAAACTGCGCGATGCCATCCAAAGCATGCTATAATTGTGGAAGAGAAGGTCACTTAGCCCGATTTTGTCGTTCACAGAAGACAAGTTCAGATAGGATGGAGGCACCAAAGACCGTCCCAGAAAAGCCAAAGCCAGTAGTTTAAGAGAGAGCATTTTTTTCGTGACGAGGAACCTGAATAAAATTATCACGGGTATGTTAGTCATAAACTCTTGCGAAGTCTATACCGTGTTAGATACCGGTTCTACTCACTCTTTTATTTCACCTAGTTGTGTTCAATATTTGAACTTAACTCCGGAGAAATTAGACTTTGATTTCTCTGTTGAAATTCTGTTGGGAGAAACCTTTGTTACCTCCACTATTTATAAATTTTGTTCAAATCAACACTTTCACGTTACCTGTTGATCTTATCTCTTTGAAAATACTTGCATTGATGTGATTTTTGGAAACGATTGGTTAACTGCTCATCATGCTTTTCGTAAAGTTGTTAGCTTTCATATTCCTAACCAATCTGTTATGCAAATTCAAAGTAACCAAACCACTAAAGTCAATCATTGTCATATCAAGTCATAAGTAAAAATCCCCGTTCCTTTCGCTGTTGACTTCCTGGTGTGGAATGCACCGAAGCTAGACTTTCCGTAGGAGACGTTGTAAATGACGATGGCAAGTTGATAGGTATCAATGTGACGTGTTATCCAAGTCTTGGATGAGGGTCACAGTTTTGAACGATATTTCTATTGTTAATAAATTTCTTGACGTATTCTTGAAGACTTCTTAGCCTACCCCAGAGCGTAAAATTGAATTTTGTATTGACCCCAGTACAAAACCCATTTCTTAAACCCTCAAATATTTCTTCAACTAAAACGAACGTATTATGCGCCAAAGACGTTGGCTCGAGCTGTTGAAGATTACGATCGTACCATTCAATAACATCGTGGAAAAGTGAACGTGGTAGCTGACGCGTTTTGTAGAAGATCGTATACGGTTACAAGTACGAATATTGGAACCCACGTGAAGATAACGAATATACGATTAAAATTAACTTTAATCGATAAAGTTAAAGCCACTCAAGCTACATACTAAGAGCTGATAAATATGAAGAAGAAGGTTCAAGAGGGCGTTATTCTAGAAGCAAGAATCGACGAAGAGAGGAAATCTCAACTCTCGATTTAATTGGTCCATTTGAAATCCTAGATGAAGTAGGAACTGTGGCCTATAGACTCGTTTTACCGCCAAGTATGTTGCGTGTTCAGAACATTTTTTTTTTGTTTTTTCGTATCGATGTTACGTAAATATGTGGACGACCCGAACCACATTATTAATTTAGAACCGGACGAAATAGCGAAAGATTTAACGTATGAGGAGATACGTGTTAACATCTTGGATAAGAAGGATCATATTCGATGCTTAAAGGTTATACCTCAAGAGTTAGAATTTGAAGTGAAGTCAAGGTATCCTCACATGTTCGGCATACCAAGTACGTACGTAAATTTCTATGTTCGGCATACCAAGTACGTACGTAAATTTCGAGGGCGAAATTCCATAAGGAGGGGAGATTGTGAAACCCCAGTTTTTATGAATAAATATTTAATTTTTCTCGAAATAATTTTTTTATATTATTGTGTGGATTTGATATAATAGTTATGGGTAGTATTTATAAATTTTGCAAAGTATGCAAGTTGTCATATTATATTCGATTGGTCGGAGAATATTCTTTTTGTCGGAGAATATCCGTACGACGGTACAATTATTGGTGGACCCCACAATGGAATTATTGTCGGATTGAGAAAACGACAAAAATACTTTATGAAAATAACGACGGAAGTTTTACCGTTGATACTGTTGAACTACTCGGTAGTAAAAGTACAGTAATACATGTGGTTGCATAGTAGCACACGGTATTAATTATTAATGCTTATGTGAGAAGTCACTCAGTTTGATTCCATTATTGTCAGTTAATAATATGAATTATTTAGCGATAATGACGTTTTGTTTTATTCGTATTATTAACGTAATAAAACAGAAACATCTTTTTATATAAAACAGAATACTTTATTAAAGTTATTCTATAAATAGAATATATTATATTTTATTTAAAAGATTTTTCTTTAAATATGGACCGTCAGATTAAAGTAATCAATCTGGACCGTTCATGGATTAGTTACTATGCATTCTATTTTTCTATAAATAGAAGCTCATTCCTTCATTATTTTCTTACGAATTCACTGAACTCTAGAGAGAGAAGCTATAAAGAGAGACTATATAGAGATAGAAGAAAAGTTTTCTGCTACTTCACTACTCTTATATCCAGTTCTTTTACGGTAAGGGGTGTTATTCTTTCTTATTCATGAAGAGAACTGTTGTTATTCCATTTCTTATTATTCTGTTGGAATAACCTGTATACGCGGTCTACCCTATACTTGGTGACATTCTTCTATTATTCTGTCGGAACATCCTGTCTGTGTGTTTTACACCGGACCTGGTTCCGTTTTTATTATTATTCTGTTGGAACATCCTGTATGTGTGTTTTACACCGGACCTGGTTCCGTTTTTATTATTATTCTGTTGGAACATCCTGTCTGTGTGTTTAACACCGGACCTGGTTCCATTATTTATTATTTTGTCGGAATATCCTGTCTGTGCTTTTACGCCGGACCTGGTTCCATTATTTATTATTCTGTCGGAATATCCTGTCTGTGCGGTTACGCCGGACCTGGTTCCATTATTATTATTACGTTAAGAATAACCTGTTTGTGCGGTCTATCGCATGCATGGTGATTTCTTTTGTTATTCCATTCTTTATTATACTCAGTTGGTTAAGTTTTGACTTCTATACTCTATGAAATTTGTGGAATATCCTTGACATTTGCGCTTCATCTAGTATCTATTCATGAAAATATTCTCCTGATCATTCTTGAATTTTACTCCACAAAGCAGTATCATGTTGACAATCTGGACGTTGTTAATTCTTGGATAAATTAATTCTTGAACTTGTTTTATTGAATTCTTATATCATTGTCATCATCCTCATGTTTATATTCTATTGAAACTCATCTGTGGATTGTAGTGCATAGATGGACTTGGTATGATTATGACCAGGGATTATTCGGTATAATCATGACCGTAATATTACAAATGATGTGATAAAATTCCTCATTGGCCCGTAGTGCATTGATGGACAGTTGTTGGCATGATCATGACCATTGATGAATACACAAGTATCCTTGTCCCGTAGTGCATGGAATTTGTGGTCGTGACCCTAACGAATATCATTGGCCGTAGTGCAGGGATGATGTGAATTATTTATTAAGCTGAGTCTCAGCGATAGCAGTGTTGAAAAACCTTTTAAATCATAAAAGATAGTAGAGTTTATTTTCTACTTGACTCTTTTAATGGATTGCTTGTTCCGCTGCAGTTAAACTTGATGTCTATTATATTTTATCAGTTTAACATTGTTGAAGGCTAATGATAATTTATTCTGCATTATCTTAGTCGTAATATTTCTTACTGGGCTAGTTGAGCTCACCCTTTCTTTCACTGTTCTCTTCAGGAAATGAGAACGTAGCTGGGGCAAGTCAGGGAACGGAGTGATGGTTCGAATGATAGTATTAGTTAGTAGTCCTCACTATTCTATTTAATAGTGTGTTAATAAATGTAATGAGGACTCCTTTTGAGTATGAATATTCTCTAGAAGATAATATCTGTATTCAAACTCACAGTTTATGTTTTGTCGTATTGTACACGACAGTTGTATTAGTAAGTTGTATTTGTATTCTGTACTATGTATCTGATGACCCAAGATGGGTGATGTATACCTAATTTTGGGGGCGTCACAGTTGGTATCAGAGCTTAGGGATATGATCCCTGGCTAGGATGTGAGAATAGAACTAGGAGGGGAGAGACGGGAAATTCCTTCGCTAGTATGACCTACCTAAGTTTATTTGGTATTTAATTGGTCGGTCAAAGTATATGGATAATATGTTATATGTTAATTAACCCTTGTTTTGTTGCAGTATTTGCAAATGGCATCCGAAAATATTGAGATAAACAATGAAGCACATGAGACCATTGAATCACCAACGATCAATGCTCAGGGTAATGTGCAACCAGAGTACAATAATCCTCATGAAAATAATAACACCGATGAAATGGTGAATGATGGGATGGTCAGAGACTTTATGCAATTCATGCAACAACAAAATAACTCTCGGACGGCCACCGCTAAGCAGTTCAAGGAGCAATTCATGCAACAACGGGCGAGAGCGGCTCCTATCCAAAATGAAGGAGGAAACAATGACAACCCACGGTTGGTCACCGCTAAGCAATTCAAGGAGCTATGACCACTGGAGTTTTTGGGAAAGCCAGAACCACTTAAGGCGGAGACGTGGTTAAAGCAGATCACCAAGATATTTGATGTCTTGGGATGCTCCGAGGAGCAAAAGGTTCCCTTTGCCACTTTTATGTTGCGTGAAGATGCAGATTACTGGTGGGAATCTGTAAAACGTACCCAGCCTGACGCACTCAAGATGTATTGGGAGAAGTTCCAAGAACTGTTCAATAACAAGTACTTTCCCGAAAGTATTCGTCACATGAAGGAGGTGGAATTTATCAAGTTGGAGCAAAACAACATGACCGTGTCGCAGTACGAAGCCAAGTTTGCCGAATTGTCCCGGTTTGCGTCCTACTTGGTGGATAATGAAGAGAGAATGACGCGGATGTTTTTAAGAGGTTTGAAACCGGAGATACGTCAATATCTTATTTCTCATAAACTGTGTTTATATTCAGATGTTGTGAATAGGGCTCAGTTAGTGGAGCGCGATAACGAGTCAACGCAACCAAAAGAGAGCAGCCGGAAAAATAATAATACTGGTGATAACAGTTATCAAAGCGGTGACAATAAGCATGGAGGGAATCAACATGCCAGAAATGGTAACCACTTCAATGGTAATCATGGTCAAAATAATAAGAATGGACATTTCAAGAAGAGGAAATTCAACAATGATGGAAAGACGTCAGGACCAGCACCCGTTGTTAAGGAAGGAGAACAACCACCTATCATATGCTTCAAATGCGGAGGGGAGGGACACATCAGTCCAAACTGCGCGATGCCATCCAAAGTATGCTATAATTGTGGAAGAGAAAGTCACTTAGCCCGATTTTGTCGTTCACAGAAGACAAGTTCAGATAGGATGGAGGCACCAAAGACCGTCCTAGAAAAGCCAAAGCCAGTAGTTTAAGAGAGAGCATTTTTTTCGTGACGAGGAACCTGAATAAAATTATCACGGGTATGTTAGCCATAAACTCTTGCGAAGTCTATACCGTGTTAGATACCGGTTCTACTCACTCTTTTATTTCACCTAGTTGTGTTCAATATTTGAACTTAACTCCGGAGAAATTAGACTTTGATTTCTCTGTTGAAATTCTGTTGGGAGAAACCTTTGTTACCTCCACTATTTATAAATCTTGTTCAAATCAACACTTTCACGTTACCTGTTGATCTTATCTCTTTGAAAATACTTGCATTGATGTGATTTTTGGAAACGATTGGTTAACTGCTCATCATGCTTTTCGTAAAGTTGTTAGCTTTCATATTCCTAACCAATCTGTTATGCAAATTCAAAGTAACCAAACCACTAAAGTCAATCATTGTCATATCAAGTCATAAGTAAAAATCCCCGTTCCTTTCGCTGTTGACTTCCTGGTGTGGAATGCACCGAAGCTAGACTTTCCGTAGGAGACGTTGTAAATGACGATGGCAAGTTGATAGGTATCAATGTGACGTGTTATCCAAGTCTTGGATGAGGGTCACAGTTTTGAACGATATTTCTATTGTTAATAAATTTCTTGACGTATTCTTGAAGACTTCTTAGCCTACCCCAGAGCGTAAAATTGAATTTTGTATTGACCCCAGTACAAAACCCATTTCTTAAACCCTCAAATATTTCTTCAACTAAAACGAACGTATTATGCGCCAAAGACGTTGGCTCGAGCTGTTGAAGATTACGATCGTACCATTCAATAACATCGTGGAAAAGTGAACGTGGTAGCTGACGCGTTGTGTAGAAGATCGTATACGGTTACAAGTACGAATATTCGAACCCACGTGAAGATAACGAATATACGATTAAAATTAACTTTAATCGATAAAGTTAAAGCCACTCAAGCTACATACTAAGAGCTGATAAATGTGAAGAAGAAGGTTCAAGAGGGCGTTATTCTAGAAGCAAGAATCGACGAAGAGAGGAAATCTCAACTCTCGATTTAATTGGTCCATTTGAAATCCTAGATGAAGTAGGAACTGTGGCCTATAGACTCGTTTTACCGCCAAGTATGTTGCGTGTTCAGAACATTTTTTTTTTGTTTTTTCGTATCGATGTTACGTAAATATGTGGACGACCCAAACCGCATTATTAATTTAGAACCGGACGAAATAGCGAAAGATTTAACGTATGAAGAGATACGTGTTAACATCTTGGATAAGAAGGATCATATTCGATGCTTAAAGGTTATACCTCAAGAGTTAGAATTTGAAGTGAAGTCAAGGTATCCTCACATGTTCGGCATACCAAGTACGTACGTAAATTTCTATGTTCGGCATACCAAGTACGTACGTAAATTTCGAGGGCGAAATTCCATAAGGAGGGGAGATTGTGAAACCCCAGTTTTTATGAATAAATATTTAATTTTTCTCGAAATAATTTTTTTTATTATTGTGTGGATTTGATATAATAGTTATGGGTAGTATTTATAAATTTTGCAAAGTATGCAAGTTGTCATATTATATTCGATTGGTCGGAGAATATTCTTTTTGTCGGAGAATATCCGTACGACGGTACAATTATTGGTGGACCCCACAATGGAATTATTGTCGGATTGAGAAAACGACAAAAATACTTTATGAAAATAACGACGGAAGTTTTACCGTTGATACTGTTGAACTACTCGGTAGTAAAAGTACAGTAATACATGTGGTTGCATAGTAGCACACGGTATTAATTATTAATGCTTATGTGAGAAGTCACTCAGTTTGATTCCATTATTGTCAGTTAATAATATGAATTATTTAGCGATAATGACGTTTTGTTTTATTCGTATTATTAACGTAATAAAACAGAAATATCTTTTTATATAAAACAGAATACTTTATTAAAGTTATTCTATAAATAGAATATATTATATTTTATTTAAAAGATTTTTCTTTAAATATGGACCGTCAGATTAAAGTAATCAATCTGGACCGTTCATGGATTAGTTACTATGCATTCTATTTTCCTATAAATAGAAGCTCATTCCTTCATTATTTTCTTACGAATTCACTGAACTCTAGAGAGAGAAGCTATAAAGAGAGACTATATAGAGATAGAAGAAAAGTTTTCTGCTACTTCACTACTCTTATATCCAGTTCTTTTACGGTAAGGGGTGTTATTCTTTCTTATTCATGAAGAGAACTGTTGTTATTCCATTTCTTATTATTCTGTTGGAATAACCTGTATACGCGGTCTACCCTATACTTGGTGACATTCTTCTATTATTCTGTCGGAACATCCTGTCTGTGTGTTTTACACCGGACCTGGTTCCGTTTTTATTATTATTCTGTTGGAACATCCTGTATGTGTGTTTTACACCGGACCTGGTTCCGTTTTTATTATTATTCTGTTGGAACATCCTGTCTGTGTGTTTTACACCGGACCTGGTTCCATTATTTATTATTTTGTCGGAATATCCTGTCTGTGCTTTTACGCCGGACCTGGTTCCATTATTTATTATTCTGTCGGAATATCCTGTCTGTGCGGTTACGCCGGACCTGGTTCCATTATTATTATTACGTTAAGAATAACCTGTTTGTGCGGTCTATCGCATGCATGGTGATTTCTTTTGTTATTCCATTCTTTATTATACTCAGTTGGTTAAGTTTTGACTTCTATACTCTATGAAATTTGTGGAATATCCTTGACATTTGCGCTTCATCTAGTATCTATTCATGAAAATATTCTCCTGATCATTCTTGAATTTTACTCCACAAAGCAGTATCATGTTGACAATCTGGACGTTGTTAATTCTTGGATAAATTAATTCTTGAACTTGTTTTATTGAATTCTTATATCATTGTCATCATCCTCATGTTTATATTCTATTGAAACTCATCTGTGGATTGTAGTGCATAGATGGACTTGGTATGATTATGACTAGGGATTATTCGGTATAATCATGACCGTAATGTTACAAATGATGTGATAAAAGTCCTCATTGGCCCGTAGTGCATTGATGGACAGTTGTTGGCATGATCATGACCATTGATGAATACACAAATATCCTTGTCCCGTAGTGCATGAAATTTGTGGTCGTGACCCTAACGAATATCATTGGCCGTAGTGCAGGGATGATGTGAATTATTTATTAAGCTGAGTCTCAGCGATAGCAGTGTTGAAAACCCTTTTAAATCATAAAAGATAGTAGAGTTTATTTTCTACTTGACTCTTTTAATGGATTGCTTGTTCCGCTGCAGTTAAACTTGATGTCTATTATATTTTATCAGTTTAACATTGTTGAAGGCTAATGATAATTTATTCTGCATTATCTTAGTCATAATATTTCTTACTGGGCTAGTTGAGCTCACCCTTTCTTTCACTGTTCTCTTCAGGAAATGAGAACGTAGCTGGGGCAAGTCAGGGAACGGAGTGATGGTTCGAATGATAGTATTAGTTAGTAGTCCTCACTATTCTATTTAATAGTGTGTTAATAAATGTAATGAGGACTCCTTTTGAGTATGAATACTCTCTAGAAGATAATATCTGTATTCAAACTCACAGTTTATGTTTTGTCGTATTGTACACGACAGTTGTATTAGTAAGTTGTATTTGTATTCTGTACTATGTATCTGACGACCCAAGATGGGTGATGTATACCTAATTTTGGGGGCGTCACAGTTGGTATCAGAGCTTAGGGATATGATCCCTGGCTAGGATGTGAGAATAGAACTAGGAGGGGAGAGACGGGAAATTCCTTCGCTAGTATGACCTACCTAAGTTTATTTGGTATTTAATTGGTCGGTCAAAGTATATGGATAATATGTTATATGTTAATTAACCCTTGTTTTGTTGCAGTATTTGCAAATGGCATCCGAAAATATTGAGATAAACAATGAAGCACATGAGACCATTGAATCACCAACGATCAATGCTCAGGGTAATGTGCAACCAGAGTACAATAATCCTCATGAAAATAATAACACCGATGAAATGGTGAATGATGGGATGGTCAGAGACTTTATGCAATTCATGCAACAACAAAATAACTCTCGGACGGCCACCGCTAAGCAGTTCAAGGAGCAATTCATGCAACAACGGGCGAGAGCGGCTCCTATCCAAAATGAAGGAGGAAACAATGACAACCCACGGTTGGTCACCGCTAAGCAATTCAAGGAGCTATGACCACCGGAGTTTTTGGGAAAGCCAGAACCACTTAAGGCGGAGACGTGGTTAAAGCAGATCACCAAGATATTTGATGTCTTGGGATGCTCCGAGGAGCAAAAGGTTCCCTTTGCCACTTTTATGTTGCGTGAAGATGCAGATTACTGGTGGGAATCTGTAAAACGTACCCAGCCTGACGCACTCAAGATGTCTTGGGAGAAGTTCCAAGAACTGTTCAATGACAAGTACTTTCCCGAAAGTATTCGTCACATGAAGGAGGTGGAATTTATCAAGTTGGAGCAAAACAACATGACCGTGTCGCAGTACGAAGCCAAGTTTGCCGAATTGTCCCGGTTTGCGTCCTACTTGGTGGATAATGAAGAGAGAATGACGCGGATATTTTTAAGAGGTTTGAAACCGGAGATACGTCAATATCTTATTTCTCATAAACTGTGTTTATATTCAGATGTTGTGAATAGGGCTCAGTTAGTGGAGCGCGATAACGAGTCAACGCAACCAAAAGAGAGCAGCCGGAAAAATGATAATACTGGTGATAACAGTTATCAAAGCGGTGATAATAAGCATGGAGGGAATCAACATGCCAAAAATGGTAACCACTTCAATGGTAATCATGGTCAAAATAATAAGAATGGACATTTCAAGAAGAGGAAATTCAACAATGATGGAAAGACGTCAGGACCAGCACCCGTTGTTAAGGAAGGAGAACAACCACCTATCATATGCTTCAAATGCGGAGGGGAGGGACACATCAGTCCAAACTGCGCGATGCCATCCAAAGCATGCTATAATTCTGGAAGAGAAGGTCACTTAGCCCGATTTTGTCGTTCACAGAAGACAAGTTCAGATAGGATGGAGGCACCAAAGACCGTCCCAGAAAAGCCAAAGCCAGTAGTTTAAGAGAGAGCATTTTTTTCGTGACGAGGAACCTGAATAAAATTATCACGGGTATGTTAGTCATAAACTCTTGCGAAGTCTATACCGTGTTAGATACCGGTTCTACTCACTCTTTTATTTCACCTAGTTGTGTTCAATATTTGAACTTAACTCCGGAGAAATTAGACTTTGATTTCTCTGTTGAAATTCTGTTGGGAGAAACCTTTGTTACCTCCACTATTTATAAATTTTGTTCAAATCAACACTTTCACGTTACCTGTTGATCTTATCTCTTTGAAAATACTTGCATTGATGTGATTTTTGGAAACGATTGGTTAACTGCTCATCATGCTTTTCGTAAAGTTGTTAGCTTTCATATTCCTAACCAATCTGTTATGCAAATTCAAAGTAACCAAACCACTAAAGTCAATCATTGTCATATCAAGTCATAAGTAAAAATCCCCGTTCCTTTCGCTGTTGACTTCCTGGTGTGGAATGCACCGAAGCTAGACTTTCCGTAGGAGACGTTATAAATGACGATGGCAAGTTGATAGGTATCAATGTGACGTGTTATCCAAGTCTTGGATGAGGGTCACAGTTTTGAACGATATTTCTATTGTTAATAAATTTCTTGACGTATTCTTGAAGACTTCTTAGCCTACCCCAGAGCGTAAAATTGAATTTTGTATTGACCCCAGTACAAAACCCATTTCTTAAACCCTCAAATATTTCTTCAACTAAAACGAACGTATTATGCGCCAAAGACGTTGGCTCGAGCTGTTGAAGATTACGATCGTACCATTCAATAACATCGTGGAAAAGTGAACGTGGTAGCTGACGCGTTGTGTAGAAGATCGTATACGGTTACAAGTACGAATATTGGAACCCACGTGAAGATAACGAATATACGATTAAAATTAACTTTAATCGATAAAGTTAAAGCCACTCAAGCTACATACTAAGAGCTGATAAATGTGAAGAAGAAGGTTCAAGAGGGCGTTATTCTAGAAGCAAGAATCGACGAAGAGAGGAAATCTCAACTCTCGATTTAATTGGTCCATTTGAAATCCTAGATGAAGTAGGAACTGTGGCCTATAGACTCGTTTTACCGCCAAGTATGTTGCGTATTCAGAACATTTTTTTTTTGTTTTTTCGTATCGATGTTACGTAAATATGTGGACGACCCGAACCGCATTATTAATTTAGAACCGGACGAAATAGCGAAAGATTTAACGTATGAGGAGATACGTGTTAACATCTTGGATAAGAAGGATCATATTCGATGCTTAAAGGTTATACCTCAAGAGTTAGAATTTGAAGTGAAGTCAAGGTATCCTCACATGTTCGGCATACCAAGTACGTACGTAAATTTCTATGTTCGGCATACCAAGTACGTACGTAAATTTTGAGGGCGAAATTCCATAAGGAGGGGAGATTGTGAAACCCCAGTTTTTATGAATAAATATTTAATTTTTCTCGAAATAATTTTTTTATATTATTGTGTGGATTTGATATAATAGTTATGGGTAGTATTTATAAATTTTGCAAAGTATGCAAGTTGTCATATTATATTCGATTGGTCGGAGAATATTCTTTTTGTCGGAGAATATTCGTACGACGGTACAATTATTGGTGGACCCCACAATGGAATTATTGTCGGATTGAGAAAACGACAAAAATACTTTATGAAAATAACGGCGGAAGTTTTACCGTTGATACTGTTGAACTACTCGGTAGTAAAAGTACAGTAATACGTGTGGTTGCATAGTAGCACACGGTATTAATTATTAATGCTTATGTGAGAAGTCACTCAGTTTGATTCCATTATTGTCAGTTAATAATATGAATTATTTAGCGATAATGACGTTTTGTTTTATTCGTATTATTAACGTAATAAAACAGAAACATCTTTTTATATAAAACAAAATACTTTATTAAAGTTATTCTATAAATAGAATATATTATATTTTATTTAAAAGATTTTTCTTTAAATATGGACCGTCAGATTAAAGTAATCAATCTGGACCGTTCATGGATTAGTTACTATGCATTCTATTTTTCTATAAATAGAAGCTCATTCCTTCATTATTTTCTTACGAATTCACTGAACTCTAGAGAGAGAAGCTATAAAGAGAGACTATATAGAGATAGAAGAAAAGTTTTCTGCTACTTCACTACTCTTATATCCAGTTCTTTTACGGTAAGGGGTGTTATTCTTTCTTATTCATGAAGAGAACTGTTGTTATTCCATTTCTTATTATTCTGTTAGAATAACCTGTATACGCGGTCTACCCTATACTTGGTGACATTCTTCTATTATTCTGTCGGAACATCCTGTCTGTGTGTTTTACACCGGACCTGGTTCCGTTTTTATTATTATTCTGTTGGAACATCCTGTATGTGTGTTTTACACCGGACCTGGTTCCGTTTTTATTATTATTCTGTTGGAACATCCTGTCTGTGTGTTTTACACCGGACCTGGTTCCATTATTTATTATTTTGTCGGAATATCCTGTCTGTGCTTTTACGCCGGACCTGGTTCCATTATTTATTATTCTGTCGGAATATCCTGTCTGTGCGGTTACGCCGGACCTGGTTCCATTATTATTATTACGTTAAGAATAACCTGTTTGTGCGGTCTATCGCATGCATGGTGATTTCTTTTGTTATTCCATTCTTTATTATACTCAGTTGGTTAAGTTTTGACTTCTATACTCTATGAAATTTGTGGAATATCCTTGACATTTGCGCTTCATCTAGTATCTATTCATGAAAATATTCTCCTGATCATTCTTGAATTTTACTCCACAAAGCAGTATCATGTTGACAATCTGGACGTTGTTAATTCTTGGATAAATTAATTCTTGAACTTGTTTTATTGAATTCTTATATCATTGTCATCATCCTCATGTTTATATTCTATTGAAACTCATCTGTGGATTGTAGTGCATAGATGGACTTGGTATGATTATGACTAGGGATTATTCGGTATAATCATGACCGTAATGTTACAAATGATGTGATAAAAGTCCTCATTGGCCCGTAGTGCATTGATGGACAGTTGTTGGCATGATCATGACCATTGATGAATACACAAATATCCTTGGCCGTAGTGCATGGAATTTGTGGTCGTGACCCTAACGAATATCATTGGCCGTAGTGCAGGGATGATGTGAATTATTTATTAAGCTGAGTCTCAGCGATAGCAGTGTTGAAAAACCTTTTAAATCATAAAAGATAGTAGAGTTTATTTTCTACTTGACTCTTTTAATGGATTGCTTGTTCCGCTGCAGTTAAACTTGATGTCTATTATATTTTATCAGTTTAACATTGTTGAAGGCTAATGATAATTTATTCTGCATTATCTTAGTCATAATATTTCTTACTGGGCTAGTTGAGCTCACCCTTTCTTTCACTGTTCTCTTCAGGAAATGAGAACGTAGCTGGGGCAAGTCAGGGAACGGAGTGATGGTTCGAATGATAGTATTAGTTAGTAGTCCTCACTATTCTATTTAATAGTGTGTTAATAAATGTAATGAGGACTCCTTTTGAGTATGAATACTCTCTAGAAGATAATATCTGTATTCAAACTCACAGTTTATGTTTTGTCGTATTGTACACGACAGTTGTATTAGTAAGTTGTATTTGTATTCTGTACTATGTATCTGACGACCCAAGATGGGTGATGTATACCTAATTTTGGGGGCGTCACAGTTGGTATCAGAGCTTAGGGATATGATCCCTGGCTAGGATGTGAGAATAGAACTAGGAGGGGAGAGACGGGGAATTCCTTCGCTAGTATGACCTACCTAAGTTTATTTGGTATTTAATTGGTCGGTCAAAGTATATGGATAATATGTTATATGTTAATTAACCCTTGTTTTGTTGCAGTATTTGCAAATGGCATCCGAAAATATTGAGATAAACAATGAAGCACATGAGACCATTGAATCACCAACGATCAATGCTCAGGGTAATGTGCAACCAGAGTACAATAATCCTCATGAAAATAATAACACCGATGAAATGGTGAATGATGGGATGGTCAGAGACTTTATGCAATTCATGCAACAACAAAATAACTCTCGGACGGCCACCGCTAAGCAGTTCAAGGAGCAATTCATGCAACAACGGGCGAGAGCGGCTCCTATCCAAAATGAAGGAGGAAACAATGACAACCCACGGTTGGTCACCGCTAAGCAATTCAAGGAGCTATGACCACCGGAGTTTTTGGGAAAGCCAGAACCACTTAAGGCGGAGACGTGGTTAAAGCAGATCACCAAGATATTTGATGTCTTGGGATGCTCCGAGGAGCAAAAGGTTCCCTTTGCCACTTTTATGTTGCGTGAAGATGCAGATTACTGGTGGGAATCTGTAAAACGTACCCAGCCTGACGCACTCAAGATGTCTTGGGAGAAGTTCCAAGAACTGTTCAATGACAAGTACTTTCCCGAAAGTATTCGTCACATGAAGGAGGTGGAATTTATCAAGTTGGAGCAAAACAACATGACCGTGTCGCAGTACGAAGCCAAGTTTGCCGAATTGTCCCGGTTTGCGTCCTACTTGGTGGATAATGAAGAGAGAATGACGCGGATATTTTTAAGAGGTTTGAAACCGGAGATACGTCAATATCTTATTTCTCATAAACTGTGTTTATATTTAGATGTTGTGAATAGGGCTCAGTTAGTGGAGCGCGATAACGAGTCAACGCAACCAAAAGAGAGCAGCCGGAAAAATGATAATACTGGTGATAACAGTTATCAAAGCGGTGACAATAAGCATGGAGGGAATCAACATGCCAGAAATGGTAACCACTTCAATGGTAATCATGGTCAAAATAATAAGAATGGACATTTCAAGAAGAGGAAATTCAACAATGATGGAAAGACGTCAGGACCAGCACCCGTTGTTAAGGAAGGGGAACAACCACCTATCATATGCTTCAAATGCGGAGGGGAGGGACACATCAGTTCAAACTGCGCGATGCCATCCAAAGCATGCTATAATTATGGAAGAGAAGGTCACTTAGCCCGATTTTGTCGTTCACAGAAGACAAGTTCAGATAGGATGGAGGCACCAAAGACCGTCCCAGAAAAGCCAAAGCCAGTAGTTTAAGAGAGAGCATTTTTTTCGTGACGAGGAACCTGAATAAAATTATCACGGGTATGTTAGTCATAAACTCTTGCGAAGTCTATACCGTGTTAGATACCGGTTCTACTCACTCTTTTATTTCACCTAGTTGTTTTCAATATTTGAACTTAACTCAGGAGAAATTAGACTTTGATTTCTCTGTTGAAATTCTGTTGGGAGAAACCTTTGTTACCTCCACTATTTATAAATCTTGTTCAAATCAACACTTTCACGTTACCTGTTGATCTTATCTCTTTGAAAATACTTGCATTGATGTGATTTTTGGAAACGATTGGTTAACTGCTCATCATGCTTTTCGTAAAGTTGTTAGCTTTCATATTCCTAACCAATCTGTTATGCAAATTCAAAGTAACCAAACCACTAAAGTCAATCATTGTCATATCAAGTCATAAGTAAAAATCCCCGTTCCTTTCGTTGTTGACTTCCTGGTGTGGAATGCACCGAAGCTAGACTTTCCGTAGGAGACGTTGTAAATGACGATGGCAAGTTGATAGGTATCAATGTGACGTGTTATCCAAGTCTTGGATGAGGGTCACAGTTTTGAACGATATTTCTATTGTTAATAAATTTTTTGACGTATTCTTGAAGACTTCTTAGCCTACCCCAGAGCGTAAAATTGAATTTTGTATTGACCCCAGTACAAAACCCATTTCTTAAACCCTCAAATATTTCTTCAACTAAAACGAACGTATTATGCGCCAAAGACGTTGGCTCGAGCTGTTGAAGATTACGATCGTACCATTCAATAACATCGTGGAAAAGTGAACGTGGTAGCTGACGCGTTGTGTAGAAGATCGTATACGGTTACAAGTACGAATATTCGAACCCACGTGAAGATAACGAATATACGATTAAAATTAACTTTAATCGATAAAGTTAAAGCCACTCAAGCTACATACTAAGAGCTGATAAATGTGAAGAAGAAGGTTCAAGAGGGCGTTATTCTAGAAGCAAGAATCGACGAAGAGAGGAAATCTCAACTCTCGATTTAATTGGTCCATTTGAAATCCTAGATGAAGTAGGAACTGTGGCCTATAGACTCGTTTTACCGCCAAGTATGTTGCGTGTTCAGAACATTTTTTTTTTGTTTTTTCGTATCGATGTTACGTAAATATGTGGACGACCCGAACCGCATTATTAATTTAGAACCGGACGAAATAGCGAAAGATTTAACGTATGAGGAGATACGTGTTAACATCTTGGATAAGAAGGATCATATTCGATGCTTAAAGGTTATACCTCAAGAGTTAGAATTTGAAGTGAAGTCAAGGTATCCTCACATGTTCGGCATACCAAGTACGTACGTAAATTTCTATGTTCGGCATACCAAGTACGTACGTAAATTTCGAGGACGAAATTCCATAAGGAGGGGAGATTGTGAAACCCCAGTTTTTATGAATAAATATTTAATTTTTCTCGAAATAATTTTTTTATATTATTGTGTGGATTTGATATAATAGTTATGGGTAGTATTTATAAATTTTGCAAAGTATGCAAGTTGTCATATTATATTCGATTGGTCGGAGAATATTCTTTTTGTCGGAGAATATCCGTACGACGGTACAATTATTGGTGGACCCCACAATGGAATTATTGTCGGATTGAGAAAACGACAAAAATACTTTATGAAAATAACGGCGGAAGTTTTACCGTTGATACTGTTGAACTACTCGGTAGTAAAAGTACAGTAATACGTGTGGTTGCATAGTAGCACACGGTATTAATTATTAATGCTTATGTGAAAAGTCACTCAGTTTGATTCCATTATTGTCAGTTAATAATATGAATTATTTAGCGATAATGACGTTTTGTTTTATTCGTATTATTAACGTAATAAAACAGAAACATCTTTTTATATAAAACAAAATACTTTATTAAAGTTATTCTATAAATAGAATATATTATATTTTATTTAAAAGATTTTTCTTTAAATATGGACCGTCAGATTAAAGTAATCAATCTGGACCGTTCATGGATTAGTTACTATGCATTCTATTTTTCTATAAATAGAAGCTCATTCCTTCATTATTTTCTTACGAATTCACTGAACTCTAGAGAGAGAAGCTATAAAGAGAGACTATATAGAGATAGAAGAAAAGTTTTCTGCTACTTCACTACTCTTATATCCAGTTCTTTTACGGTAAGGGGTGTTATTCTTTCTTATTCATGAAGAGAACTGTTGTTATTCCATTTCTTATTATTCTGTTGGAATAACCTGTATACGCGGTCTACCCTATACTTGGTGACATTCTTCTATTATTCTGTCGGAACATCCTGTTTGTGTGTTTTACACCGGACCTGGTTCCGTTTTTATTATTATTCTGTTGGAACATCCTGTATGTGTGTTTTACACCGGACCTGGTTCCGTTTTTATTATTATTCTGTTGGAACATCCTGTCTGTGTGTTTTACACCGGACCTGGTTCCATTATTTATTATTTTGTCGGAATATCCTGTCTGTGCTTTTACGCCGGACCTGGTTCCATTATTTATTATTCTGTCGGAATATCCTGTCTGTGCGGTTACGCCGGACCTGGTTCCATTATTATTATTACGTTAAGAATAACCTGTTTGTGCGGTCTATCGCATGCATGGTGATTTCTTTTGTTATTACATTCTTTATTATACTCAGTTGGTTAAGTTTTGACTTCTATACTCTATGAAATTTGTGGAATATCCTTGACATTTGCGCTTCATCTAGTATCTATTCATGAAAATATTCTCCTGATCATTCTTGAATTTTACTCCACAAAGCAGTATCATGTTGACAATCTGGACGTTGTTAATTCTTGGATAAATTAATTCTTGAACTTGTTTTATTGAATTCTTATATCATTGTCATCATCCTCATGTTTATATTCTATTGAAACTCATCTGTGGATTGTAGTGCATAGATGGACTTGGTATGATTATGACCAGGGATTATTCGGTATAATCATGACCGTAATATTACAAATGATGTGATAAAATTCCTCATTGGCCCGTAGTGCATTGATGGACAGTTGTTGGCATGATCATGACCATTGATGAATACACAAATATCCTTGTCCCGTAGTGCATGGAATTTGTGGTCGTGACCCTAACGAATATCATTGGCCGTAGTGCAGGGATGATGTGAATTATTTATTAAGCTGAGTCTCAGCGATAGCAGTGTTGAAAAACCTTTTAAATCATAAAAGATAGTAGAGTTTATTTTCTACTTGACTCTTTTAATGGATTGCTTGTTCCGCTGCAGTTAAACTTGATGTCTATTATATTTTATCAGTTTAACATTGTTGAAGGCTAATGATAATTTATTCTGCATTATCTTAGTCATAATATTTCTTACTGGGCTAGTTGAGCTCACCCTTTCTTTCACTGTTCTCTTCAGGAAATGAGAACGTAGCTGGGGCAAGTCAGGGAACGGAGTGATGGTTCGAATGATAGTATTAGTTAGTAGTCCTCACTATTCTATTTAATAGTGTGTTAATAAATGTAATGAGGACTCCTTTTGAGTATGAATACTCTCTAGAAGATAATATCTGTATTCAAACTCACAGTTTATGTTTTGTCGTATTGTACACGACAGTTGTATTAGTAAGTTGTATTTGTATTCTGTACTATGTATCTGACGACCCAAGATGGGTGATGTATACCTAATTTTGGGGGCGTCACATTCCACATATTTACGTAACATAGATATGTGAAAAACGTTATGAACACGAGACATACTTGGCGGTAAGGCGAGTCTATAGGCCACAGTTCCTACTCGATCAAGGATTTCAAATAGACAAATAAATTGAAGGTTGAGATTTTCTCTCTTCATCGACTCTTACTTCTGGAATAACATATTCTTGTACTTTCTTCTTCATATTCATCAGCTCCGGGTGTGTAGTTTGAGCGGCTTTAACTTTATCAATTAAAGTCGATTCTACTCATTTATTTGACATCATCACGTGGGTTCTTAGAGTCTTTAACTCTATCTCCATCCTTTGTAAATCATACAAAATGGGCCTTTGTGTTAACAACATCCCACTCGTAATCGCATACGATCTTTTACTCAACGCGTCAGCTACCACGTTTTCTTTTCCAGGATGGTATTGAATGGTATGATCGTAATCTGTCAACAGCTCGAGCCAACGTCTTTGTCGCATGTTACATTCATTCCAAGTGAAGAAATATTTAAGGGTTTTTTATCGGGTTCAAGGTCGATACAAAATTTGATTTCACGCTCTGGGGATAAACCAGGAAGTCTTCAGGGAATACGTCAGGAAATTTTTTAACAATAGAAATATTATTCAAATCTGACGTATTTTTGTTTAAATATGTGACATGGGCTAAGAAAGCTTGACATCCGTTTTTCAATAAACGAATGACTTTATGGCTTGATATGACAGTGATTGACTTTAGTGGTTTGGTTGCTTGAATTTGCATAACAGGTTGGTTAGGAATATGAAAGCTAACAACCTTACGAAAACAATCAATTTTAGCATGATGAGTAGTTAACCAGTCGATTCCTAAAATCACACCAAATACAAGTATTTTCAAAGAAATGAGATCAACAGGTAATGTGAGGGTGCCGATTTGAATCAAACAAGATTTATAAATAGTGAATGTATTGAAGGTTTCTCCTAACGGAGTTTTAACAGATAAGTCAAAGTCTAATTTCTCTAGAGTCAAATTTAAACGTTGAGCGCAAGTAGGTGAAATAAAAGAATAGGTAGAACCGGTATCAAATAAGGTATAGACTTTGCAAGAGTTTATGATTAGCTTACCCGTGATAACTTCGTTTAGGTTCCTCATCACAAAAAACGTTCTTCCTTAAACTACCGACTTTGACTTGTCTGGGACGACCTTAGGTGTCGCCATCTCAGCTGGACTTGACTTCTAAACACAAAAAAATTGAGTTAGGTGACCTTCTCTTCCGCAATTGAAATACGCTTTGGGTTGCTGCGTACAGTTTGGACTGATGTGTCCCTCCTTTCCGCATCTGTAGCATACGACAAGTGGTCGTTCTCCTTCCTTAAAAATTGGTGATGGTGTTGTTGTCGATGTCTTTCTGTCATTGTTGAATCTTTTCATCTTAAAGTTGTTCTCACTTAGTTTACCTTTTCGATTATCTTGGCCATGATTACCACCGAAGTGGTTACCATTCCTGACATGATAATTTTCTCCACGATGATTATCATTGTCCCGATGGCCATTACCACTGGTACAATTATTATTGTGTTGTTAGTCGTTGTCTTTTGGTTGGGCTGACTCATTATCGTGCTCTAATAACTGAGCACAATTCATAACATCTGAATATAAACAAAGTTTGTGAGAAATGAGGTATTGATGAATTTCGGGCTCCAAACCTCGTAGAAACATTCGCGTCATGCGCTCCTCATTATCTACCAAATGGGATGCAAACCGAGATAACTCCGCAAACTTTGCCTCGTATTGCGATACGGTCATGTTGTTCTGTTCTCGCTTGATGAATTTCACCTCCTTCATGTGACAAATACTTTCAGGAAAGTACTTGCCGTTAAATAATTCTTGGAACTTCTCCCAAAACATCTTCAGTGCAGAAAGTTGAGTACGTTTTACAGATTTTCACCAATAATCTGCATCTCCTCACAATATCTTGGTGATCTACTTAATCCACGCCTTCGCCTTAAGTGGCTCTGGCTTTTTCAAAAACTCCGGTGGTCCCAACTCCTTGAATTGCTTAGCAGTGACCAACCGTGAGTTACCAATGTTTCCACCTTCATTTTTAACAGGAGTCTCTCTCGTTTGGTTTTGCATGAATTCTAGAAAGTTTCTAAACATACCATCGTTCATCATTTAGTCGGTGTTGTTATTTACATGAGGATTATTGCCTTCTTGATGCACATTATCTTGGTTATTGATCATCGGTGACTCAACGGTCTCATGTGCTCCATTACTTATCTCGACATTTTCAGATGCCATTTTCAAACACTGCCACAAAACAAGGGTTAATTGACATGCCACATATTATTCCTATATTCTGACCGACCAATTAAATAACAATTAAGCTTATGTAGGTCATACTAGCGAAGGATTTACCGATCTCTCCCCTCCTAGTTCTAGCCTCAAATCTCAGCTAGGGATCATATCCCTAAGCTTTAATACCAATTATGACGCTCCCAAAATAGGTATACATAACCCATTCTGAGTCGCCAAATACATGGTACAGAATTCAAATACAAACTTTATTATACAACTGTCGTGTAACATAAGCTGAGAGTTTTAACATGAATATTGTCTCGTAGACAATATCTAAACTCAAATGGAGTCCTCATTACAATTATTATCACACTATTTTATAAAGTAATGAGGACTACTACAGCCACCATCTCAGACCATCACTTCATTCCCCAACTACTCCCAGCTATGTTCTCATTTCTTGAAGAGAACAATGAAAGCAAAGGGTGAGCTCAACTAGCCCAGTAAAGAATATTATGACTTAGATAATGCAGAATAAATTATCGTTAGCCTTCAACAGTGTTAAACTGATAGAATACAATAAACAACAAGTTTAACTGTAGCGGAATAAGCAATCCATTAGAAGAGTCAAGTAGAGCATGATGTCTACTATCTTCTATGATTTAAAAGTTCATCATTAATATTTTATCTCTGTAACACAGCTCAATAAATAATCCACATCATCAAATTATCCATGCACTACGGGCTAAGGATATTCGTTAGTATCACATCTATGAATTATCCATGCACTACGGGCCAAGGATATTTATTAGTATCACATCCATGAATTATCTATGCACTACGGGCCAAGGATATTCATTATTATCACCAGTGGTCATGATCATGCCAACAACTGTCTATCAATGCACTACTGGCCAATGAGGGTTTTTACCACATAATTTTTAACATTACATGTCATGATTATACCGATACATAATTCCTTGTCATAATCATACCAATCAATAGTCCATCTATGCACTACGGGCCAAAGATGATTTTCATCATAATATAAGCATGAAGATGATGACAATGATATAGGAATTCAATTAAGTAAAAGCAAGGATAAACTTTAAAAATTTATAATCAATTTATCCAGAGTTTAAGAATGTCCAAATTGTCAACATGATAACTACTTTGTGGAGTAAAATTCAAGAATAATATTGTATCACAAATAATTTGGACAGAAAAAAAATTAATTTTTGTCATGACTAGTACCCCGGCATGAAAAGATTAAAAATTAACAAGAATGTTCAGAATAATATTTTCGTAAAAAGATACTAGATAAAGCGTAAATTTTAAGGATATTCTACTAATTTCAAGGAGTATAGAAGCAATACTTATCAACATAAGTTTAGAATTAGGAATATAAAACAAAATAATATTACTTACATACTACAGAGTATGGAAGAAAATATTATTTCTTACGAATATTGAACAAAAATAATATCCTTTATAACTGTTGAACGAAAATAATATTCCTACGAATATTGAACGAAGATAATATTCCTTACAAATATTGAACGAAAATAATATTCTTTACGAATATTGAACGAAAATAAAATTCCTTATGAATACGAAAAATAATATCGTAAGCGAATATGAAATAAATAATACCCTTACCTTAAAAGGAGAGTATTCTGACTGGTATAGCGGAGATATTCTTAAAAAAATTATACTATTTTCTATATTCAAAGCATCCTTAAACTCTAAAGAAATACGCTCAATATTATAGAAGAAGAATTCTCTGATTCTTGTGTGATTTTTCTTTTCTAAACTGAGCAACCTATTTATTGGAAAATGGCAGGATACTATTTAAAAAATAATCACGGACTGCACAATAACCATATTCATGGGCGCCGAATTCGGCTGAAAATTTTATGATTTTACTATGCTGCACTATACAGCACTATGCAAACACTATACAGTACTATGCAACACTATGTAGTACAATAAAATAAAATATATTCTATTTTATATAAAAAACAAAATTTATATAATATAATATAATATATATATACCCGTTGTAAGACCCCAACTTTTATGAATAAAGATTAATTTTTTTCAAAATATATTTTTAAATATTATGGTGTGGTTTTGTTATATTATTATAGTTGTGGGTAATATTTATAAATTTTGCAAAGTAAGCAAGTTGTTATAAAATATTCGATTGGTCAGGGAATATTCATTTTAATAGGAAATATTCGTACGATGGCACAATCATTGGTGGACCCCACAACGGAAGTATTGTCGTAGTTAGAAAACAAAAGAATTATCTTTTTAAAAAATAACAGTAAAATTTTTACCGTTAAACTGTTGAACTACCCGGTGGTAAAAGTACAGTAATACGTGTGGTTGCATAGTAGCACACGGTATTAATTATTGATGCTTAAGTAAGAAGTCACTCAGTTATACTCAATTATTGCTACAGTAATTGCTGCATAATATCTCTCATATTATTGATTGTCACAATATCAATATTTTATATTATTAAATCAATAATTGAGACGACAAAGTTATACATATTATTATTTGTAATATTAACGATGTCTAGAAAGTTCTATCGAGGAGAGGTTTGGTCACCTAATTGCGCGCCAATAGGGAGAAATCCTTATCGAAAAGCCCCCTCTTTTCTGAGAATGATCTGGTTGTTAAATATTATGAGTTATAATATTAATGATGAATAAGTTCGTATTGATTAAAGATGAAATTAATATTTTTATTGTGTTGAAATTATTAGTGTTAATGAAAATCGACATCTATTTCGATAATAATTGATGTCTGGAGGTTATATTGATCAATCGGGTAATTAATCGGATAAATGAGCAATTAATTACTATTAATTCACATGCTTATAACTATTTATTCACATGTGTGTACTATTAATTCACATGCATGTACTATTAGAGGAGGTGGTGCAAGATTGATAATACTTGCATGACTAAATTAAAAATAGAGGAATAGATGAAGGTACTATACTGTAATTATTTTTTCACATGTATAGAACTATTGATTCACATGGTGTACTATTAGGGGAGGTGGTGCAAGTTTGATAATACTTGCATGACTAAATTAAAAATAAAGAGAAAGATGAAGGTATTATACTGTAATATTTCGAGCCCCAAAACGTGCAATTATCGAAACTATGTTTTCTCATAAATAGAAGCTCATTCTTCTTTCATTCTCACCAATTCACTAAGACTCACAAGAGCAATTATAGAGAGAGAAGCTATAGAAAGAAAAAAGAAGAGAAGTCTGCTACTTCACTATTCTAGTATCCAGTCTTCTTCTGAGGTAAGGGATATTATTTCTTTCGTATTTGTAAGAGATATTATGTTTTTCAGTATTCATAAGGAATAATATTTTCTTCCATACTCTGTAGTATGTGAGTAATATTATTTCGTCTCGTATTCCTGATTATACCCTCATTTTGTTAAAGTATTACTTTTATACTCCGTGAAATTAGTAGAATATTCATGAAATTTACGCTTCATCTAGTATCGTTTCACAAGGATATTTTCTGTACATTCTTGTTAAATTTTAAGCTTTTCATGCCGGAGTACTGTCCATGAGTACTATTCAGTTATACGGTACTATTCATAAAAGTACTATTCACGAGTACTATTCATAAAGTACTATTCACGAAGTAATATTCACGAGTACTATTTATAAAATACTATTCACGGGATACTATTCTTGAAGTACTATTTACGGGATACTATTCACCCGAAGTACTATTCATGACAAGAGTTGATTTCTTTTCTATCCAAATCATTTTTGGTACAATATAATTCTTGAATTTTACTCCACAAAGTAGTATCATATTGATAATTTGGACATTATTGAATTCTGGATAAATTAAATTATAAATCTTTAAAAATTTATCATTTGCTTTCTTTTAATTAAATTCTTATATCATTATCATCATCCTCATGCTTATTTTGTAATGAAAGTCATCTTTGTCTTAAGTGCATAGATGGATTATTGATTTGTATAATTATGACCAGGAATCATTCGGTATAATCATGACCCGTAATGTTACAAATGATGTGGTAAAAGTCCTCATTGGCCTGTAGTGTATTGATGGATAATTGTTGGTATGATTATGACCAGGGATTATTCAGTATAATCATGACCATTGATGATTACATGAATATCCTTGGCCCGTAGCGCAGGGATGATTCGATGATGTGGTTTATTTAATAAGCTGAGTCTCGACAATAAAACTGTTGATAAACCTTTTAAATCATAGAAGATAGTAGATATCATGCTCTACTTGACTCTTCTAATGGATTGCTTGTTCTGCTGCAGTTAAACTTGATATTTTTTATATTTTATCATTTTAACACTATTGAAGGCTAACGATAATTTATTCCGCATTATCTTAGTCATAATATTTCTTACTGGGCTAGTTGAGCTTACCCTTTTCTTTCATTATTCTCTTCAGGAAATGAAATATAGTTGGGACTAGTCGGGGAACGGAGTGACGGTCTAGATGTTTGCATTAGTAGTCCTCACTATTCTGTGAAATAGTGTGATAATAAATGTAATGAGGACTTATTTTGAGTTTGAATATTGTCTAGACGACAATATTTGTATTGAAACTCACAGCTCATGTTGTATATTTAAATTTATATTTGTATTCTGTACCATGTATTTGGCGACTCAAAATGGATGATGTATACCTATTTTTGGGGCGTCACACCCATAAACTTATAATATATATATATATATATATATATATATATATATATATATATATATAAGTAATAAAACGAAACTGAGATAACTTTCTACCGACGATTTTGAAAAATGAGTAAGTGGAGGTTCATGTAATAAACTAAATTTACAACAATTATTTCATAAAAAAAATCTTTCTATTTATCTCAATTCATTTGGCTTCACAAAATACATTTTTAATAATATTTATTCATCATTAATATTATAACTCGCAATATTAACAACCAGATCATTCCAAGGAGAGATGAGGCTTTTCGATAAGGACTTCTCTTTATTGATGCGCAATTAGGTGACCAAACCCCTTTTCTCGATAGAACTTTCTAAACATCGTCAATAATACAAAAAATAATATGAATAACTTTGTCGTCTCAACTATTGATTTAATAATATAAAATATTGTGATAATAATTGAATCAATAATGTGAGATACTATGCAGTAATTACTGTGGCAATAATTAAATACAACTAAGTGACTTCTCACGTAAGCATCAATAATCAAAGATACTGTACAATATCGTGTGCTACTATGCAACCACGTGTATTACTCTACTTTTATCACCGGGTATTTCAACAGTTAACGGTAAAAGTTTTGCCATTATTTTTATAAAAAGTTATTTCTGTCATTTTCTAACTCCGACAGTAATTTCGTTGTGGAGTCCACCAATGATTGTGTTGTCGTACGAATATTCCCTGATAAAACGAATATTCTCCGACCAAACGAATATTTTATGACAACTTGCTGTATACGTGAATAGTAACATCGACATAAAAAGATAAAATTTTTATAATAAAATTCATACCAATATTTCGACATAATGATATTGAACAAAATAAAATCATTTACGAAGAAAATAACATCCCTTACCTCAAAAGAATAGTACTTCTGGCTGAAATATCAGATATAACGCTGAAAGAAACTTGAACTGAATAGCAACTCTCAAAGTATCTAAATACTCATAAAAATACGCTCGATATTATAGAGAGAGAAAACTTCTGATTCTAGTGTAATTTTCAATTCTAACTAAGTACCATATTTATGGGATAATGTCAGAACGCCAAAGCAAACTAAATTTAATAAAATAATATTTTTCAAAATTTCTATGCACACTTCCTTGACCAAATTATCAGCACACCACTAGTGGGGCCCATAAAAATCAGAATTTTACACAACAACCAAAAATGGGGTCCACCCATATTTTTAATAAAAATATTTATTTTTGAAACTTTAATAATTCATAATAAATAGCCCTTTTATCAGAAAAATACGAATTTTATGTCCATCCCATAGGAAATTTAATTCTCTACAACTTTATAGAAGAAAGTTTTTCTAAATTCCAAACAGAAAATGATCGAAATTCATATACAGATGATTTTTAATACCTTCATTCCAACAAAATACTGATAAAACTCCTCAGCATTAATTTCTTCATTTATATTTACATAAAATAAATATTTTCTTATCATATAAATCAATAATTAATTATTCACAAATAATATTACAGAATCACAATAATGACAAACAGGTCGTTCCAAGGAAAGAGGAAGCTTTCTGATAAGAATTTCTCCTTACTGGCGCGCAATTAGGTGATCAAACCCCTTTTCTAGACAGAACTTCCTTAGACATTACTAATAATGCTATCTAATAATATTATTTAAATAATATGAATTATTGATCTGATAATAAAAAATACTGTACAGTGACAATTATTAAAACAACAATAATATAAAATATCAACGTAGCAATTATTGAATCAATAAAATAAAATATTGAACAGTAATTACTGTAACAATTATTGAGTAGTGCCTTTTTACGTAAGAATCAATAATCCAAAAATACTATGCAATACTGTGTACTACTGTGCAACATGCGTATTACTGTATTTTAACCACCGGGTATTCTAACAGTGTTAACGGTAACAATTACGCCGTTATTTATATAAAAACTTAAACTTGTCATTTTCCTTCATCCGACCGTTTTTCGTTATGGGGTCCACAAATGGCTGCACCATCGTACGAATATTCCCCGACAGCAAGAATATTCCACGATCAAACAAATATTTCTCGACAAAAATAAATATTTTATAACCACTTGCTTATTTTATAAAATTTACACATTTCACCAATAACCAAAGCATTATATCAAATTAACACCTTATTATTCACAATAATAATTAGAGAAAATTCAATTTTATGAATAAAAAGTTGAGGTCTTACATATACCATTTAGAACAACCCCTCTTGTGAAGGTAACTAGCAAATTGGGAGATGCAGACCAATGAAGGAGCACCCTTATTCACAAGTTAGTGAATCGTACTGAATTATTTGGAAATTTTAGCCAATAATAAGATAACCAGCCAATCAAAGGATTACCTCCTTTGAAGGTAATTGGGGCCATGGAAGAATTATGTATCCTAAAAAAAATTAAATGAATAAACACCAATTTAAAAGGATAATTGAACAAACATCTTCCGCTCGTCAATTATTATTCTTATCTTTAATTAACACGATCTTTATTCATCATTAACATTATAACTCACAATATTAATAACCAGATCATTCCAAGGAAAGAGGGGGCTTTCCGATAAGGACTTCTCCTTATTGACGCGCAATTAGATGACCAAATCCCTTTCCTCGACAGAACTTTCTAGACATTGTCAATAATATAAATAAAAATATGAATAATTGTATCGTCTCATTTATTGATTTAAATATTGTCCAGATGATACTGTGACAATAATTGAATCAATAATATGATATACTATGCATCAATTACTGTTACAATAATTGAATAAAACTGAGTGACTTTCCACGTAAGCATCAATAATCAAAGATACTGTACAATACCATGTGCTACTATGTAACCACGCGTATTACTGTACTTTTATCACCGGGTATTTCAATAGTTAACGATAAAATTTTTGTCGTTATTTTTATAAAAAGGTTATTTCTGTCGCTTTTTATATCTGACAGTAATTTCATTTTAGGGTCCACTAATGATTGTATCGTCATACGGATATTCCCCGACAAAAAGAATATTCTCCGACCAAATGAATATTTTATGACAACTTGCTTACTTTGTAAAATTTATAAATATTACCCACAACTATAACATTATATCAAATTCACACCTTATTATTCAAAATAATATTTAGAAAAAATTAAATTTTTATTCATTAAATATTATAAATAGATTATAAATATATTATATAAGTTTTGTTTTATTAGATTATAAATAGAATATATTATATTTTATTTAAAGTTTTCGTTTTATTAGAATATTTTATTGTATAGTGCTGCATAGTAAATTAAGTTTTAATCTTTTCATACTGGAGTACTATTCACGGGATACTATTCATAAAGTACTATTCACAGAATACTATTCACTCGGGTACTATTCACCCGGGATACTATTTATGACAAAAATTGATTTCTTTTCTGTCCAAATTAATTTTGATACAATATGATTCTTGAATTTTACTCCACAAAGCAGTATCATGTTGACAATTTGGACATTCTTGAACTCTGGATAAATTGAATTATAAATCTTTAAAATTTATCATTGCTCTCATTTAATTGAATTCTTATATCATTGTCATCATCCTCATGCTTATATTATAATAAAAGCCATCTTTGGCCCATAGTGCATAGATGGACTGTTGATTGGTATGATTATGACTATGTATCGGTATAATCATGACCTGTAATGTTACAAATGATGTGGTAAAAGTTCTCATTGGCCCGTAGTGCATTGATGGATAATTGTTGGCATGATCATGACCATTGGTGATAATAACGAATATCTTTGGCCCGTAGTGCATGGATGATTCGTGGATGTGATAATAATGAATATCCTTGACCCGTAGTGCATGGATAATTCAGTGATGTGGATTATTTATTGAACTGAGTCTCAGCGATAAAATTAATGATAACCTTTTAAATTATAGAAGATAGTAGATATCATGCTCTACTTGACTCTTCTAATGGATTGCTTGTTCCGTTGCAGTTAAACTCGTTGTTTATTGTATTCTATCAGTTTAACACTGTTAAAGGCTAACGATAATTTATTCTGGATTATCTTAGTCATAATATTTCTTACTAGGCTAGTTGAGCTCACCATTTTGCTTTCATTGTTCTCTTCAGAAAATGAAAACATAGCTGGGACTAGTCAGGTAATGGAGTGACGGTTCGAGATGGTGGCTATAATAGTCCTCTTTTTTTATAAAATAGTGTGATAATAATTGTAATGAGGACTCTATTTGAGTTTGGATATTGTCTAGAAGATAATATTCGTGTTAAAACTCTCAGCTTATATTACACGACAGTTATATAATTAAGTTTGTATTTGTATTTTGTACCATGTATTTGGCGACTCAGAATGTGTTATATATGCCTATTTTGGGGGCGTCACAGTTGGTATCAAAGCTTAGGGATTTGATCTATGGCTGAGATATGAGACTAGAACTAGGAGGGGAGACACGGGTAAATCATTCGCTAGTATGACCTACCTAAGTTTATTTGTTATTTAATTGGTCGGTCAGAATATAGGTATTATATGTGGCATATCAACTAACCCTTGTTTTGTGACAGTGTTTAAAAATGACATCTGAAAATGTTAAGATAAGCAATGGAGCACATGAGACCGTTGAGTCACCGATGATCAATACCCAGGATAATGTGCATTAAGAAGACAATAATCCTCAGGTAAACAACAACACCGACCAAATAATGAACGATGGGATGTTCAGAAGCTTTCTGTAATTCATGCAACATCAGGCGAGAGAGACTCCTGTTCAAAATGTAGGTGGAAACACTAGTAAGTCACGGATGGTCACCGCTAAGCAGTTCAAGGAGCTGGGACCACTAGAGTTTTTGAGAAAGCCAGAACCACTTAAGGCAGAGACGTGGATAAAGCAGATTACCAAGATATTTGATGTCTTGGGATGCTCCGAGGAGCAAAAGGTTCCTTTTGCCACCTTCATGTTACGAGGAGAGGCAGATTACTAGTGGAAATCTGTAAAACGTACTCAGTCTGCCGCACTGAAGATGTCTTAGGAGAAGTTCTAAGAATTGTTCAACGATAAGTACTTTCCCAAAAGTATTCGTCACATGAAGAAGGTAGAATTCATAAAGTTAGAGCAAAAAATATGTCCGTGTCGCAGTACGAGGCTAAGTTTGCCAAGTTATCCTGGTTTATATCCCATTTAGTAGATAATGAGGAGCGTATGATGCAAATATTTCTGAGAGGTTTGAAACCCGAAATACGTCAATACCTCATTTCTCACAAACTTTGCTTATATTCAGATGTTGTGAATAGGGCTCAGTTATTGGGCCGTGATAATGAGTCAACCCAACCAAGAGAGAGCAGCTGGCAAATTGATAATACCAGTGGTAGCAGTCATCGAAGCAGTGACAACAAACGTGGAGGGAATCAACATGCCATAAATGGTAACCACTTCGGTGGTAATCATGGCCAATATAATAGAAGTGGAAATTTCAAGAAGAGAATGTTCAATAATGATGGAAAAACGGCAGCACCAGTACCCGTTTTCAAGAAAGGAGAACGACCACCGATCGTATGCTACAAATACGGAGGGGAGGGACACATCAATCCAAACTGTACGCAGCAATCCAAAGAGTGCTACAATTGCGGAAGAGAAGGTCACCTAACCCGATTTTGTCGTGTAGTAAAGACAAGTCCAGCTAAGATGGAGACACCAAAGGCTGTCCCAGACAAGTCAAAGCCGGTAGTTCAAGGGAGAGCATTTGTCATAACCTCCCAAAAAGCGAAGAACCCGAACGAGGTTATCACGGGTAAGCTAATCATAAACACTAGCGAAGTCTATACCGTATTTGATACCGGTTCTACCCATTCTTTTATTTCTCCTACTTGCGCTCAACGTTTAAATTTAACTCCGGAGAAATTAGACTATGACTTATTTGTTGAAACTCCGTTGGGAGAAACCTTCATTACATCCACTGTTTATAAATCTTATTTGATTCAAATCGGCAACCTCACGTTACATGTCGATCTTATCTCTTTGAAAATACTTACATTTGATGTGATTTTAGGGATTGATTGGTTAACTACTCATCATGCTAAAATTGATTATTTTCGTAAGGTTGTTAACTTTTATATTCCTAAGCAACCTATTATGCGAATTCAAGCAACCAAACCACTAAAGTCAATCACTGTCATATTAAGCCATAACGCCATTCGTTTATTAAAAAATGGATGTCAAGCTTTCTTAGCCCATGTCACGGATTTAAACAAAAATACATCATATTTGAATGATATTTCTATTGTTAATAAATTTCCTACGTATTCCCTGAAGAACTTCTTGGTCTACCCCCAGAGCGTGAAATTGAGTTTTGTATTGATCTTGAACCTGGTATAAAACCTATTTCCAAAGCCCCATATCGAATGGCTCCTATTGAACTTCAAGAGTTAAAAACCCAACTACAAGAACTGTTAGATATCGGTTTCATTCGTCCTAGTACGTCTCCTTGGGGTGCTCCTTTCCTATTCATAAAGAAGAAAGATGGGAGTATGCGACTTTGTATTGATTATCGGGAGTTAAATCATGTCACCATCAAAAATAGGTATTTGTTGCCTCGCATTGATGACCTGTTTGACTAGTTACAAGGTGTCAAATTTTTTTAAAGATAAATCTTCGTTCCGGATATCATCAATTAAAGATTAAAACTGATGACATTCCAAAGACTGCTTTCAGAACTCGGTACGGGCATTACAAATTCCTAGTCATGTCTTTTAGATTGACTAATGCTTCTGCTGCCTTCATGGATATGATGAACCGAGTATTGAAGGAATATTTGGATCATTTTGTGGTTGTCTTTATTGATGACATCCTCATTTACTCCAAAAGCTGTGAAGATCCTGAGCAACACTTGAGGCCGATACTCCAAATGCTTCGTGAGAACAAGCTATATGCCAAGTTAAAGAAATACGAGTTCTGGCTGAAGGAAGTAGCATTCATTGGGCACATGATATCAAATCACAGAATATTTGTTGACCCAACAAAGATTGAAGTAATTCAAAGCTGGGAGCAACCTAAGTTAGTAACCGAAGTACGTAGCTTTTTGGGCTTAGCTAGTTATTATCGGAGATTTGTGGAAGAATTTTCTCGAATCGCTACTCTATTAACTCAGCTGACTCGAAAAGATATAAAATTCGGTTGGAGCGAGGAATGTGAAAAGAGTTTTCAAGAACTCAAGAGGAGACTCATTTCAGCACCTGTTCTGACAATACCATCTGGTTTGGAGGGATTTGTCATCTACAGTGACGCTTCAGGCAAAGGGTTAGGATGTGTTCTCATGCAACACGGGAAAGTCATAGCCTATGCCTCACGACAACTCAAAGAATATGAGAAGAATTATCCTACTCATGATCAAGAGTTGGCAGCAGTCATTTTCGTACTAAAGATCTGGAAGCATTACCTGTATGGGGAGAAGGTGGAGATCTATACGGATCAAAAAAGTCTCAAATATTTTTTCACCCAAAAGGAATTGAACATACAGCAACGACGTTGGCTCGAGCTATTGAAAGATTACGATCATACCATTCAATATCATCCTGAAAAAGTAAATGTGGTAGCTGGCGCGTTGAGTAGAAGATCATATGCGGGTACGAGTACGATATTGTTAACGCAAAGGCCTATTTGGTATGACTTATAAATGATCGAGATAGAGTTAAATACTCCAGGGATCCACGTGATGATGTCAAATATACGAGTAAAACCGACTTTAATAGATAAAGTTAAAGCTGCTCAAGCCACAGACCTGGAGCTAATGCGTATGAGGAAGAAAGTATAAGAAGGTGCTATTCTGGAAGCAAGAATCAATGAAGAAGTAATACTTCGAGTCAACTCCAGACTTTCTGTTCCTAAAGACTCTGATTTGAAGTATAAAATCATGATGGAGGCGCACAACATACCGTTTGTAATCCATCTTGGGAGTACCAAAATGTATCGTAATCTTCGACATATATTTTGGTGGAGCAATATGAAAAGAGAGATCGCGGACTTTATCTCAAGGTGTCTAACTTGTCAACGTGTCAAGGCGGAGCATCAAGTACCAAAAGGTCCATTGTAACCACTTGAAATTCCAGAATGAAAGTGGGAGCACATTACCATGGATTTCGTTACTGGTCTTTCCAAGGTTTCTCAAGGTATAGATGTTATTTGGGTCATTGTTGATAGATTAACCAAGTCTGCTCATTTCTTACGTATACGAGAAATATATTCACTTGAACGTCTTGTTCGTATATATATAAATGAGATTGTAAGACTGCATGGTATGCCAATATCCATAGTTTCTTATCGAGACCCAAGATTTACTTCACGATTTTGGGTCAGTTTGCAAAAAGCTATGGGCACGGAATTACAATTCAGTTCGGCATATCATCCTCAGACGGACGGGCAGTCGAAAAGGACTATTCAAACTCTTGAAGATCTATTAAGACTCTGTGTCCTAGACTTCAAAGGAAGTTGGGACAAGTTCTTGTCATTAGTGGAATTCTCCTACAATAACAGTTATCAAGTAAGTATCGGTATGGCTCCATTCGAGGTGTTATATGAACGCAAGTGTCGTTCTCCAATATGCTGAAACGAGGTGGGTGATGCAACGTTATTGGGACCAAAATTGATACGCATGACTACGAAAAAGATTCAAATGATCCGGCAACGTATAAAAACCTCACAAGATCGACAAAAGAGTTATGTTAATCTTCATCGAAGGGACATGGAATTTAATGTTGGAGATCATGTGTTGTTACGTGTTGCTCCATGGAAAGGAGTTACGAGATTTGAAAAGAGGGGAAAGCTCAATCCTCGATTCATTGGCCCATTTGAAATCCTCGATCGAGTAGGAACTGTGGCCTATAGATTCGCCTTACAGCCAAGTATGTCTCGTGTTCATAACTTTTTTCACATATATATGTTACGTAAATATATGGAAGACCCGAACCACATTATTAATTTAGAACCGGACGAGATAGCGGAAGATTTAACGTATGAAGAGGTACCTGTTAAAATATTAGATAAGATGAAATATATTCTAGGCTCAAAGGTTATACCTCAAGTCAATATTTTGTGGAGAAACCACGATGTTGAGGAAATGACCTGGGAGTTAGAATCTGAAATGAAATTAAGGTATCCTCACCTCTTCGTCATACCAGGTACGTACACCAATTTTGAGGACGAAATTTTATAAGAAGGGGAGGTTTTAAGACCCCTATTTTTATGAATAAAGATGAATTTTTCTCTAAATATCATTTTTGAATATTAAGGTATGAATTTGTTATAATGTTATAGCTATGGATAATATTTATAAATTTTGCAAAGTAAGCAAGTTATTATAAAATATTCGATTGGTCGAAAAATATTCGTTTTATCTGGAAATATTCGTACGACGGCACAATCATTGGTGGACCCCACAACAGAATTACTGTCGGAGTTAAAAAATGACAAAAATAACTTTTTATGAAAAAAACGGTAAAATTTTTACCGTTAACTGTTGAAATACTCGGTGATAAAAGTACAGTAATACGCGTGGTTGTATAGTAGCACACGGTATTGTACAATATCTTTAATTATTGATGCTTAAGTGAGAAGTCACTCAGTTTTATTCAATTATTATCATAATATTTTATATTATTAAATCAATAATTGAGACGACAAAGTTATTCATATTATTATTTGTATTATTGATAATTTCTAGAAAGATCTGTCGAGTAAAGGGATTTGGTCACCTAATTGTGCGCCAATAAGGAAAAATCCTTATCGAAAAGTCTATTCTTTTCTGGGAATGATCTAATTGTTAATATTGTGAGTTATAATTTTAATGATGAATATTATTAAAAATGTGTTTTGAGAAACCAAGTGAATTGAGATAAATATAGGGGTATTTTATAAAGTATTTGTTGTAAATTCGGCTTATTACATGGACCCCCACTTACTCATTTTTTAAAATCGTCGGGAGAAAGTTATCTCAGTTTTGTATTATTACTTATATATATAAGTCTTATATGTGTGTCTATATATATATATATATATATATATATATATATATATATTATAAGTTTTGTTTTATTAAATTATAAATAGAATATATTATATTTTGTTTATAGTTTTCGTTTTATTAGAATATTTTATTGCATAGTGTTGCATAGTAAATTAATTTTTTTCAAAAATTTGGCCGAAGGATTCGGCACCCGTGAATGTACTGTGCAGTTCGTGATTTTATTTTCTAAATAGTATCCTTCCATTCTCCTATAAATAGGATGTTTAGTTTAGAATTGAAAATCACACCAGAATCAGAGAATTTTTCTTCTATAATATTGAGCATATTCTTTTAGAGTTTAAGGAAACTTTGAGCGTAGAAAATAGTATAAGTTTTTTTCAAGAATATCCCTACCAGTCAGAAATACTCTCCTTTTAAGGTAAGAGATATTATTTTTGTTCAATATTCGTAGGAAATAATATTTTCTTCCATACTATGTAGTATGTAAGTAATATTATTTCGTTCCAGATTCTGAATTATATGCTTATTTTGTTAAAGTATTGCTTCTATACTCCTTGAAATTAGTAGAATATTCTTGAAATTTGCGATTCATCTAATATCGTTTCACAAAGATATTTTTCTGAATATTTTTGTTAAGTTTTAATCTTTTCCTATCAAAGTACTATTCACGAAGTATTATTCACAGGATACTATTCACTCGGGTACTATTCACACAGGGTACTATTCATGATAAAAATTAATTTCTTTTCTGTCCAAATTATTTTTGATACAATATAATTCTTGAATTTGACTCCACAAAGCAGTATCATGTTGACAATTTGGATATTCTTGAACTCTGGATAAATTAAATTATAAATCTTTAAATTTTATCATTTCTCTCATTTAATTGAATTCTTATATCATTGTCATCATTCTCATGCTTATATTGTGATAAAAGTCATCTTTGGCTCGTAGTGCGTAGATGGACTGTTGATTAGTATGATTATGACTATGTATCGGTATAATCATGACCTGTAATGTTACAAATGATGTGGTAAAAGTCCTCATTGACCCGTAGTGCATTGATGGACAGTTGTTGACATGATCATAATCATTGGTGATAATAACGAATATCCTTAGCCTGTAGTGCATGAATGATTCGTGGATGTGATAATAATAAATATCATTGGCCCGTAGTACATAGATAATTCAATGATATGGATTATTTATTGAGCTGATTCTCAGCGATAAAATTGATGATAACCTTTTAAATTATAGAAGATAGTAGATATCATGCTCTACTTGACTCTTCTAATGGATTACTTGTTCCGCTGCAGTTAAATTTGTTGTTTATTGTATTCTATCAGTTTAACACTGTTGAAGGCTAACGATAATTTATTCTGCATTATCTTAGCCATAATATTTTTTACTGGGCTAGTTGAGCTCACCCTTTTGCTTTCATTATTCTCTTCAGGAAATGAGAACATAGCCGGGACTAATCGGAGAATGGAGTGACGGTCCGAGATGGTGGCTGTAGTAGTCCTCACTATTTTACAAAATAGTGTAATAATAATTGTAACGAGGACTCCATTTAAGTTTGAATATTGTTTAGAAGACAATATTCGTGTTAAAACTCTCAGCTTATATTACACGACAGTTGTATAATTAAGTTTGTATTTGTATTCTGTACTATGTATTTGGCGACTCAGAATGGGTTATGTATACCTATTTTTGGGGCGTCTCACTATTCATACGGTACTATTCATATATACGATACTATTCATACGGTATTATTCACAATAAAATTTAATTTTTTTTTCTGTCCAAATTATTTTTGATACATGAATATCATTCTTGAATTTTACTTCACAAATAGTTATCATGTTGACAATTTGGACATTTTTGAACACTAGATAAATTGAATTATAAATATCTAATATTTATCCTTTATCTCACTTGATTAAATCTTTATATCATTGTCATCATCCTCATGCTTATATTGTACTGGAAGCCATCTTTGGCCCGTAGTGCAAAGATGGACTGTTGATTGGTATGATTATGACCAGGAATTGTATATTGATATAATCATAACCTTTAATGTTACCGATAAGGTTTGTGGTTAAAGTCCTCTTTGGCCCGTAGTGCATAGATGGACAGGTGTTTGGCATGATCATGACCACTGGTGATACTAACGAATATCCTTGGCCCATAGTGTATGGATAATTCGTTGATTTGAATTATTTATTAAATGATGTTACATGGATAAAATATTGATGATGAATTTTTAAATCATGGAAGATTGTAGATATCATGCTCTACTTGACTCTTCCAATAGATTGTTGTTTATGCTGCAGTTGTATTCTAAAACTTGTTGTCTATTGTATTCTATCAAATTTTTTTCTGTTGAGGACTAAGGATAATTTGTTCTATATTATCTTAGTCATAATATTCTCTACTGGGCTAGTTGAGCTCACCCTTTTTCTTTTGGTTCCATTGTTCTTCTCAAGAGGCGAGAATATAGCTGGGACTAGTCGGGGAGTGGAGTAAGGATTCAAGATAATTATTATAGCAGTCACTATTTTATAAAATAGTGTAACAATAATTGTAATGAGGACTTTATTTGAGTTTGAATATTGTCTACAAGACAATATTTGTATTAAAATTCACAGCGTATGTGTTGTTGTATTTTGCACGACAGTTGTATTAATGAAGTTTGTATTTGGTTTCTGTACCATATATTTTGTGACTCGGAATGGGTTGTGTGAACCTATTTTGGGGGCGTCACAGATTAGTTTGGTCTAGAAGGAAAATAATGGACGAACAAAGCTCAAATTTCTTCAACTTGTTGCCAATTTACAGATCTTTGCAAACTAGGGTTCATGAGTTGATTCAGAATCGCAACAGCTTCGACAGTCTCCAAAGAAATAATTTACCTTCGTTACCTTTTCCCCCAAATCATTTGAGTTAATATCCGTCCGCTAAAACTACTAGCGGATGCTGTTAATTATTTTTGATCATGGTGATTTGTCTGGGCTAAATGGGGCAAAAGTGTCTAAACCATTCATTAACCACATCCGCCAGTACTACTAGCGGACGGCGTGTTCTCAATTTTAATCGTAGTCATTCATTTGTTAAACGGAAGGTTAAGATGTTATATGTAATTTTTTGATCCATAGCAAATAGATGTTATGAATCATTCCCCTATATATATATATATATATATATATATATATATATATATATGTGTGTGTGTGTGTGTGTGTGTGTGTGTGTGTGTGTGTGTGTGTGTGTGTATTAAAGCAAGAAAAAATTACTGATCAACGATCCAGACACAACTAATCGGTATATATATATATATATATATATATATATATATTAAAGTAGATAAAAGCTTCGGATCGGAAGAGATCTTACAGTGTGTAGCGAGAAAGGCTTTAAACTGCTTTTGAAGCTTGAAAACTCAGTTTTCACCGGTTAAAACTTGATATGTTGTAATACATATGTATACAAGTGTTTACAAAGAAGAATATCGAAGTTTTGAACAATGTAGGAGCGGTTAAGAGCTGAAATGGGCTGAATTCCCTCTTTTTTTTCTTCTCCTTTTATGGCTAATGGGGGGTCTTATTTATAGACCAAAATAGTCGCAAGTCTACCTGCGGCTGACCCAGGTGGGCCCGACCCGTGGGTCCTGTTGTCTCGAAGTACGTGCACTCAGACCAACGCCCAATCTGCTCGAACCTTCATAACTTTCAATCCGGAAGTCCGATGGAGGCGTGCTATACCATTCCAGAAAGCTCTTTCCGAGAGCTACGCAATAACATAGGCTTTCCCCTTTTTTGAATTCAGGAAGATGAGTCCATGACTGAAATGGCATCTTTGGGTCTTCTCATGCAGTCTGTTGAGCTGTTTTGTGTAGTTTTCGTTCAAAAGTGCTGCAATGGCTCTTTGTGACCCTATTTGCATCTATACTAGGGTTGTTGAAGTTGACTTGTCAAAATGACCGTTTTTCTCCCTTCTAGGGGTTGTCTCCAGGGTTGATGAGGCTTTTGCCTGTCTTCCGAGGTTGTCTCCAAAGTTTGATTGTTACCAACTTTTCTTTTCCTTAGGGTTGATTTGATGTTCCACAAGGATGTCCCCGTGGTTAGATTTGATGTTTGTGGTCCTCCAGGGTTATCTCTAGAGTGTGAAAAGACGTTTTTGCCCTCCTGCATAGTTAGCAACAGGAAAACGAAATTTCGAGTGTCTATACTATATTCGCTCAATAGATAAAATCTATTCATAACAAAAAATTCTTTAATTTGGAAAAAATTAGGATGGTGATATATACACACCCTATATTACTAGTAGCACAATTAAATATAAGTGACTAATTAGTTTTTAATAAATGAGACTCAATTCACTTATTTATCATTTTTTTTCATTTTTACCCTTTATCCTATTACACATAATAATTGTTTAAAAATAATAATATAAAGAAATACATATGATGGTTAGTTAGACACTATATAATATCAATAAAAATATAAAGACAAACTTAACATCATAATTGTCTTTTTCAAAAATATAAAATGTTCTTATCTTAGAAGAAAATTAGCCCCTAAAAAGAGTCATCCTAGTTTTGTGATAATAATATAAAATAAAATATTATTCATTTTACATTCATTCATTAGTTTAATTATTTACTTTGAAATAATGAATTTATTTAATATTATTATTGAAAAATAGGATGACTTTTTCTCTCTTTTTTGGTTTAATTTCCTCCACGTGGACTTTGGTCCACCATACAACTCGGGCCCTAATAATCACGCCCCAACATGAACCAATTATGAAGTTTTATTTCCCTTTATGTTTTGATCAGAATTATATAACATTTAATTCCATCTTCAATATATAATTGTTGTATTTTTTTATCACCATTTCTCTATAACTAGCCATTTTTTAGTTATTATACTTGTTAGAATTCTAAGGTCAGGAGCCGCCCGAAGGCTCTAAGGGACTGTTTGATTGCAGTTGAATGGCTGACTGATTCAACTATTCAGTGCGTTTGTTTTGAAAAAAAATCGTCTGAATGGCTGAACCGGTCAGTCATTCAGACGATTTTGAGCTGATTGGTTTAATCCAATTTTTTTGACTGAATGGCTGAATGAGCGGCTAAAAAAACTTTTTTTTTTTTACAATATTAACTACTCCCTCCGTCCCAAATTAATTGCTCAGTTTTGACTTTTTTAAGTCAAATCGACTATTTTTAGAATTAATAATTAAGCATATATAGATATATTTTTAAAATTATAAAAATTGGGATTAGTAATAAATTGTATATACTTTCTTTTGGTTATAATCACTTCACCTATATTTTAGCAAAAATAGTAAAAATATTAGTTTTAAAAATGGTCAATTTGACTTTAAAAAGTCAAAACTGAGCAGTTAATTTGGGACGGATGGAGTATTATATTAAGTAATATTAAATAAATTTACAACAATTTTTTGAATTTTATTTAGAAGGGGAAAATAATAAAAATATGTTATTCAGATGCTTCAGACGTGTAATTATCAAACAATTTTTTTCATTCAGATTCACATTCATTCAACTTTTATCAAACAACCCCTAAGTCTACTATATAGTATAGTAATAGTAATAAATTTTGTTTTGTTTTATAGTTATTATTTTCATATGATAGAGGGGATAAATTAGTGATTTACTTACATTTAGATGTGTAACTAGTAATCTAAGATAATTAAAGGTTGCTGCTATCCACATTGCCTATTGACAATCTGTCAAAAAATAAAATAAAAAATGCAAGTTCTGATGCATCAAATATCGTACCAATAGTTCTTTTTAGTTAGTTGACAATAGTTAATAAAAATCAAATAAGCTTATATTAATCAATTACAAATTTACAAATTTTAAGACATGTTGTTAACCAATTTAATATGGAGAGAAAACATTAAAATACAGTATAAATTACTTATGTGAGCTTATATTGTACAACAACTGCTGCTTCAAAGTTCATAATGTCTTTAGCCATCAATTTTTCTGTCTAGTTTCAAATTTTTCTGTCACTGTTAGTGTGATTGATATCCACAACTTAGACTAACATTTACATTGTTCCTTGAAGCTGCATGTAGTAAGCATATATACCTACCCAGAATTACAACTAGCTCCTGATTCAAACTACCCAGGTCTTCAAATAGAGCATCCAAGAATTACGACAGTACTGCTCCTCAAAAGTGGCTTCTCCACAAGATTCTGAAGTAAAGTTTGCTGGGGAAAAAATGGCAATTCTCTACATGACTACTGTACATGAGGATTTTGCTTCCTGATGAAAATCCTTGGACCTTTTAGAGGTGCGCTATTTCCTTTCCTTTGAACTTACAAGAAAGGCGAGGATGGTAGTTTTCAGCTCTCGGGTGCCAACTGTTAGAAGCATTTGAATTCATATTATGTAAATTGTAGTAGACATCTGAAGAGTATATACTTGGATGAACTTCAGCTGCTCCTGAGTCTGATGAAGATTCAGGATAAGAATGTGCACGAGTTTCACTGGAACTGGGAAAAAAAATGGAAGGCCAGATTAGATATGGTAGTTCAACCTAGTATAAATCACTCTTATGAAAGTTTTAGGCCATGTAGAATGAGCAAGCGAAGGAAAAAGTAAAAACCTACCCGTTAGCTGGAGATCTACCCTGCTTATTCCACGTGATTGGTAAAAGTGGCTTTGAATCCTTGTGTTTATTCCAATCTCGTGGAGAAATAGATGTCTCCTGGAAAATAGAACTTTCAAAAATTATACTTTATATACACGCGTTACATCAGTATACAAGTAAACATACTATATATTAGTATACGGTTGCACACTTGTTGGGAAAAAAACAAAAGAGCAAAGATGGTATATATGCATCAGTACAAGTTCTGCACAACTGTTGGGAAAAGGACAAGAGATTCTAGCAGTAGGATACTTATAAATGATTGAGATCAACAAATGGCTTTTATATCACTTACATTCAACTTCAGACCAGAAAACTCTTGTCTGCAACTTGAAATGTTTCGATCATGTAAATTCCTCAAGAAAGGATGGTCAAGTAACATTGCTGCTGTTGGTCGGTCTGCTGGATTTCTCTGAAAGCACCGTCTGAGGAAATCCTTTCCTTCCGCGCATAATGTTTCTGGTATGGTTGGGGATCTGTGCAAGACCTGGAACATGGCTTGCACCTAATGGATATGCACAAATAAACAACTTAAATAAATTAAGTATAACAATTAAAAAAATCACTAGATCAATGGGTACCATTTCTTCTCTATGTATCATTTGTTGAACATAAATACAATATAACTGTCATAACTCATAACACATTGGAATCAATGGACATTTCATTTTCAAAAACCAATCATGAATTCTTCCCCATGAACTTGCTACACATAGCGGTTCTCATGAACAATTAAGTATTATGTTTCTATTCAACAAAGATAAGAAAATATTACCATGCAATGTTAATTTGTCTAAAAGAAAGAAAAATTGTTTGCTAAAAGGAGAGGGCATTTTTTTGACATTTCATGGTACTTGCGAAGACTTGAATTACCACATTGCTTGTGAATTTAAGGAGATAAAAGTAAGGGATTCATATGATAATAGAACCAGACAATCATGCCCTCCATTGCATCTTGATGCATAACATGGTAGAATAATGTACATACAGCAAATCATTTAAGATTTGGAGTAATGAAAAGATTTATTGAATTTCTTAGTGTACAACAGTATTAAGTATCAAGTGAGCATTAAGATGGAAGAAAAGAAAACTCGAGCATCTCATTGCAAATCCAAAGCCAATATATAAGAGATGATTCAAATGCTCTAGAAGACTAGAACCACAAGCATCTCATTTTAAATCCTGGATAGAAGAGAGATGCGGTCACTTAAATCTTCATTGTGCTCCATAACCTAACGTTAACATTTACAGAAGTTTTGTACAAGATGATGCATTGGTGCAAGGACAATGTTGCTTTTTTGCTGATAGGTACATTAATGGTCTAGGTCTGCACTTGATTGGCAGTTGGCAAAAAGCACTTTCCAATTGGCTATCTGGTTTGACTTTTCAAACAATCACAAGCACCCAATTTCTTGAAGGTTTAGAATTTCTTTTTCTCAAAAGAATGTGGTCAGATAGGCTGCACAGGATTTTTATTATTAAATTTTTAAAAAAAATTATAAAACTAAAGTAAAAAAACAAAATCTTTTTTCCAATTGTTTATTTGGCACCCAGATTGGAACCTGTGACACTGACCTGACTTTACCCAATTGTTACCACAAGCCATTGACTTGTAATACTCCATAATATTGTGTTATTTGAGAACTTCTGGTAACATTAACTCATGAAGTAAAGGGTACACCAAACAGAAATTAATAAGAATTCAAAGACGTCACAGCCACAGACATTACAGAATCCATTTGTTCATAATCAAACTATAAGAAGACAATAAATTAATAAAATATTCTTGGTGGGAAGCAACACATAAAGATGACACCAAACCAGAAGAAAATGTATTATAACTATCACACCCAGTAGGCTGTTATTTTTTACCATTATCAACTATCAAGAGCTCTATTTAAAAAAAAAAAAACTTAAAAGTAGAACTACAAGCTCTAGTGATGGAGGAAGGCCTGACACTTCAAGTTTTATAACAAAATCAAGTAATTTAAACAGGCTGTCTCTAGATTTAGCAACTCACACAAAAAACAGGAGTCAAATGCCACAATAGGCCAAGCAACTTGGTATTAGAAACACACATTCAGGTCTACTCGGTGGAGATAAGGAGAAATTTCAGTACTCGAATCGAAAGCCATGAATGGAGTTATTAGTTGGAACCCCTTCCCTGAACCCCAAAAGCACACAAAGCAAATACACGTGCAGAAAAACAGTCAGAATAAACAGAATGGGGTCAGTTTGTGGATAGGTCACAACCATACACACATTCCTACCCACACGAGCATCATCCATGCACAAAATGAAAAGGAAAAAGGCAAATTCCAATCTCGTATCTCTTTAAGTAGACATAGGCACCAGTGGAGTAACAAGTCCATTTAAATGCAGGGCACTTATGAGTACATTCACAAAAAGTAAGGCTGAAATGAAGAAGAAACGAATGAAACCCTTACTTCACTGATCCTGGAATAACAGTAAAAGAATTTACCCTTTTCCAGATACCATGAAAGCAATAAGCTAATTGTTGATTGTCCAACATAAAACCAGGAAGATCAGCATCCTCAAAAAACCTCCTGTCCTCCTCCCAAATATGCCGAAAGAGACAAAATGGAGTTATTAACCAAACGTCACATGCTAAAAATCATCTCGTTCACCAACTCTGACATACCTTGAGAACCCGAAATAAAGAGACATCCTCTACAACATCCCAGAAAACCAAACATTTTGCTTGCCTAACAATCTTATGCAGAACAAACTTGTCCCACAAAGCATCAACTAAAGAACACACCAAATAACCTCCCACGCAACTTTGAGCTCTCAATTCACATCAAGAATTGTAAAATAGCAAAAAGCACATAAATGAAGTGACCCTCGAATAAACCCTAAGACAAAAAATAGCATCCTTCTACACTTTTTTTTTGCTTAGTTTTAAAGTCCTTCTACACCTTCCAGACTAAAAAGCAATTACATAGCCATTCCATAGGCTTGTATCTATGCCAAATGGCTCTCCAAGGTCAAAGTAAATATTCTTTTGAAAGAAAAAGTAAATATTCTTATGAAAAATTAGTTAATTTAAGAAAGTTCTTGGTATACATTTTTATTTTTTATTTCTACTTTTCTGAGGGATGGAGTTGCTATCAAGGATATCTTTATTAATCAGCAACTATAACCACTCACCTCTCATTTTGAGAAACTATCTGATACTATTAAAAAATTGAAGCCTCAGAGCTTGGGTTCAATACTAATAAGTCTGAAAAATATTATTTTGGTGAAATATTAAACAGCAGGGATGTTGACAAATTTTGATAGACTGACTTAGGAATATATGCAGCTAATTACATGCTTACCCCAGTAAACTCACTCCAAGGGGGTTTTCCAGTCAGCATCTCAATAACTGTGCAGCCCACACTCCATATGTCAACAGCGAAGGCAAGCTCTGGATAAGCATCTTTTCCCAACATAGACTGCAAAACCTGCACAAAAAGAAATAAGGAAAATATTTTACAGTAAGCAGCTACGAGCCAATCTATTAAATTACAAGTACAACTTGAGATACCTCTGGAGCCATCCAATGCGGACTTCCCTTCAAAGAAAGATTAGCTGCACATCCTGTAAGCTGAATACAACAAACACTGTAACATTAGAGTGAAAGGGGAATAAAACCGAACTACATGAATGAAGCTCAAATGAAAAATAAACTCACAGGACATACAAATTAATAAAGTATGTCAATCATCATAGGCCCGATATGCATCTCCAAATAGATTATAGTCATGTATGAAGTGGGTATTAATCTCGTAATTGCATTATATACTATTCGTGTGCGTTTCGTGCCAAAAACCACTTCAATGATTATGTGTAGATAATTTGCCATTTTTATCTTCTAGAGGTTCCTTATTATACCTACAGAAACTTTGTTGCAGCCATATTGACTAGCACATATTTTACATTGCTGTTTTTCCTGACACAACTTTTTTTGTATAATTTATTCAACTCATCTTATGGTTTAAAATGGTTTCAGCCTTTCTTACTGATCCTCACTGACTGTACGGTCTATGTTTTATTACACTCTTTTACATAAATTTCCATATTGAAAGACCTAATACAATGCAACCTAGATACACTAACATACAAGATAGTACAGTCAACCTCTATTTGAGGAAACAAGTGTGACATTTGCATGCTTCAAATAATAATTGGTTTCTCCTGCAGGAATAATATTATTTCAAGTTTGAATCCATTTACACTTTCTTCAATGGTTACCTGACCAAATAACGCCAAATTTATTTCTCTAAATTCATTGAATTATTTTCTCAATTCCTGAAAAGAAAATTCTAGTCCTTTTCAGAAAGAAAGTCACTGATTATTGTTTTATCGTATCAATTTTTCTTCTACGCACCAAGTAGACCAATAAAGGTCAACTACAATGGTGTTGTAAATTTCCAGTCAACTAATTATGCTGGAAGTTCGAGAAAATGTATTGTATGGTTAATAAACAGATGAAAAGTCAAAGGTTAAAAACATAATTTTAATGTACAAGATAAAGATACAAAGCATGAATTAAATAATATCAATGCTTAATGAATTTCAGAGCTCACATGTTTTGCCAGCCCAAAGTCAGCAAGCTTGACAACGCCAGATGCATTAACAAGCAAATTTGCCCCTTTAATGTCCCTGTGTAACACAATCAGCAAGCTAAGTCATTACAATCTATATAGAAAACTATCATAGGTCAATACATCTGATCATCATTTTTAACTACCTCCCGACCAATGAGAAAATAAAACGAGAACCACGAGTAATCTCTTAGTTACTGGAATGGCCATTTAAGAAATTCACTTCTCCTTTTAAAACATTGTGGTTGTTCATCACATGTCAAACAAATTTTTTTATCTAAAGCAATCTGCAATTTTAAATAAAGTTCACTGCAAATATAAGTTCATCAATTCTAATTTGGGGGGGAGGAGGGGGAGAAGGTCACCTGTGAATTGTCTTTGTGCTATGCAAATACGCCAATCCTGAGAGAATATGTCGGGTGAAATTGCGAACTACAGATTCCGTTACAGCTCCAAAGTGCTCTTGAACATAGTTATTAATTGATCCAGGATGAACATACTCGAGATATATGCAAAAACGATCCTCAACCTGCAAAAGATATAGAGTTTTATCATCTATCGTATTCATGAGACATCTATAAGCAGCAAAGTCAGACTAATACAATATAATGTGAAACCAAAGAAATACTTACTATTTCACTTCCAAAATACTGTACAATGTTTGGATGCTCCAGCTGCTGAAGAACTTTGATTTCCTGAAACAACATAATAGAGTGAGAACAAGAAGATGCTGTGAGAAGCAGTTACCAGATTTCAGTAAATGTCAATCAGAACATGTTTCTGCATGCTCCTCAATCCTTAATGCATATTATGAATATGTTTGTGTCTGACACATGTTGTTTAATCCCAAATTACCAATATGACTCCTCCTAGGACACATCCACGGCTCCATGCTTCCTGGATCATAGTAATGATAGTTTTTCTAAACTGGAAATGTCTATTGCATAAGCAGCCCACATGCGTAAGCTGGCTGCTTCATCTACTAAAACGGGGTATTGTGGGAATTTGGATAAACATGCAAGGACTCAAAAAATATGCAAGGCACTTATTGTGTTTTGACTGCAGACATAATATAAAATAAATCCAAAACTTCCTGACCTAAGATTGTGGCAACTTGATCAACCTACTTCTAAAATTTAATAAAACTCCTTCATGAGTTTATGTCCTCTCATTAATGAGTTCATCTAGAAACCAAATATTAATAAACACAAATCTACAGGATGGAAATACTGTGACTGTGCAACAGTATAAGGAGGGATCTACAGAATAACCTGCTCCAACTGTTTTATACATTCAGCGGATTTCGAGTCACAAGGAATAACATCAACTTCTTTCATAGCACACATAGCTCCATCTTCACTGTAAAAAAAACAATAACAAAAAATGAGATATAGCACCATTTTCACAGATTTATCATACATGACAATACTACACCAGATACAATAGAATTTTTCTTACCTGCTGATTCCAACATACACGCTGCCATATGTACCACGTCCAATGAGTTTTCCCTTTTGCCATTGACCTTTCATTGATGATCCATCCGTTGTGTGAGAAGAATTACTCGAGTGTGAAGGCACTGGAGATCCTGGTGGAAGGGGTAACGGGTGGACATTGGCACTATTACCTTCGGGCCGAGACACAGAACTTTCTGGGAGAGACTTAAAATGTGAATGCCATACAACACCATTAGGATTCCTAATATTATGGCAGGGACTTTGTAATGTTGGGCTATGAACTGGAGAATGATCAGGGCTGGGTGTAATTCTTTCCGGCAACACATGGGAAGCAGAACCTGCAAGCTTATCAAATATTGAAACCTCTGAAGTTGGTGAAACCTGAAATTCTCGAGGAACAGAATAAGACGAATGGAGAACATCCACTGAGCGAAATCTTTGTGGGCTAACAGCAGGACTTGAGAACCCACTGGTTGGAGCACTCCTTGCAGGAACATCCAGCCTGAAGCTGTGAGCAGTTCCAGTAGTATAGTGATGGAAACCCCTCCGATGATAAGTTGGTACTTTTGATGATTTTGAGGCAATATGATCTGTCGTCTTCCTGAAGGTTTCATGAGAAAAAATATCTGATATCAATATCATATCAACATTTATTTACTTAAAATAAGGTGTTTTAATGATAAAAGAAGACAAAACAGAAAAAGAAACGAGAGAACATAAAACATGGCATCCTATTTACCAACATATACATGATTTTTTCTAAGCTACACAGCAAAAATTTTGAAGAAAATAAATAATATTATAAAAATCTAACTTCGAAATCCATAAATAATTTTACACAATCTAAATTCTGATCCTGTTATATCAAGTACAGCTAATCCAATATACAAGACAGTAGAGGTACATAATAATTGAGTAACACAGTAGACCATCAATAATTTCATTAAACAAACTCATCAAACCTGTTAACTAATAGGCATAAACATGAAAATTAATATCACAAAATATATACGTTCCTCGTTTGATCATTCAGAAATTTGATATATTTACCTCCCCATGGCAGAGCTCGATGAATTCCCACCCCCTGTTCCACCTCTTCCATGACCTTGAGACAGAAAATTATCATTTGCTTTAACAAGTGAAGGCGAAGGCGATACAGGAAGTGGCAAAGGTTGAGGCACAGCAGACAAAGACCAATGCCTCAAATTAGGGGGTGACCGTGATCCTGAGTTTGGTGAAACAGGCAACGATTTCGACCGTTCATCAATCGGCTGCAGACCCAGATCAAATTCAGTCACATGGCGGAGCTTCCGTTGCCGTGTGAGTCGCCTTCTCGACTCCAGCGATCTTTCACTACCCAGAGGGGAATCAGAGGGTGAAGACGAAGAAGAAGATGGACGAGAAAAAAATACATTTCTCAAAGAAGGCATCAGGCAATACTCAATACTACTTGTTACCAAACAAAATTATCAACCCACCTAACAAAATCCCCAAACTATAACTGAAAAAACTTAAATCATAACACTACTGTGTAATTGAAGAATAAAATCCTAAAGCTACCAACACCCAGCTCAAGAAACTAAGTCAAAGTTTGAATCAGAAAGCACAGCTTCAATTTCCATGCTTGTGTCACCTCCAAAAAGTCAACAATGTACTCCTTCATATAAGTTGCAACTCGCAGTAATCTATATAAAAATAATACTGGAGTCGATAAATTTAATTTTCCACAAGTACGCGGAGCGTGGGAGTGAAGTGTGAAACTGAAATTAATGGAGAGGAAATTGTACTCGCCAGTTGAAATGTCAACTTGAATACCTGTAGAAAAAATAAAGGTGTGAGAGAGACTAATTAGAATGTACGGGCACTTTGTCAAAAGATATGCATAAACCCTAACGTCGTGCCAGTTGAGCAAATCAACAATGTACGGAAATTCTTTACATTTACTCTAATTTTGTCCGGTACTAGTGAGATTGTTGGTATGTTTTACCGTCCGGCCGACTTACCTCGCGCCTCGCGGCGGAGCTTGGCTCGTTTGATTTGTAATCTCACTTGGGTTGATTGGGTTCCGGAGTGTGAGTGCATAGGAATAAGATTATTACACACTTATTTTGGACAAAATTACTCATATTTTAATTTAGTGTCAGAATATTACATTACGCCTTCCACATACATTGTAAATATATTAGATTTAAATTTTTATTTAAAAGACTAAAATGATAATATAAAATACATATGAATAATATTATAATGACAAACATAAATATTAAAAAAAATATAAAATAATGTGTTAAATTATAATTAATTGACTTATATGAATGAATGAAATTAATAATTAAAATCAATTACAGTCATACATATACTTTTAATATTTATTTTTAAGTCATCAAAACTTTGATGAATGGTTACCCATTTTAACAGTTCACTCGCCTAAAATAGATTAAAAATAGTGTAGGAGATATCCATATAGTTAACTATCATAATTATATTAGGATATTTAATATTAGGGCAATATGGTAATACACAGTTGTATATTTTATTTATGTACAGCCTGCCAAAATTACGTTGTTTTAGCAGATTTATTTTTAAAAAACAGTTTATTTCCTCTCAAATTAGAAATCAAAAACAAATCTGTCAGAACGACGTTTGACAGATTTGTTTACTTGAAAAATGTATGCGGATATGAAAATTGAACAAAGTATTTTATAATTTTATAAATAGATAAAATCTTAAAACACTCAAGTCTAATTTTTATATCCACATAGAAAAACTCACTATGAATTTAAGTTAAAACTAGAGAAAGTTGCCGGTATCTAATTGAAAATGAGTTACAAAAATTTTGCAAGTATTATTGACTTTGATTTTAGAAAGAAAATGAAAATGAGCATTTACTAATTATTATATATTTAATAAAATAAGTAAAATAATAATGTGTCAAATTATAATTAATTGACTTAAATGGATGAATCCAATAAGTTAAACCAATTACAATCATACATATCATTTTGTATTCAGTTTTAATAAAGGTTCTCAAAATCAGAACGTTTATCGAACCGAAAAAGGTACCGGTGAATGGGTCACTGGTCCAACGAATAGTTGAACTGTTATTGACCTAGTAATATCATTAATATATAAAATATATATTATTAGTAATTAATAAAAAATTTAAAAATCTCGTTTTTTATGAATTAAAACATAATAAAAATGAGTTACACTATTAATAAAAGTGGTTAATTTTAATAATAAATTTTTTTGGTAAAAATAATAATTAAAAATCGGATCAACTAGGTCAATTAATCGGGTTTACAGATTGGAGCACCGATTGAACCGGTGGTCAACAGGCCAACCTGAATTTTGACCAAAACCGGGTCATTGGTCCAAACGGAACGGAAGGCTGATCGGTTTTGGCTTTTACCGGTCCGAACGCCAGTCTGGTTCATATTTTAAAACATTACTTTAAATATTTATTATTTAGTCACCAAAAGTTTATTAAGTGATATTCTTATTCGATTTTTAACCGTCCAACCAATTAGATGGATTAAAATAGTGTAGATTTAGTTAACTATCATAATTTATTTTATTATATTTAATAATATAAATTTTAAGTAATTAATCTATATAAAATTATATTTATCATATATTAATTAATATTATTAAGACATCAATGTATACATCACAGAAAGAAAATGGCTGCCAAGTTGTTTGACGGCAAAGTGCTATATATTCCCCCACTACCCAGACATACAAGATTACTAGGCATGTGGAACCGTGCATCGTCTGCGTTGATGGCAAATTAATCCTGAGCAAAACAATCATCATAAATTATTTTATTTGTGGATGCAAGACATTGTGAATAGAATGAATTTAAGCAATAAAAAATAGACGGAATTGCGACATCTAAATGAAAATGTCTCTATGGGGGAAAATGGTTATACTAATTGTCAGTAAGATATTGGAGTAAACTAATTAACATTTATGTTTTTTAAAGTATGAAAACAATGAGTTTAGGTTTGACAACATAATGTATGTGGTGGATTTGTATTCACAAATAAGGAAACATAACTTTTGAATTTGTACTTAACTTTTGAATTTAGAAAGTTAAATACTCCGTTCGTCCCTTAATATAAGATTTTTTAAAATTATACATAAATATTAAAAAAATAATTATATAACATTAAATATAATATCAAATATCTATATTGCCTTTATATTAAAAAAATAAATTATTATTTATTAGATAAAAAATAATAAAATAATTAAAATTATATTTAATACTTAAAATAATATTAAAAATTAAATAATTAATATTTATTTGGAATTCTAAAATATTATATGTTTATGGATAATATTTTTTTTCTAAAACGTCTTAATACTTTTACTATTGGAGCAAGCAACCATCTTGACTGACTGTAATAGAGAAAAGTCAACCATCTTGACTGTCTGTAGTAGAGAAAAGTATAATGAGGGATAGTAACGAGTTGTCAAGTTTTGTTTGGGTTTGAAATAGGGAATTTACCATAATTTCAATTCACAATGTCATTACTTATCAGCTGCACATCTTCTTTTTTCTTTCTTTGGATTCAAGAAATAGAACGAATAATAGAATGATTCATCTCATTCTAATTAAAATAAATTATTTTATATATTTTTTCACTTCAAAGAATTAAATATAATTTTTTTCATTCTAATCGTAATTAAACATAATTTTTTTTATTTGATATGATTGAATCATTTCGTTTCTATCTTTATTATTTCAATCCAAACGTAGCATAACATTATAAACTGTTACCACCATAAAAATAGCATTAGCATGGAATTTTATCTAATACAATGTATAAACTTAATTTATTCTAAAAGGGTAACAGAGGTATACCAATTATTTTATCTAGAAAAGTTAGTCTAAGGGTAAGACATGTCATTCGATGAAATGTGATACAAATTATTAAATACTCTCTACGTCCCAAATTAATTATTCAGTTTTAATTTTTTTAAGTCAAATTGATTATTTTTAAAATTAATAATTAAGCATATATAAATATATTTCTAAAATTATAAAAATTGGGATTAGTAATAAATTGTATATACTTTCTTTTGGTTATAATCACTTCACCTATATTTTAGCAAAAATAGTAAAAATATTAGTTTTAAAAATGGTCTATTTGACTTTAAAAAGTTAAAACTGAGCAGTTAATTTGGGACAGAGGGAGTATTATTATATATAAAAAAACTATTTCATTTGAAAGACACTTACTGTATTTTAATTTGTTAATGACATAATTTTTAAGAGAAAATTAATAAAAAAAAAATAAAACTCATTATTTCATATGGATTGATATAAGGATTGGTGCTATTAAATTAAGAAAAATGTTATCAATCTTATAAAGCGGGAATACAAACCGTTGATGTCAGCGGTGATATCGTGTCACAATATTATTTTTTTCTCAATAAATCTAATTATATTATTATTTTATTTTTTTATATTATTTTTTATTTAATATTCTTAATTTTCTAATTTTTTTATTTTATTTCACATTATCTACATGTGTACTATCAGATGCTAGTATATCTATTATATAGGGAGGGGAGGGTGACCTCATTCTTGACATTGTGTCGCAAATCCTTGCCCTTTTTTGTCATTGCAAGATTAGTTATTTTATAATTTTATAATTTTGTCATTTTTTTATTTTTTTAATTTTATTCTCTAAATTTAATAAAATTAATATTATATTTTTATAATAATTACACACGCGTTATTATAATAATTACACATGCGTTATTACAATAATGACACACTCACTGTAACTAATATATATTAGTATAATATAATACACAACTTATGACTAGATAACCATTAATTAGAATGATTAATGATTTTTTATTATTTAAATTAAATAAAATTTGGATCCATATTTTTAAAAATAAATAAATAAATCCAAAATGAATAACCATTTTCCAACACACCTTATTATGCCTTATGTTTAATGGATCGGATAAACTGAATGAGATGGCGATGATGGGTGAGGTAAGAAAAGTCTGACATCCTTATAGATTTATTCAATTACCAAACAAGCCTCCCAATGCTATTCATTACTCTCACGAACGAGATTTTTATAATTAATTTTTAAATATTTATTAAATTAAATAAATATTTTATTAATTTATTTATTGAGTTAAATAAATATTTGATAAAATTATAGTAGATTAATTTAATTAAATGTGTTATATTTATTAAATTAATATAGAATAATTTTATAGTTCAAAGTGTGAATTTAATTAGGATAATTAAATTAAATGAGTTGTTAAATAATTTTAATGTCATTCTAATTAATTAAATTAAATAATTAATTAGAGATGTATTGATTTGTTATAATTAATAAATAAGAATTTTAGTTATGTGACAATTTGATTTAATGAGTAATAAAGCCTTTAATTTAATTGAATTTAAATAATATTATTTGATTAATTATGGTGTGACAAATAAACTATATAATAAATAAGTTAATTAAAATAAATTAAAAGAGAAATTAATAAGCTAGCCAAACATGACCTTGAGGACATGGGAGCAGTTAAGGTCATACTGCGCTTAACTGCTACCCATGTACACACCGGTTATAATATACGTATTATATGTCAGTTCATTTAACTAAGTCTAAGAATACAATACAGATGGAAAAGAGAGAATTTTGAGAGAAATTGATATTGAGGAAGAAGTTTTGGAGAATCAAGTGAGGGTTTCTTATCATCTCTTACTAATCTAAGCAAATAATCAAGAGTAATTCTTTTATCTCAAGTTTTAATTTACGTTTTTAAAAGTTTTTCATGAAAATTAATTTTCACTCTCTGTAATTGAATTTTTATGGATGATTGTTGAATGTATGATATTGTATATGTTTATAACATGTTTTACATGATTTGTATGTGATTTAGAATAATCAAATCCATGAAATCATGTTTAAATTGGAGTTTTGAGTTTACAGTGAAAATTTTATTTCTAGTTCTCTGTAATTGAGTTTTTTTGGCCAAATTATTGAGAAGTTGTTGGTAATTATTAATATGCATGTATAATCTACTATATGATGTTTATAAACGGTTTTAGAGTACTTAATCCATGAAATTATGTTTTAAATTGGAGTTTTGTAGTGTACAGAGAAATATGTATGAATATGGCTTAAAAGTATGAAAAATTTACGTTTAAATCGCATATTAATCAATGAATTGATAATTGATTATGTTTATACATGTAAAAACGAAAATAACGAAACTTAAACGGACTGATTTGATGTTATAACGAATCTGTAATATGCGATTTCATGAAATTCAACGAAACTTTGAAAAAAAACAAGAATATAAAAATTATGAGTTCAAATTAAGTTGTTTATGTGATTTATGTTGTTAAAATCATGCTACAATTGTTGTAAGATGTTTTTGTAAAGTTCAAAACTTATGGGTAATATTGAATTTGTTGTTTGGGAGAAGTTTTGGCCTAATTTGGTCATGCTCTGTGTTATTCGCGAACTGCAGAAACTGAAACTGCTCTGCTACTTTGCAGCGCCGCATCGCCTCTTAAAAGGCTTAACTGCGCGCGACAACGCCTCAGTGTAAGACTCCGAATTTTATGAAATGAAAGTATTCAATTTTCTTATAATTATTATTCTATTTAATAAATGGTTAAATTAATAAAAGGTTAAAGTTAAGGGTGATATGTGAAAATTTTACAAAAGTAAGCAAGTTGTTATAAAATATTCGTTTGGTCGAGGAATGTTCTTTTTGTCGGGAAATATCTGTACGACGACACAATCATTGGTGGACCCCACAACGGAATAACTGTCGAATTTAGAAAGTGACAGAAATAACCTTTTTATAAAAATAACGGTAAGACTTTTACCGTTAAACTGTTGAAATACCCAGTGATAAAAGTACAGTAATACGCGTGGTTGCATAGTAGCACACGGTATTGTACAATATCTTTGATTATTGATGCTTACGTGAGAAGTCACTCAGTTTTATTCAATTATTGCAACAGTAGTTGATGCATAGTATCTCATATTATTGATTCAATTATTGTCACAGTATCATCTGCACAATATTTTATATTATTAAATTAATAAATGAGACGACACAGTTATTCATATTATTATTTGTATTATTGACAATGTCTAGAAAATTCTATCGAGTAAATGGGTTTGGTCACCTAATTGAGCGCCAATAAGGAGAAGTCCTTATCGGAAAGCCCCCTCTTTTCTGAGAATGATCTGGTTGTTAATATTGCGAGTTATAATATTAATGATGAATAAATGTTATTAAAAATGTGTTTAGTGAAACCTAGTGAATTGAGAAAAATAGAAAAATTTTTATGAAGTATTTGATATAAATTTGACTTATTATATGGACCCCACTTACCCATTTTTTAAAATCGTCGGTAGAAAGTTATCTCAGTTTTAATTTTATTATTATTATAATAGTAATAAAACAAATTTTTTTTTATATAAAACAGAAAACTTTTTATAAATAGAATATATTATATTGCATAGTACTGCATAGTATTTGCAGAGTATTGCATAATATTTGTATAGTACTGCTTAGTGTTGCATAGTACTGCATAGTATTGCAGACTACTACATAGTGTTTGTATAGTAATGCATAGTGTTGCAGAGTACTGCATAGTATTTGCATAGTACTGCATAATATTTGCATAGTAAAATTAAATTTTTTTTTAGAATCCCCGTGACTGTGCCCGTGAAGAATTTCCTGTGCAGTCGTGATTATTTTTCTAAATAGTATCCTGCCATTCTCCTATAAATAGGATGCTCAGTTTAAAAATAAAAATCACACCAGAATCAGAGAATTTTTCTTCTATAATATTGAGCGTATTTCTTTTGAGTTATGTAAACTTTGAGTGTAGCAAATAGTCCAAGTTTTTCTTCAAGAATATCTCCGCTATACCAATCAAAATTACTCCCCTTTTGAGGTAATGGGCATTATTTATTTCATATTCGCTAACGATATTATTTTTCGTATTCGTAAGAAATTTTATTTTCGTTCAATATTCGTAAAGAATATTATTTTCGTTCAATAGTCATAAGGAATATTATCTTCGTTCAATATTCGTAAGGAATATTATTTTCGTTCAACAGTTGTAAGGATATTATTTTCATTCAATATTCGTAAGAAATAATATTTTCTTCTATATTGTGTAGTATGTAAGTAATATTATTTCGTTTCATATTCCTAATTCTACACTTATTTTGATAAGTATTGCTTCTATATTCCTTGAAATTAGTAAAATATCCTTGAAATTTACGCTTAATCTAGTATCGTTTCACAGAAATATTTTTTGAACATTCTTGTTAAATTTTAATCTTTTCATGTCGGAGTACTATTCATAGGTACGATACTATTCATATGTACGACACTATTCACGAAGTACTATTCACGAGGTACTATTCACCCGTGAAACTATTCACGATAAAAAATTGATTTATTTTCTGTCCAAATTATTCTTGATACATGAATATTATTCTTGAATTTTACTCCACAAAGTAGTATCATGTTGACAATTTGGACATTCTTAAACTCTGGATAAATTGAATTATAAATTTTTAAAATTTATCCTTGATCTCATTTAATTGAATGTTTATATCATTGTCATCATCATCATGCTTATATTGTAATGAAAGTCATCTTTCGCCCGTAGTGCATAGATGGACTGTTAATCGGTATGATTATGACAAGGAATTTTGTATCGATATAATCATGACCTGTAATGTTACAAATGATGTGGTAAAAGTCCTCATTGGACCGTAGTGCAAAGATGGACATGTGTATGACATGATCATGACCATTGATGATACTAACGAATATCCTTGACCCGTAGTGCATGGATAATTTGTAAGGTTTTGTGAAAATCAAAGTAGCAATCAAATTGCAAAAATAGCGAAAGCAAAATAAAATCAGATTTTAAAATTTTTCACAAATCAATTACCCGGATCATCCTTTATGCATATTATTAATTAGAACGAAGAACAAGAAGTTATAGAATCATACCCTTGTAGATACGAGCTTTCACAGGTACGAGTTCACCTCCTACTTCTCCGCTATCTCCTTGAATCTTCGGGTAGATTCCTTCCTTTAATCAATGTTAGTCACCCAAGTGTATGGCCTCTAGAGGTGATCCACTAAGAAAGAAGAATTTTCAAGAAGAATGGTGTATTGGCTCAAATCTTAGTTTTTTCTATCTTTATAGAAAAAGGAGGCGTACTCTCCAACTATTAAAATCACGTATCTGATATCTGATATAAGACTCCTCTTATAAAGATATCAGGTAACACTATTTAATTAAAATAAGGTATTATTTATTTAATTAAACTTCTTTAATTAAATGGGCTCCCTAATCTTATTAGGGATAATTAATTAAACTCCTTTAACTAATTTTTCCTCCTAATCCTATTAGATATAAATGAGAGTACTTATATTAAATTAATTCCTAAACTCTTTTAGAATTTAAAATAATAATAATAATAATAATATTAATAAGACTCCTTTTATTAATTTATATTTAATATTTCTAAAATATTAAATAATAAATATTAAGCTATTTAATTTATTCTATCACCATAGATTAAATTAAATATACTTAACATATTATTACGATTATGCCATTAACTTCTTAAATAATTATTCTTCCTTTTATGGTGTGACCCTTTAGGTTCTCCATATTAAACCGGTTGTGAATAAATCAATTAGAACAATTCTAATCTTATTTAAATAAATAAATTAAACGATTAATTTATTTAAATAAATAATATTTATTCTACAATAGGGATAAGCCTCCCTAGCGATCAACGACTTTCCAGATAATATAGATTTTAACATTAATCATAAAAGAACCTTTGAGTTAATAGCTACTGTACAATTCAATCCTTCCACTAAACAATGTCCCAATTAAATATAAGACATGAAATTACTGTCAAGTCTTATTTTATTTAATTATATGTATTTCGATTCTCAAATGCACAACTCCTAATGAATGCAAATTAGAAACTACTTTCTAATTTCATTCCACCTTGGCCAAGGATTCCTGGGTTGTCATTTATCGAATCACATATGACATTTCTCTTCTTTTACTAGAAGTGGTAGATTCTTTATTGATCATTCATTATCTCCATATATAACTTATTACACCCAAGCTTACCCTTTGATATACTCTAAGAGTCTTAAGGAGTAAGTCAAAGTATAATTCATTATATATAAGATACTATGATGATTTCAAATCTAAGGATCATTTGTACTACTATCATTATAGGAATTTCTATTGACATGCAAGTAAAACTCCATTAGGTATTCCTTAGCGAATCACGTTCAGTGAACTTATTCTCTAATAAGCACCTACATACTTGCTTTAGTATCTCCACACAAATGATCATGAAATCAATCATCCTCATCCAATGAGCAAGCAACGTACGTATCAATCTATCCGGATTCACTAATCCCTTTTTTAGTAATCCATTGATTGGGAACATTTTAGTTCTAAGCTATCTAAGAATTTAGATCTCATTAGCATGATCTCATCATGATTCTAAAAGCTTTGCTTAAAACTATGGGTTTATCACATATTATTAAAATAACACCATGTAGATAATTAAATGCCTTTAATAAATAATTCCTTTATCTATAAATATATAAGATTGATTACAAAGTATATGCTTTATCATCATACATGATTGGCTTGTATGCATATTACTTTCAATCTCCCACTTGCACTAAAGCCAATCGCCGTGGTATCTCATATCCATATTCTCTAAGTGACGATCGAACTGCTGTTGTGTTAATGCTTTAGTAAGTGGATTTGGAATATTGTCTTGAGAGTCCACATGCTCTAGGGTGACGTCTCCTCTTTCAATGATCTCTCTGATCAAATGAAACCGCCGTAACACGTGTTTAGATTTCTGATAAGACCTGGGTTCCTTAGCCTGCGCAACAGTTCCAGTGTTCTCACAGAATAAAGGTACTAGTCCTGTAATGCTAGGAACCACACCAAGTTCGATAATGAACTTCTTCATCCAAACAACTTCCTTTGCAGCTTCACTTGCAGCTATGTACTCTGCCTTTGTCACTGAATCAGCAACTGTTTGCTGTTTATAACTCTTCCAACTCACTGCGCCACCGTTTAAGGTAAACACATACCCCGAAACGGATTTACTGTCATCTTGGTCCGTTTGAAAACTTGAGTCTGTGAAGCCCTCTAGTTTCAATTCAGACCCACCGTAGATAAGAAATACATCCTTAGTTCTTCTCAAGTACTTTATGATATTTTTCACTACCTTCCAGTGTTCTTATCCTAGATTCGACTGATATCTGCTTGTTACACTAAGTGCATGAGTGACATCTGGTCTAGAACATATCATACCGTACATGATAGATTCTATTGCTGAAGCATAGGGAATCTTACTCATACGGTCTCTCTCTTCAAGTGTCTTTGGGGCCTATTTCTTAGAGAGATGTATTCCATGGCTCATCGGCATGAGACCTCTTTTGGAATCTTCCATGCTAAACCTCTTTAGCATCGAGTCAATGTACGTTCCTTGGGACAAGTTAAGCATTCTTTTAGATCTATATCTATAGATCTTTATCCCCAAAATATAGGATGCTTATCCTAAGTCCTTCATGAAGAAGTGTTTAGATAACCAGTTTTTAATTGATTGTAGCATAAGAATATCATTCCCTATCAGTAATATATCATCAACATATAATACAAGGAATGAAACAGTGCTCCCACTAACCTTCTTGTACATACATGGTTCATCCTCATTTTTGATAAAATCAAACTCTTTGATTGTCTCATCAAAACGGATGTTCCACCTACGAGAAGCTTTCTTCAATCCATAAATGGATCGTTGTAGCTTACAAACTTGATTTGTTCCAACCTTTGAAACAAATCCCTCTGGCTGTATCATATACACATCCTTCTCAAGTTTTTCGTTGAGGAAGGCCGTTTTCACGTCCATCTGCCAGATTTCGTAGTCATGGTAAGCTGCAAAAATAAGCAAAATCTGAATGGACTTGAGTATCTCTACTGGTGAGAAGGTTTCTTCATAGTCAACTCCTTGTCATTGTTTGAAACCTTTTGCGACCAGTCGGGCCTTATAGGTCTCTACCTTGCCTTCTGCTCCAGTCTTTCTTTTAAAGACCCATTTACACCTAATAGGCTTAATGCCTTCAGGTGGTGAAACCAAAGGCCATACTTGGTTTTCATACATGGAGTCCCTCGAATTTTATGGCTTCTTGCCACTTCTCTGAGTCTTTATTACTCATAGCCTGTTCGTAATTCAATGGATCATCATCATTTATGATGCGTACCTCATCGTCATCCTCTATGACAAGTCCATACCTATCAAGTATCTTCGGTACTCTTCCAGATTTACGAATAGGGTGTGGTACAGAAGGAATCTCTACTTGGACAGGTTCATCCATTTGATCTGTAGTGGTTTGTGGTTCTTGAGTTTCTTCAAGATCTATTTTCCTCCCACTGACCCCTTCAAGGATAAACTCATTTTCTAAGAAGGCAGCATGTTTGGCAACAAACACCTTTTGTTCAGTAGGATTGTAGAAATAGTATCCTAAACTTTCTTTAGGATATCCCACGAAAGTACACTTATTAGATCTTGTCCCAAGCTTATCATTCCGAAACCTTTTCATATAAGCTGGACATCCCCAAATATTAATATGCTTAAGACTAGGTTTCCTCCCTGTCCATATCTCATATGGAGTCTTAGGGACAGATTTCGAGGGAACCTTATTTAGTAGATATGTAGTCGCTTCTAGGGCATATCCCCAGAATGACACCAGAAGATCGGCAAAACTTATCATGAAACGAACCATGTCCAACAGTGTTCGATTTCTCTTTTCAGATACACCATTCAGCTGTGGCGTCCCTGGTGGAGTCCATTGTGAGATTATACCATTTTCTTTGAGACAATTGAGAAACTCACTACTTAAGTATTCACCTCTTCGATCTGATCGAAGAATCTTAATACTTTTGCCAGTTTGTTTCTCTACTTCACTTCTGAACTCTTTGAACTTTTCAAATGATTCAGATTTATATTTCATTAAATACACATATCCAAATCTTGAGTGATCGTCAGTGAATGTAATAAAATAAGAATACCCTCCTCGTGCATTCGTTGTCATAGGTCCACATACATTTGTGTGTACTAACGCTAACAACTTTGTAACTCTTTCTCCTTTTCCACTAAAAGGAGATTTAGTCATTTTTTCCATGAGAAGTTAGATATGATTCATAATCCGATAGCTCTAGGAGCCCATCTTTATGCAACTTGGATATTCTTGTTTCATTAATATGACCGAGTCTATAATGCCACATGAAGGTATAATTTAAATCATCTCTTTTCTTTTTCTTAGTTTGTTCAATTTGAAGTATATTTTCATGCAAGTCAAGAATGTAAAGTCAATTTCATAAATTACCAACACCATATAAAACACTATTATTATAAATAGAACAAATATTGTTCTTTATTATAATGTCAAAACCATCCATATCCAATACAGATATTGAAATAATATTTCTAATACGTGACGGAACAAAATAACAATTATTTAAACTAATGGACTTGCCCGTAGGCAGTGCTAAATAATAAGTCCCTACAGCTAATGCAACAACCTTTGCTCCATTTCCCACTTGTAGGACGACCTCATCCTTGCTCAGCTTTCTACTTCTGACCAGTCCCTGCATATTATTACATATATGAGAACCACAGCTGGTATCCAATACTCAAGTAGAAGATTGACTTTCAGAAAAATTAATTTCAATCATAAACAAACCTTGATTAGGATTCGAAGCTTCTACAAGCTTCTTCTGCTTTTGTTTTGCAAGATAATCCTTGTAGTTCCTCTTCCAGTGACCCGGTTTGTTGCAATGGAAGCAAATTCCTTTACTAGCTGGATCAAGTTTCTTTTGATCCTTCACTTTTGCCTTTCCCTTAGCCTTCTTGGATTTCTTCTTTTCAGAAGATACCTTGGGCCTCTTCCTTTTCTTGGAAGAATTATCCACCAGTAAGACATGGTTCTTCTTGGATAGGAAGTGACCTTCTACAATTTTTAACATGTTAAGTAACTCAGACAAGCTGATGTCTAACTTATTTATGTGAAAATTCACAACAAATTATGAGAAGGTGTCAGGGAGTGACTGCAGAATTAAATCTTGACTCAACTCCCCATCCATGACGAACCCAAGCTGTCCAAGACGTTCAATCAAATTAATCATCTTTTGGACATGAGTCTCAATGGTAGTGCCCTCGGTCATCCGAGATCGGAAGAGCTCCTTAGATATTTTATATCTAGCAGTCCTACTTTGCTCACCATACAACTCTTGAAGGTGCAGTAGCATAGTAGGTGCATCCATGTTTTCATGCTGACGCTGAAGCTCGTTACTCATGGATGCAAGCATGATGCATTGAGCCACAGATGCATCATCTTGCCACTATTTAAAAGGTGCAATCTCTTCCTCAGAGGCTGTCTCTACAACTTTTGCAGGTACGGCCGAATTTAGGACATAAGAAATCTTTTCAGTAGTGAGAACAATTCTCAGATTCCTTAACCAGTCCGTGTAATTTGGTCCGGTCAGTTTGTTAGCATCAAGTATGCTACACAGTGAAATTAGTGAATGTGATATTTTCAAAATTTTGCATATAAAAAGACAATATTTTAGCAAACATTTATTTAATTAATTATCAAAATAAATTAGGTCTTATTTTATATTAGTATCTCCCACTATTTTTTTCAAACTATATTACCCTCATGAATATAGTTCGACAATATCTAATTAAAGATTTGCTAGTGAGAATAAGGATCCTATTTTAAATGTATATAGTCTTGTGTGTGCACAACAAATTATATATAAATAAATAGGTAGATAACTCTTGTCAATTACATCATCATGTAACTCCTTATATTTTGCCTCTTAAATCATAATGGTCAAGTGTGTGCACATCCGAACTATAATGATTTAAGTTAAGTCATACCCATCATTTTCATATAAGTGAAGAGAAAATTACAGCCCTTGTGTGTGCACAACAAAGCGGTAATGTTCAATTCCTTATAAACATCAAATGTAATAAAAACAATATCTCAAATATTTAATACTAGCCCTGTGTGTGCACAACAAACTCATATTAAATATTCAATGCTCTATTATTTTTATCATGCTAGAAGGCAACGCTCGATATTCCAAATATCTTTGAACGTTACAACGTAATATAATTTCATTGAGGGGTTTGTTATTATTAGTCTCATCTTGTTTAGTGCGCATGCAAATATATATATAAAATATGCGTCATATTATTAAACATGCAAAGCATGTTTACATAATATATATATATATATATATATATATATATATATATATATATATATATATAATACTAGCATACACATATAGAATACTATATTCTATCCGAATTGATTATGGACTTTTATTCTAGTTTGGTTCACTAGAGCCACCAAGTGAACCAAAAGATCAAACCCTAGGGTGCAAGAATAAATATTTAAATATAACTATTACATTTAAATCTGGGCTCCATTACAAACGGTCTTCGAGCGCCCCTTGATCTCCGATTTTTTGAAAAAATTCTAACTAATCCTATACAATTAAACTATTTAATTTAAATAGAAACATTGATCAGCAGTCAAGGGGAAGTACATAAGATAGAGATAGAATTTACATCAAGAAGAAAACCAAAAAAGACGAGGTATGCAGACCACATTTAATAAAACCCAGTCATTCAAACATCCAATCAAAATAAATCCAATCACATTGGTCAATAGTCCATAATCAATCTCATTTATTATCATATATATCACCATATGTATCAATAAATAAAATCATTCCATATATATATGAATATCATTTAATGGACAATTTTAAGTTGCATGAAATCCAATTTCAAGATTAAAAAAAACTTTTTATTTTAATTATAAAATTATTAAGATTAATATATATATATATATATATATATATATATATATATATATATATGTACGTATAATATGGATGCACGTGATTCACCGTACAGCATAATGAAAGAAAGATCACCTGTTAATATTATTATATATATGATCACTAAACATATATGCTTATCCATGATCCTGGAAGTCACGGAAATCCGGTTACTATTGCAACATGATATATATATATATATATATATATATATATATATATATATATATATATATATATATAAACCAATTGCATTCCCTGAATTATGTTCAACTTGCTTCATATAAAACTGTATTATTATATATATATAATCTCGATGGATACCAAGTGGATCACGGAATTTCAAAAGGCATGTATCACGAATTGATTACAGTTTTTTTTTATATAAAATACTAGTTTTATACAACAAATTATGCCCAATAAATTATTCTAAATACATACCCATACATATATGGAATCAAAATAATTAATAATTTGTATAAAGTTTGGCTCTGATACCACTGTAAAGTTTTGTGAAAATCAAAGTAGCAATCAAATTGCAAAAATAGCGAAAGCAAAATAAAATCAAATTTTAAAATTTTTCATAAACCAATTACCCGGATCATCCTTTATGCATATTATTAATTAAAACGAAGAACAAGAAATTATGGAATCATACCTTTGTAGATACGAGCTTCTACAGGTACGAGTTCACTTTCTACTTCTCCGCGATCTCTTTGAATCTCTGGGTAGATTCCTTCCTTTGATCAATGTTAGCCACCCAAGTGTAAGGCCTCTAGAGGTGATTCATCAAGGAAGAAGAATTTTCAAGAAGAATGGTGTATTGGCTCAAACCCTAGTTATTCCTATCTCTATAGAAAAAGGGGGCGTACTCTCCAACTATTGGAATCACGTATCTGATATTTGATATAAGACTCCTCTTATAAAGATATTAGGTAACACTATTTAATTAAAATAATGTATTATTTATCTAATTAAACTCTTTTAATTAAATGGGCTCCCTAATCTTATTAGGGATAATTAATTAAACTCTTTCAACTAATTTCCACTCCTAATCCTATTAGGAATAAATGAGAGTACTTATATTAAATTAATTCCTAAACTCTTTTAGAAATTAAAATAATAATAATTATAATAATATTAATAAGATTCCTCTTATTAATTTATATTTAATATTTCTAAAATATTAAATAATAAATACTAAGCTATTTAATTTATTCTATCACCATAAATTAAATTAAATATACTTAACATACTATTATGATTATGCCATTAACTTCTTAAATAATTATTCTTCCTTTTATGGTATGACCCTTTAGGTTCTCCATATTAAACCAGTTGTGAATAAATCAATTATGTGACGCCCCCAAAATAGGTATACATCACCCATTCTGAGTTCTCAAATACATAGTACAGAAATAATTACAACTTTATTAATTCAATTATCGTGCAAAATACGACAACACTTAAACTGTGAGTTTAAATACAAATATTGTCTTCTAGACAATATCCACACCCAAATAAGTCCTCATTACAATTATTGATACATTATTTTATAAAAATAGTGAGGACTACTAAAACAATTTTTAGAACCATCATTCCATACCCCGACTAGTATTCACTATATTATCGCCTCCTGAGAAAAAAAATGAAACAAACAAGAAAATGGTGAGCTCAACTAGCTCAGTAAAGAATATTATGACTAAGATAATATAGAACAAATTATCGTTAGTCCTCAACAGGAAAAAATCTAATAGAATACAATAGACAACAAATTTTAAATCAATATTCACAGCGGAAATAATAATTCATTAGAAGAGGTAAGTAGAGAATGAAATCTACTATCATCTATGAATTTAAAAGTCCATTATCGATATTTTATCCCTGTAACACCAATCAATATATATATCTGGAATCAAATGTTCATCTTTGCACTACAGGCCAAAGATATTCATCAGTTGATCATGTTCATCTAAACACCTGTTCATTTTTGCACTACGGCCAAAGATATTCATCAGTTGGTCGTGTTCATCTCAACACCTGTTCATCTTTGCACTACGTGCCAAAAATATTCATCAAGAAATTATTCATCTTTGCACTACAGGCCAAAGATATTCAGTAAGATCTTCATTTAGGACTGAGGATGATAAAAAATATATTTTAAAGAAAACGAATCTAGTGAGACAAAAGAACAAATAGTAAGGATTCGTACTTCGGTTTATCCATGTTTAAAAATACTCCATAATAACTATTGTAGAGCAGAATTCAAAAATAAAGATCAAAACATAAATCCAATCAAAGATAGGAACCATAACAGACAATCTTGGACACAGAAAAGAAAATTTAATTTTTTCTATGAATAGTATCGTATTCATGAATAGTGCCGCATACGTGAATAGTACCGTATACGTGAATAGTAACTCCGATACCAAAAGGTAGAAATTTTACAAGAAAAATGATCATGCTTTGTGAATAGTACTCGTGAATAGTGAATAGTAACTCGTGAATAGTAACTCATGAATAGTAGGTCGTGAATAGTAACTCATGAGTAGTAATCCCGACATGAAAAGATAAGAATTTCACAAGAAAAATCTTATCAATATTCCGGTATAATGATATTAAAAGAAATAATATCATTTATAAAAAAAATAACATCCCTTACCTTAAAAAAGACAGTACTTTTGACTGGAATACTGGATATAGTGCTGAAGGAACTTGCACCGTATAACAACACTCAAAAGTTTTAAAATACTCACAAGAATACGCTCGATAATATAGAGAGAGAAAGAGAGAGAAAATTCAGTTTTTGGTGTGATTTTCAATTCTAACCTAAGCACCCTATTTATAGGAAAATGCTTAGAACACCAAAGCAGAAAATTTAATAAAATATTATTATTTATATTACAAATTCCTACGCCCACTTTTGCCAACTAATTTCAGCCACCTAGCACATGTTAATGATGCCCACAAACATTTCAAAAACATTTTTCTTTTAAAACAAATTCAAAACTTTTAAAAAATAATTATTTCGGAACTTCAGAACTTTAATAATTCATAATAAATAGTCCTTTTATCAGAAAAATTCAAATATCATATCTTTTCCATAGAAAATTCCATTCTCTACAATTTTGCAGAAGAAAATTTCTTCAAATTCCAAACAGAAATTGACCGAAATCCACAAACGGGCGATTTTACAGGCTATAATCAAATTTCAGTCAAAATTTGGGGTCCACAAACATGAAAAACATGTTTTAAATAACTTTTACAATAAAAATACTCTTCCTCCTCATATATTCATATATCCCACATTCATTATAAAAATATCACCATTATTATATTATTAAAATATAATAATATATTTAAATGAATTATTTTATCAGAAAAAGATAAAATATTAATTTTCAGCAATTGTCACATTAAAAATTTTCTCCATCTATATCCACATAAAATTAATATTTTTCTCATCATATAAATCAATAATTAATTATTCACAAATAATATTACAGAATCACAATACTGACAACCAGGCAGTTTTCAGGAAAGAGGGGGCTTTCCAATAAGGATCTCTCCTTACTGGCGCGCAATTAGGTGACCAAACCTATGACAATCCCAAAATAGGTCTATTCCATCCAACCTATTCTGAGTCGCCAAATACATGGTACAAAAAATAATTACAACTTTATTACAACAATTATCGTGCAAAATACAACAACACATATACTGTGAGTTTGGATACACATATATACCAAATGTGACTCATATCCCAACCGTGGACAGCACCTCACAATGACACCTTACATAAAGGTATAGTCAAAAACTGTTTTAGAAATTAGAATCTTTGGGAAGTGCTCAAGGAAACCCTTGTACATGGGAGGCCATGCTTCTAGGTTGTGATAGATATCATATGGCCACAGAATTATCCTTGGTTGGCCCAATATATACCAAAAAAAATGAGAAGATTACTATCATATTCTTCCCAATGGTGAGTCTTCTCTTGACTTATCATTATCTCCACTGTCTCTAATTGAGAATTATACTTCAAACAAACACCAAGATTATATAGGTAGTGCTCGTAAATATACTCAGCAAGTGGATGAGCACAATCCTGTCTTATGATGACACGAGGTTGTATGTCATTATACATCTTGTATGATAGTGGCAAAACACCCTTCCAACGTTGGGTTCGCTTCACCCTAGATGATTCACCAAATATAACTACTAAATGATGACCACCGTTCTATTCCCCTGTTACCCCCGCTCGACCCAGCTACACTCTTATTACCTGAAAGGAATTGTGAAACAGAAGGGTGAGCACAACTTGTCCAGTAAAGAATATCATGACTAAACATAAATACGTTATCAATAGCCTTCAACAGAATTAAATCAGAGATTTAGAACATATGGTAGATGATAAAAATTTCAACCATAGTTGCAGCGGAACGAGAAATCCATTAGAAGAGTCAAATAGACTACAAAATCTATTATCTTCTCCATGTTAAAAATCCACCAATAATATTTTATCCCTGTAATATCAATTAACAATTCTGGTCCACAATCATATGAATAACTCATAATCATAATTGTAGTTCTAAATTCCTCTTCTCATCTAGGACGAAGATAATTTTTATCACCTATCTTTACCTAAAACATCAAAGATCATGGTTACACCAAATCACATTTTCTGTTCATAATCATACTAATAATTCATCTTTGCACTACGACCAAAGATATTCATTTGTATCACCAGTTGGTCATGTTCATCTCAACACCTGTTCATCTTTGCACTACTGGCCAAAGATATTCAACATGTCATCTTTGCACTACGGGCCAAAGATATTCATCAACAATTCATCTTTGCACTACTGGCCAAAGATATTCAACCACAGGTCATCTTTGCACTATGGGCCAAAGATATTCATCACCAGTTCATCTTTGCACTACAGGCCAAAGATATTCAACAACAGTTCATATTTGCACTATAGGCTAAATATATTCATCAACAGTTCATATTTGCACTATAGGCCAAATATATTAATATCTCAAAGAAATATATAATCATTTCAGAATTTATATAAACAATAATTATAACCATGTTGATTAATTTACCTTTGCACTTAAGCTAAAGATATTCAATTATAAATTCAATGGTCATGATCATACCAGTCAACAATTCAACTTTGCACTACTGGCCAAAGGGAACCCATAGTCATGATCATACCAAAAATCTACCCATCTTTACACTCAAGTCAAAGAGAAATATCATCATTAGGGTTATAAAAATGTTATATATGATAATAAAATCAATATAATCAACATATAGATTTAATCTCAAGATTAATATTAATAAATCAACTATAATTTGGTTAGAAAAAGAAACTAATTTTATCGTGAATAGTAACTCGTAAATAGTAACTCGTGAATAGTAACTCATGAATAGTAACCCCGACACAAAAAGGTAAAAATTTCACAATAAAATTCATACCAATATTTTGGTATAATGATATTGAAAGAATAACATCTCTTAAACTTATAAGAAATTTATTTTAATTGTTTACACTTTACTAAAATAATGCATTTAATCATTCTAAAATGTCAAACTCATAAGATTTCATCACCAATAACCAAAACCTTCATAAAAAATCTGCATATACCTCATATAGGATTCTCAAGCCATAAAATCCTATTTTCTAATTTTCTTACTTCACATAACATATTTAATTCATTTACTCATAACTAGTCTATTTTCATAAAAAATACCAAATCAGTTCCAAAAATATTTCTTTTCTGGGATTTAGCAGAATATAGTCCCATATTGAACATATATTTTTTTTTAGAATTTTTAAAACTCATTTACTATTTTTCATATGGCCAAAATTACCGAATATTTAGACATTTATCATAAATTATACTTTTATCCAAAAATTCCAAAATTCACAGAGTACACTAATATTATATAGATATACTTTCAATAAAAATTTCATCAATTTTAGAGTTAACCACAAGGAGTTATAAGCGGTTACTTTTAAAATAGTCTTTCCCCGTAAAATTCATAACTCTTAATCTATACATCCAAAAATCACCATTTTTAGACACAATCAATAAAACTCATCAAAATATCATTTCAAATTTTTCCAGAATTTTTTGAAGTTTAAAAAAATTACGAAACTAAAAATCATAACAACCCTTAAAATCCCTTACTACCCCTTACCTCAAAAGAGCAGCACTTCTGATTGGATATCGGATATGACGCTGAAGGAAACTTGCACTGATGAATAACAACTCACCAAGTATCTAAATACTCACAAAATACACTCGATAATCTAGAGAGAAAAAGAGAGAAAACTTATGAATTCTGGTGTGATTTTCAATTCTAACTTAGCCCTCTATTTATAGGAAAATGTTAGGACGCCGAAGCAGACTTAACCTGCAACCTGGTGGCTTTACCTGCTAATATTCCCACCCACCACATTTGAATAAAAATCTCAACACATTTCTTCACCAACCAAGAGTGGGGCCCACCAATTCTAGAATTTTCTACCAAAATGATTAACTCTGAAAATTTAACAATTTCTGAACCAGTCATCTCGTAAAATTTATAACAAATCATACGTTCATTTTTAACGGTTCAAAATTTATGGACATATACTCAACTTATATATGTATAACATATCCAAATATTACCACGATCCAACGGTCGGATTAAAAATTATAACCCTCGCAAAATATCTCAAAAACCCTAATTTGATTTTCAATACCTCCGTTCCGACAAAAATATAGATAAAACACCTCAACATTAACTCCTTCATTTTTAACCACAAAAATATATCCATCATTTATATCCACATAAAATAAATATTTCCTTATCATATGAATCAATAATTAATTATTCACAAATAATATTACAGAATCACATTTATGACAACCAGGCCGTTCCCAGGAAAGAGGGGGCTTTCCAATAAGAATTTCTCCTTACTGGCGCGCAATTAGGTGACCAAACCTCTTCTTAGACAGAACTTTCTAGACATTGCCAATAATGTTATCTAATAATATTATTCAAATAATATGAATTATTGATCTGATAATAGAAAATACTGTGCAGTGATAATTATTGAACAATAATAATATAAAATTTTAACGTAGCAATTATTGAATCAATAAAATAAAATATTGAACAGTAATTACTGTAACAATTATTGAGTAGTGCCTTCTTACGTAAGAATCAATAATTTCAAAAATACTGTGCAATACCGTGTGCTACTGTGCAATAACGCGTATTACTGTATTTTAACCACCGGATATTCCAACAGTGTTAACGGTAACAACTACCCTGTTATTTGTAAAAACTCAAAATTTTCATTTTCTTCATCTGACAGTTATTCTGTTATGGGGCCCACAAATGGCTGCGCCGTCGTACGAATATTCCCTGACAGAAAGAATATTCCACGACCAAACGAATATTCCCTGACAACAATGAATATTTTGTAACCACTTGTGTATTTTGGAAAAAAAATTATATATCACCCTTAACTTTAACATTTATCAATTTAACCATTTACTGAATAGTAATTATAAGAAAAATTGAATACTTTTATATCATAAAATTCGGGGTCTTACAAAACCTCTCCTTAGACAGAACTTTTTAGACATTACCAATAATGTTATCTAATAATACTATTCAGATAATATGAATTATTGCTCCGATAATAGAAAATACTGTGTAGTGACAATTATTGAAACAACAGTAATATAAAATATCAACGTATCAATTATTGAATCAATAAAATAAAATATTGAACAATAATTACTGTAACAATTATTTAGTAGTGCATTCTTACGTAAGAATCAATAATTGGTGCAATACCGTGTGCTACTGTGTTTTAACCACCGGGTATTCCAACAGTATTAACGGTAACAACTACGCTGTTATTTATAAATAATTTATACTTGTCGTTTTCTTCATCCAATCGCTTTCCGTTATGGGGCTCACAAAAGGCTGCGCCGTCGTACGAATATTCCCCGACAGCAAGAATATTCCACGACCAAACGAATATTCCCCGACAAAAATGAATATTTTATAATCACTTGCTTATTTAAAAATATTTGCGCATTTTACCCATAACTAACCACATTAATCAAATAAACCCTTACTATTTCAAAATAATAAATAAAAGAAATTCTATTTTAGTAAAAAAAAAATTCAGGGTCTTACAACCTCCCCTCCTTGTGAAATTTCATCCTCGAAATTGACGTACGTACCTGGTGTTTCGAAAAGGTGAGGATACCTCGCTTTTATTTCTGTTTTCAACTCCCAGGTCATTTTTTCAATAGCATGGTTCTTCTACAAAACCTTAACTTGCGGTATGACCTTTGTGCGAAGGACATGCTCCTTCCTTCTTATCCAAGATCTTGATAGGTACCTCCTCGTATATTAAATCATAGGCTATTTCGTCTGGTTCTAACTTAATAACGTGGTTCGGGTCGTCCACATAATTTCGTAACTTCGATACGTGAAAAACGTTATGAACACGCGACATACTTGGCGGTAAAACGAGTCTATAGGCCACAGTTCCTATTCGATCGAGGATTTCAAATGGACTAATAAATCGAAGGTTTGAGCTTTCCTCACATCGTCGATTCTCGCTTTTGGAATAACAACTTCTTGCACCTCCTTCTTCATATTCATCAGGTCCGGTGTGTAGCTTGAGCGGTTTTAACTTTATCCATTAAAGTCGATTTTACTCGTATATCATCACGTGATCCATATAGTCTTTAACTCTATCTCCATCTTTTGTAAGTCGTACAAAATGAGTCTTTGTGTTCGACAATATCGCACTCGTACCCGCATACGATATTCTACTCAACACGTCAGCTACCGCGTCTGCTTTTCCTGGATGGTATTGGATGGTATGATCGTAATCTTTCAACAGCTCAAGCCAACGTCGTTGCCGCATGTTGAGTTCTTGGAAGCTCTTCTCACATTCCTCGCTCCGTTCTAATTTTGTATCTTTTCGAGTCAGCTGAGTTAATGGAGTAGCGATTCGAGAAAATCTTTTCACGAGTCTCCGATAATAACCAACTAAGCCTAGAAAGCTACGTATTTCGATTACTGCCTTAGGTTGCTCTCAACTATGACTCATATCCCAATCTTTGATAGCACGTCACAATGGTACCTATCACACAAATACGGCGTCCCCTACGGAGAGTCTGGCTTCGGTGCATTCCACAAAGGAAGTCACTAGATAGAGGTTCGGGTACCAAATTCTATAGTTGAATTTTTAACTCCTGAAGTTTAATAGGAGCCATTCGATATGAGATTTTAGAAATGGGTTTTGTACCGGGTTCAAAGTCGATACAAAATTCAATATCATACTTTGGGAGTAAGCCAAGAAATTCTTCAGGAAATACATCAGGAAATTTACTAACAATAGAAATATCATTCAAATCTGACGTATTTTTGTTCAAGTCCATAACATGGGCTAAGAAAACTTGTCATCCGTTTTTCAATAAACGAATGACTTTATGGCTTGATATGAAAGTGTTTTACTTCAATGGTTTGGTTGTTTAAATTCGAATAACAGGTTGCTTAGGAATATGAAAACTAACAACCTTACGAAAGCAATCAATTTTGGCATGATGAGTAGTTAATCAATCAATCCCTAAAATCACATCAAAAGCAAGTATCTTTTAAAGAAATAAGGTCAACAGGTAATGTGATGGTGCCAACTTGGATCAAACAAGATTTATAAATAGTGGATGTAATGAAAGTTTCTCCTAACGGAGTTTCAACAGATAAGTCAAAGTCTAATTTTCTTCGGAGTCAAGTTTAAACGTTGAGTATAAGCAGGAGAGATAAATGAATGGGTAGAACTGGTTTCTAATAAGGTATAAACTTTGTAAGAATTTATAATTAACTAACCCGCGCTAACTTCGTTCGGGTTCCTCTCATTCTGACCAGTCACGACAAACGCTCTTCCAGGAACTGTTGACTTTGACTTTTCTGGGACAGCTTTTTGAGTCACCATCCCCGCTGGACTGGGTTTCGCTACCGTATAATCTCGAGCGATATGACATTCTTTTCCATAATTATAACATACCTTGGAAGGCTGTGAACAGTTTGGACTTATGTGTCCCTCATCTCCGCATTTGTAGCATCTAACTGACGTTCGTTCTCCTCCCCTAGAATTTGTTGCTGGTGCTGCTGCCGATGTCTTCCCGTCATCATTAAATATTCTCTTCTTGAAATTTCCACTTGAATCATTTCTTATATTATCTTAGCCATGATTACCACCGAAGTGGTTACCATTTCTGGCACGATAATTAACTCCATGATGGTTATCATTGCTCTAATGATTGTTGCCATCGGTGCGACTCTGGTTGTGGTCTCCCGGTTGAACGTACTCATTATCTCCTCTAATAATTGAGCCCTGTTGACAACATCTGAATACAGAGAAAATTTGTGAGAAATAAGATATTGCCGAATCTCGGGTTTCAGACCTCTCAGAAACATCTACGTCATATGTTCCTCATTCTCTACCAAATATGGTGCAAACCTGGATAACTCCGTGAACTTCGCCTCGTACTGGGACACCGTCATGTTGTTTTGTTCTAGTCTAATAAACTCTACCTCCTTCATATGACAAATACTTTCAGGAAAGTACTTGTCATTGAACAGTTTTTGAAACGTTTTCCAAGACATGCTGAGTGCGGCTGGCTGGGTACGCTTCACAGATTCCCACCAGTAATCTGCCTCGTTACGAAACATAAAAGTGGCGAATGGAACCTTCTGTTCCTCCGTGCATCCCAAGTTATCGAATATCTTGGTAATTTGCTTGGCCCACGTCTCTGCCTTAATCGGATCCAGTTTTCCCTAGAATTCTGGTGGTCCCAACTCTTTGAACTGTTTGGCTGTGACAAATCGTGCGTTGCTATCATTTCCACCGGTATTTTGTACACGAGTCTCCCTCATCTGATTTTGCATGAACTGCAAAAAACTTCTAAATATCCCATCGTTCATCGTCTGATCAGTGGTGTTGTTCACAAGTGGAACATTATCGGCCTGTTGCACGTTCTCCTCATTGGTGAGCAAAGGTGTTGTTGCCTCTTTTATAGTTCTTATAAAAGAGCTCTAACTCATGCAAGTATACACAGGTCAACAAGTAATACAGAGTAAGTAAAGTATCGATCCCACAGAGAAAGTTGTTAATATTAGACTACTATGCATTAATTGACTCACTATATTTATATGCTAAGACTATGGACTTAATGGATGATTTGAACTAAATATGATTACCCACTACAAATAAGAATATAAATGGACTAAATATAATGTGGCAACAATGGGATCCTAACTTCATTCAATAATTCGTTTAATCGCCATATGTCATGCAAGAAGTGTTCACATATCACAAGATAATAGCCAAGGTCACAAAGCGAGTTATAACCATTTTTCAATGCACTATAACCAACTCACATATCATCTACAGATGTTAGAATCTATGTAATCACCAATACTATCACAATTACCATATTCCTATGCACAATTGCAATCCTATTGATTTTAAGCACAACCCTTATTCTAGCTCATACGGTGAAACAGTATATTCCTATCTGATTCACAAAACATGTAAGACTTACTCTAGCCCCATATTCGTATGCTATCATGATTTCACTCCATATTCATATGTTCATTTCCAATCCCATACAAATACTAACAGGAATGATTATCAGTCATTCATACATGCACACCAACCATGATAGATAATCCATATGATATACAAAACAAATCGAACACTTAGATGTACAACCGAACTACATATTGAAATCCGTTAGAATCCCATAATGGAGTTTAGTTCATGATTGAACCAAAAACCATTATGGGATCAATGTTAAGCATGATCACTAAACAAGCAATCAAAGTAAGAAGGATAGAACGATCAAACCCAATCGCTGAATAGAAATCAAAGATTAACTATTAAGTCCACAAAGAAATCCAATAAACAATAATCAATATCTACGATGGTGAAGAACTCCACGAAGAAGAAGAGAATAAGACGTGGTGGCGTCGTTCTCCGTTGGAATCTCTCCAAGGTGTAAACCCTAATTGCTACTATGAAAATTACGTAAATAAAAGTCTCCTCCCCCTGTCTGACACACGTCAGAATCGTTTTATATCAAATTACACATCATTAAGTTGAGAAATAAAAATAAAACAAATTACAACATCAGCATCGCGCGCGGCCACGCGCGTCTCTAGTGTTTCTGGCTCGCGGCCTCTAGACTTATAGTAAGCTCAGACCAAACCAGGCAACCTCTCGCGCGGTCGCGCGCTCATGCATCGCGGGCGCGTGCTGAGTCTCTCGCGGGCGCGCGCTCATGCCTCGCGGGCGCTTGACTTACAGAAGGTTCCCCATGTAAAGCCCTGCATTCGCGCGGGCGCGCGAGTCTTCACTTGTTCTGCCGCGCGGCCGCGCGGCCTGTGTTCTGCAGTTCCTGAGTCTGGTTTTTGGTCTGCTGCTACTTCTACTTGATTATTCTTGCTTAAACCCTCTTGCGTGCTTGATTTCCATGCCTCATTGTACCCCCATGCCGTGCACATCCTCGCCTTGCGACTAGCCTTTATGTATCTGCTCATCGATACCTCAGTTTCCACCAAAATGACGCCGATTCCTGCACTTATTCACCAAAAGGAGTTTTAAGTTTATGCAATGCAGAATAACATGAAATGCAACTAAAACACAATGAAATGTACTCGAGGTGGGCACAATTCGCCCGGATTAATATACAATAAGTGAGTAAAAATATCACTTATCAAATACCCCTAAACTTAAACTGTTGCTTGCCCTCAAGCAATGTATATGAATGAACACTGAAAATGTAACTACTAAACTATACACTACTCTATGATGCAAACTAGTCTCACATAATCTTAACCATAACAGAATTTCAGCCCACATTGCCTTAATGAATTATCCCGATTCCAGAACATAGTTTCAAACCAAACCATAGACATAGGATCATACACACAGATAATTCATGAATGCTATAGAGATGCTGTGTGTGTGTGGTGTTCACAAAAACTTGATCTAAGCAAAGATTATATATCATACACTGCTCCAAATAGAAAATTATAGTCTAAATTAAGATTCATGTATACTCATGCAACATAGACTGTTTAAACATATCATCGCAAACTAAAGTTCAACAATGGGTTAATTGCTTTATTGCTACTCACGAGGGCGATTTCGCACTTTTCCGTGGTGTTTATTGCTATTGTTTCTTTTTTTTTTTTTCACATGACTGTGCAATGTCTCAATCCATTAGGCACACTGCTACCCCTTAACGAGCTTTCAACCAACGACTCCTAGACCATGAAAGACCTTAGGGCGCTAGGTGTAGAGACAATCCCCTTGGGCGTACTTACTCAAGTAGCCAGGGCCCCGAATTAAGACTAGTCACGTTATTGCATATATATATATATATATATATATATATATATATATATATATATATATATATATATATATATATAGCATATGTAAGACCCCAACTTATTAATAAATGAAATTAAATTTCCTCTATTTATTATTTTGAAATAAAAAGGGTTGATTTGATTAATGTGGTTAGTTATAGGTAAAATGCGCAAATATTTCAAATAAGTAAGTGGTTATAAAATATTCATTTTTGATCGGTGAATATTCGTTTGGTCGTGGAATATTCTTTCTGTCGGGGAATATTCGTACGACGGCGCAGCCTTGTGTGGGCTCCATAACGGAAAGCGATTGGATGAAGAAAACGACAAGTATAAGTTGTTTATAATTAACGGCGTAGTTGTTACCGTTAATACTGTTGGAATACCTGGTGGATAAAATACAGTAGCACACGGTATTGCACCAATTATTGATTATTACGAAGGAAGGCACTACTCAATAATTGTTACAGTACTTACTGTTTAATATTTTATTTTATTGATTCCATAATTACTGCATTGATATTTTATATTATTGTTATTTCAATAATTGTCACTGCATAGTATTTTCCATTATCAGATCAATAATTCATATTATTTGAATAATATTATTAGATAGCATTATTGGTAATGTCTAGAAAGTTCTGTCTAAGGAGAGGTTTGGCCACCTAATTGCGCACCAGTAAGGAAAAATCCTTATTGGAAAGCCCACTCTTTCCTGGGAACGGCCTGGTTGTCATAAATGTGATTCTGTAATATTATTTGTGAATAATTAATTATTGATTCATATGATAAGAAAATATTTATTTTATGTGGATATAAATGAGGTATATATTTTTGTGGTTAAAAATGAAGGAGTTAATGTTGAGGTTTTTATCAATATTTTTGTCGGAATGGAGGTATTAAAAATCAGGGTTTTTTTTGAGATATTTTGCGGGGATTATAATTTTTAATCCGACCGTTGGATCGTGGTAATTTTTGGATATGTTATACATATATAAGTTGAGTATATGTCCACAAATTTTGAACCGTTAAAAATGAACGTATGATTTATTATGAATTTTACGAGATGACTGGTTTAGAAATTGTTGAATTTTCGGAGTTTATCATTTTGGTGGAAAATTCTAGAATTGGTGAGCCCCACTCTTAGTTGGTGAAGAAATATGCTGAGATTTTTATTCAAATGTGGTAGGATTGAATAGTAGTAGGTAAAGCCATCAGGTTGCAGGTTAAGTCTGCTTCGGTGTGCTAACATTTTCCTATAAATAGAGGGCTAACTTAGAATTAAAAATCACACCAGAATTCATAAGTTTTCTCTCTTTCTCTCTCTAGATTATTGAGTGTATTTTGTGAGTATTTAGATACTTTGAAAGTTGCTATTCAGCACAAGTTTCATTCAGCCTCATATCCGATATTCAGTCAGAAGTACGGCTAGTTTGAGGTAAGGGATATTATTTTCTTCTTAAATGATATTATTTTCTTTAATATCATTATGCTGAAATATTGATATGAACTTTTTATCAAATTTAGAACTTTTTGTGTCGAGATTACTATTCACGTATACGGCACTATTCACGAATACGACACTATTTACCAAAAAATGAAATTTTCTAATTTTTATCCAAGATGTCTATTATGGTTACTATCTTTGATTATATCCATGTTTTGATTTTTATTTTTGAATTCTGCTTCACAATTGATTATTATGAAGTATTATTGATCTTGGATAAACTGTTATACGAATCCCTACTATTTGTCCTTCTGTCTCACTGGATTCATTTTCTTTAAGATATTTTTCATCATCCTCAGTCCTGAATGATGATATTACTGAATATCTTTGGTCTGTAGTGCAAAGATGTATGATTACCTGATGAATATCTTTGGCCTGTAGTGCAAAGATGAACATGTGTTGAGATGAACATGACCGACTGGTGTTACAAATGAATATCTTTGGCATGTAGTGCAAAGATGAATATTTGATTCAAGATGAATATTGATTGATGTTACAGGTGTGACGCCCCCAAAATTAGGTATACATCACCCATCTTGGGTCGTCAGATACATAGTACAAAATACAAATACAACTTACTAATACAACTGTCGTGTACAATACGACAAAACATAAACTGTGAGTTTGAATACAAATATTATCTTCTAGAGAGTATTCATACTCAAAAGGAGTCCTCATTACATTTATTAACACACCATTACATAGAATAGTGAGGACTACTAACTAATACTATCATTCGGACCATCACTCCGTTCCCCGACTTGCCCCAGCTACGTTCTCATTTCCTGAAGAGAACAGTGAAAGAAAGGGTGAGCTCAACTAGCCCAGTAAGAAATATCATGACTAAGATAATGCAGAATAAATTATCATTAGCCTTCAACAATGTTAAACTGATAAAATATAATAGACATCAAGTTTAACTGCAGCGGAACAAGCAATCCATTAAAAGAGTCAAGTAGAAAATAAACTCTACTATCTTTTATGATTTAAAAGATTTTCCAACACTGTGATCGCTGAGACTCAGCTTAATAAAATAATTCACATCATCGAATCACCCCTGCACTACGGCCAAGGATATTCGTATATTCATTAATGGTCATGATCATGCCAACAACTGTCCATCAATGCACTACGGGCCAATGAGGACTTTTACCACATCATTTGTAACATTACGGTCATGATTACACCGAATAATCCCTGGTCATAATCATACCAAGTCCATCTATGCACTACAGGCCACAGATGACTTTCAACAGAATATAAACATGAGGATGATGACAATGATATAATAATTCAATAAAATAAGTTCAAGAATTAATTTATCCAAGAATTAACAACGTCCAAATTGTCAACATGATACTACTTTGTGGAGTAAAATTCAAGAATGATCAGGAGAATATTTTCATGAATAGATACTAGATGAAGCGCAAATGTCAAGGATATTCCACAAATTTTATGGAGTATAGAAGTCAAAACTTAATCAACTGAGTATAATAAAGAATGGAATAACAAAAGAAATCACCATGCATGCGATAGACCGCACAGACAGGTTATTCTTAACTGAATAATAATAATGGAACCAGATCCGACGTAAACGCGCAGACAGGATATTCTGACAGAATAATAATAATGGAACCAGGTCCGGTGTAAAACACACAGACAGGATATTCCGACAGAATAATAATAAAGACGGAACCAGGTCCGGTGTAAAACACACAGACAGGATGTTCCAACAGAATAATACTAAAAACGGAACCAGGTCCGACGTAAATGCACAGACAGGATATTCCGACAGAATAATAATAATGGAACCAGGTTCGGTGTAAAACACACAGACAGGATATTCTGACAGAATAATAATAAAGACGGAACCAGGTCCCGTGTAAAACACACAGACAGGATGTTCCAACAGAATAATAATAAAAACAGAACCAGGTCCAGTGTAAAACACACAGACAGGATGTTCCAACAGAATAATACTAAAAACGGAACCAGGTCCGGTGTAAAACACACAGACAGGATGTTCCAACAGAATAATAGGAGAATGTCACCAAGTATAGGGTAGACCGCATATACAGGTTATTCCAACAGAATAATAAGAAATGAAATAACAACAGTTCTCTTCATGAATAAGAAAGAATAACACCCCTTACCGTTTTAAAGAAGAGCTGAAGTAAGGAAGTAGTTAAGTAGCAGAATACTCTTCTTCTCTCTCTCTATAGTTTCTCTCTATAGTTTCTCTCTCTAGAGTTCAGTGAATTCGTAAGAAATAATGAAGGAATGAGCTGCTATTTATAGAAAAATAGAATGCATAGTAACTAATCCATGAACGGTCCAGATTGATTACTTTAATCTGACGGTCCATATTTAAAGAAAAATCTTTTAAATAAAATATAATATATTCTATTTATAGAATAACTTTAATAAAGTATTTTGTTTTATATAAAAAGATGTTTCTGTTTTATTACGTTAATAATACGAATAAAACAAAACGTCATTATCGCTAAATAATTCATATTATTAACTGACAATAATGGAATCAAACTGAGTGACTTCTCACATAAGCATTAATAATCAATACCGTGTGCTACTATGCAACCACACGTATTACTGTACTTTTACTACCGAGTAGTTCAACAGTAACAATGGTAAAACTTCCGCCGTTATTTTTAATAAAATATTTTTGTCGTTTTCTCAATCCGACAATAATTCCGTTGTGGGGTCCACCAATGATTGTGTCGTTGTACGAATATTCCCTGTTAAAACGAATATTCCCCGACCAATCGAATATTATATAACAACTTGCGTACTTTGCAAAATTTATAAATATTACCCACAACTATAACATTATATCAAATTAACTCCATAATATTCAAAAATGATATTTATAGAAAATTCATCTTTATTTATAAAAGTTGGGGTCTTACAACCTCCCTTCTTATGAAATTTCGCCCTCGAAATTAGGGTACGTACCTGGTATGTCGAAGAGGTAAGGATACCTTGATTTCATTTCAGATTCTAACTCCCAAGTCATTTCCTCAACATCGTGGTTTCTCCACAAAACTTTGACTTGAGGTATAACCTTGGAGCGTAGAATATGTTCCTTCTTATCCAAGATTTGAACAGGAACTTCTTCATACGTCAAATCTTCCGCTATTTCGTCCGGTTCTAACTCAATAATGTGGTTCGGGTCTTCCACATATTTGCGTAACATGGATATGTGAAAAACGTTATGAACACGAGACATACTTGGCGGTAAAGCGAGTCTATAAGCCACAGTTCCTACTCGATCGAGGATTAAAAATGGACCGATGAATCGAGGATTGAGCTTTCCTCTCTTTCCAAATCTCGTAACTCCTTTCCATGGAGCAACACGTAAGAACACATGATCTCCTACATCAAATTCCACGTCCTTTCGATGAAGATCAGCATAACTCTTTTGTCGATCTTGTGAGGTTTTTATACGTTGTCGGATCGTTTGAATCTTTTCTGTAGTCATACGTACCAACTCCGGTCCCAACAACGTTGCTTCACCCACCTCATCCCAGCATACTGGAGAACGACATTTTCTTCCATACAATGCTTCGAATGGAGCCATGCCAATACTTGCTTGATAACTGTTGTTGTAGGAAAACTCCACCAATGGTAAGAACTTGTCCCAACTTCCCTTGAAGTCAAAGACACAGAGTCTTAATAAATCTTCTAGAGTTTGAATAGTCCTCTCTGATTGTCCGTCCGTCTGAGGATGATATGCCGAACTAAATCGTAAATCTGTGCCCATAGCTTTTTGTAAACTAACCCAAAATCGTGAAGTGAATCTTGGGTCTCGATCAGAAACTATGGATACTGGCATACCATGCAGTCTTACAATCTCGTTTATGTACATACGAGCAAGACGTTCAAGTGTATAAGTTTCTCGTATCGGTAAGAAATGAGCAGACTTGGTCAATCTATCAATAATGACCCAAATCGCATCAATACCTTGAGAAACCCTTGGAAGACCGGTAACGAAATCCATGGTAATGTGCTCCCACTTCCATTCTGGAATTTCAAGTGGTTGCAATGGACCTTTTGGTACTTGATGCTCCGCTTTGACTCGTTGACAAGTTAGACACCTTGAGATAAACAACGCTATCTCTCTCTTCATATTGCTCCACCAAAATGTATGACGAAGATCATGATACATTTTGGTACTTCCAGGATGGATTGCAAACGGTGTGTTGTGCGCCTCCATCATGATTTCATACTTTAAATCAGGGTTGTTAGGAACACAAAGTCTGGAGTTGACTCGAAGTATTCCTTCTTCATCGATTCTTGCTTCCGGCATAGCACCTTCTTGCACTTTCTTCCTCATACGCATCAGCTCCAGGTCTGTAGCTTGAGCAGCTTTAACTTTATCGATTAAAGTCGGTTCTACTCGTATATTCGCCATCATCACATGGGTCCCTGGAGTCTTTAACTCTATCTCCATCCTTTGCAAATCACACAAAATGGGCCTTTGTGTTGACAATATCGCACTCGTACTTGCATATGATCTTCTACTCAATGCGTCAGCTACCACGTTCGCTTTTCCAGGATGGTATTGAATGGTATGATCATAATCTTTCAACAGTTCAAGCCAACGTCGTTGTCGCATGTTGAGTTCCTTTTGAGTGAAGAAATATTTGAGGCTTTTATGATCCGTAAAGATCTCCACCTTCTCCCCATACAAGTAATGCCTCCAAATTTTAAGTGCAAAGACAACAGCTGCCAACTCTAGATCATGAGTAGGATAATTCCTCTCATATTCCTTGAGTTGTCTTGATGCATAGGCTATGACTTTTCCATGTTGCATGAGAACGCATCCCAACCCTTTGCTCGAAGCATCACTGTAGATGACAAATCCCTCCGAGCCAGATGGTATTGTTAGAACAGGTGCTGAAATGAGTCTCCTCTTGAGTTCTTGAAAACTCTGCTCACATTCTTCGCTCCAACCGAACTTTGTATCTTTCCGAGTCAGCTGAGTTAATGGAGTAGCGATTCGAGAAAATCCTTCCACGAATCTCCGATAATAACCAGCTAAACCGAGAAAGCTACGTACTTCGGTCACTGATTTAGGTTGCTCCCAGCTTTGAATAGCTTCAATCTTTGCCGGGTCAACAGATATTCCACGACTTGATACTACGTGCCCAAGGAATGCTACCTCTTCCAGCCAGAACTCGCATTTCTTCAACTTGGCATAAAGTTTGTATTCACGAAGCTTTTGGAGTACCAGCCTCAAGTGTTGCTCATGATCTTCACGGCTTTTGGAATAAACAAGGATGTCATCGATAAAGACGACCACAAAGTGATCCAAATATTCCTTGAATACCCTGTTCATCATATCCATGAAGGCAGCAGGAGCATTAGTCAATCCAAAAGACATAACTAAGAATTCATAATGCCCATACCGAGTTCTGAAAGCCGTCTTTGGAATATCCTCAGTTCTAACCTTCAGCTGATGATATCCAGAACGAAGATCGATCTTTGAAAAGAATTGTGCTCCTTGCAACTGGTCAAACAGGTCATCAATACGTGGCAATGGGTACCTATTTTTGATGGTGACATGATTCAACTCCCGATAATCAATACAAAGTCGCATACTCCCATCTTTCTTCTTCACGAACAGAACAGGAGCACCCCAAGGAGAAGTACTAGGACGAATAAAACCAATGTCTAACAATTCCTGCAGTTGAGTCTTTAACTCCTGAAGTTCAATAGGAGCCATTCGATATGGGGCTTTGGAAATGGGTTTTGTACCGGGTTCAAGGTCGATACAAAATTCAATTTCACGCTCTGGGGGTAGGCCAGGAAGTTCTTCGGGAAATACGTCAGGAAATTTATTAACAACAGAAATATCATTCAAAGCTGACGTATTTTTGTTTAGATCTGTGACATGAGCTAAGAAAGCTTGACATCCGTTTTTCAATAAACGAATAGCTTTATGGCTTGAGATGACAGCGATTGATTTTAATGGTTTGGTTGCTTGAATTCGCATAATAGGTCGATTAGGAATATGAAAGCTAACAACCTTACGAAAACAATCAATTTTTGCATGATGAGTAGTTAACCAATCAATCCCTAGAATCACGTCAAATGCAAGTATTTTTAATGAAATAAGATCGACAGGTAATGTGTGGGTACCAACTTGAACCAAACAAGACTTATAAACCGTGGATGTAATGAAGGTTTCTCCCAATGGAGTTTCAACTGCTAAGTCAAAGTCTAATTTCTCCGGAATCAAATTTAATCGATGAGCGCAAGTAGGAGAAATAAAAGAATGGGTAGAACCGGTATCAAATAAAGTATAGACTTCGTTAGAGTTTATGATAAGCTTACCCGTGATGACCTCATTCGGGTTCCTTGCTTTCTGGGAGTTCACAACAAACGCTCTCCCTTGCACAACCGGTTTTGACTTTTCTGGGACGGCCTTTGGTGCCTCCATCCTAGCTGAATTTGTCTTCGGTAAACGACAAAATCGGGCTAAATGACCTTCTCTTCCACAATTATAACATGCTTTGGACGGCATCGCGCAGTTTGGACTGATGTGCCCCTCCCCTCCGCATTTGAAACATATGATAGGTGGTCGTTCTCCTTCCTTAACGACAGGTGCTGGTGCTGACGTCTTTCCATCATTGTTGAATCTCCTCTTCTTGAAATGCCCATTCTTATTATTTTGGCCCTGATTACCACCGAAGTGGTTACCATTTCTGGCCTGTTGATTCCCTCCACGCTTGTTGTCACCGCTTCGATGACTGCTTTCACTGGTATTATCATTTTGCCGACTGCTCTCTTTTGGTTGCGTTGTCTCGTTATCGCGCTCCACCAACTGAGCCCTATTTACAACATCTGAATACAAACACAATTTATGAGAAACAAGATGTTGACGTATCTCCGGCTTCAAACCTCTTAAAAACATCCGCGTCATTCTTTCTTCATTATCCACCAGGTGGGACGCAAACCGGGATAACTCCGCAAATTTTGCCTCGTACTGCGACACGGTCATATTATTCTGCTCCAATTTGATGAACTCCACCTCCTTCATGTGACGAATACTCTCGGGAAAGTATTTGTCGTTAAACAGCTCTTGGAACTTCTCCCAAGACATCTTCAGTGCGGCAGGTTGAGTACGCTTTATCGATTCCCACCAGTAATCTGCCTCTCCTCGCAACATAAAGGCGGCAAAGGGAACCTTTTGCTCCTCGGAGCAACCCAAGACATCAAATATCTTGGTGATCTGCTTTATCCATGTTTCAGCTACAAGTGGTTTGGGTTCTCCCTTAAACTCCGGTGGTCCCAGCTCCTTAAACTGTTTAGCGGTGACCGCCTGAGAGTTTCCAGTATTTCCACCTACGTTGTGGACAGGAGCCGCTTTCACCTGTTGTTGCATGAATTGCATAAAACCTCTGAACATTCCATCATTCATCATCTGGTCAGTGTTGTTGTTTGCATGAGGATTGTCACCTTCCTGATGCACATTATCCTGATTATTGATATGTGGTGAATCAATAGTCGTCTGTGCTCCATTGCTATTCTCAACATTCTCAGATGCCATTTTCAGATACTGCCACAAAATAAAAGTTAATTGATATGTCATATATTATCCTTATATTATGACCGACCAATTAAATACCATGCAAATAAACTTAGGTAGGTCATACTAGCGAAGGAATTCCCCGTCTCTCCCCTCCTAGTTCTATTCTCACATCTTAGCCAGGGATCATATCCCTAAGCTCTGATACCAACTGTGACGCCCCCAAAATTAGGTATACATCACCCATCTTGGGTCGTCAGATACATAGTACAAAATACAAATACAACTTACTAATACAACTGTCGTGTACAATACGACAAAACATAAACTGTGAGTTTGAATACAAATATTATCTTCTAGAGAGTATTCATACTCAAAAGGAGTCCTCATTACATTTATTAACACACCATTACATAGAATAGTGAGGACTACTAACTAATACTATCATTCGGACCATCACTCCGTTTCCCGACTTGCCCCAGCTACGTTCTCATTTCCTGAAGAGAACAGTGAAAGAAAGGGTGAGCTCAACTAGCCCAGTAAGAAATATTATGACTAAGATAATGCAGAATAAATTATCATTAGCCTTCAACAATGTTAAACTGATAAAATATAATAGACATCAAGTTTAACTGCAGCGGAACAAGCAATCCATTAAAAGAGTCAAGTAGAAAATAAACTCTACTATCTTTTATGATTTAAAAGATTTTCCAACACTGTGATCGCTGAGACTCAGCTTAATAAAATAATTCACATCATCGAATCACCCCTGCACTACGGCCAAGGATATTCGTATATTCATTAATGGTCATGATCATGCCAACAACTGTCCATCAATGCACTACGGGCCAATGAGGACTTTTACCACATCATTTGTAACATTACGGTCATGATTACACCGAATAATCCCTGGTCATAATCATACCAAGTCCATCTATGCACTACAGGCCACAGATGACTTTCAACAGAATATAAACATGAGGATGATGACAATGATATAAGAATTCAATAAAACAAGTTCAAGAATTAATTTATCCAAGAATTAACAACGTCCAAATTGTCAACATGATACTACTTTGTGGAGTAAAATTCAAGAATGATCAGGAGAATATTTTCATGAATAGATACTAGATGAAGCGCAAATGTCAAGGATATTCCACAAATTTTATGGAGTATAGAAGTCAAAACTTAACCAACTGAGTATAATAAAGAATGGAATAACAAAAGAAATCACCATGCATGCGATAGACCGCACAGACAGGTTATTCTTAACAGAATAATAATAATGGAACCAGGTCCGACGTAAACGCACAGACAGGATATTCCGACAGAATAATAATAATGGAACCAGGTCCGGTGTAAAACACACAGACAGGATATTCCGACAGAATAATAATAAAGACGGAACCAGGTCCGGTGTAAAACACACAGACAGGTTGTTCCAACAGAATAATAATAAAAACGGAACCAGGTCCGATGTAAAACACACAGACAGGATGTTCCAACAGAATAATACTAAAAACGGAACCAGGTCCGACGTAAATGCACAGACAGGATATTCCGACAGAATAATAATAATGGAACCAGGTTCGGTGTAAAACACACAGACAGGATATTCTGACAGAATAATAATAAAGACGGAACCAGGTCCCGTGTAAAACACACAGACAGGATGTTCCAACAGAATAATAATAAAAACAGAACCAGGTCCGGTGTAAAACACACAGACAGGATGTTCCAACAGAATAATACTAAAAACGGAACCAGGTCCGGTGTAAAACACACAGACAGGATGTTCCAACAGAATAATAGGAGAATGTCACCAAGTATAGGGTAGACCGCGTATACAGGTTATTCCAACAAAATAATAAGAAATGAAATAACAACAGTTCTCTTCATGAATAAGAAAGAATAACACCCCTTACCGTTTTAAAGAAGAGCTGAAGTAAGGAAGTAGTTAAGTAGCAGAATACTCTTCTTCTCTTTCTCTATAGTTTCTCTCTATAGTTTCTCTCTCTAGAGTTCAGTGAATTCGTAAGAAATAATGAAGGAATGAGCTGCTATTTATAGAAAAATAGAATGCATAGTAACTAATCCATGAACGGTCCAGATTGATTACTTTAATCTGACGGTCCATATTTAAAGAAAAATCTTTTAAATAAAATATAATATATTCTATTTATAGAATAACTTTAATAAAGTATTTTGTTTTATATAAAAAGATGTTTCTGTTTTATTACGTTAATAATACGAATAAAACAAAACGTCATTATCGCTAAATAATTCATATTATTAACTGACAATAATGGAATCAAACTGAGTGACTTCTCACATAAGCATTAATAATTAATACCGTGTGCTACTATGCAACCACACGTATTACTGTACTTTTACTACCGAGTAGTTCAACAGTAACAATGGTAAAACTTCCGCCGTTATTTTTAATAAAATATTTTTATCGTTTTCTCAATCCGACAATAATTCCGTTGTGGGATCCACCAATGATTGTGTCGTTGTACGAATATTCCCTGTTAAAACGAATATTCCCCGACCAATCGAATATTATATAACAACTTGCGTACTTTGCAAAATTTATAAATATTACCCACAACTATAACATTATATCAAATTAACTCCATAATATTCAAAAATGATATTTATAGAAAATTCATCTTTATTTATAAAAGTTGGGGTCTTACAACAGGGATAAAATATTGATGATGGACTTTTAAATCTTAGAAGATAGTAGAATTCTTTCTCTACTTGACTCTTCTAATGGTTTGTTGTTTCCGCTGCAGTTGTTGATCTAAAACTTGTTGTCGATTATATTCTATCATATTTTTCTCTATTGAATACTAATGATAATTTGTTGTATATTATCTTAGTCATAATATTCTTTATTGGGCTAGTTGAGCTCACCTTTTTCCTTGTTGTTCCATTTTTCTTCTCAGGAGGCGAGAATATAGCGAGTACTAGTCGGGGTGTGGAATGATGGTTCTAGAAGTGGTTCTAGTAGTCCTCACTATTCTGTAAAATAGTGTATTAATAATTGTAATGAGAACTTATTTGAGTGTGGATATTGTCTAGATGACAATATTTGTATTTAAACTCATAGTATATGTGTTGTCGTATTTTGCACTACAATTGTAATAATAAAGTTGTAGTTATTTCTGTACCATGTATTTGGCGACTCACCTATTTTGGGAGCGTCACAACATACCCATGTTTCCCCAAAATTTGCACTTCAATGACTCATGCAATCTATAACACCTTCCTCATGTTTCTCTTTTTAACACTACATGTTCTATTGAGCAATGCATAACATACATCTTAAACTTACAAGTGAGTGTGAACACAATTGTGCAAACTGAAAGCATATAAACAGCAACATGAATCGCATTGTGTAAAAAATTATATCCAAGTTGTGCTATGCAACATATTCTGAAATCTTCCACAATTCACTATCCTCATTGGCTTAGGCAAAAATTTCTATTTATAAGCAAAAATTTATGTGAGACATTGAACTAGAACATACTAAGAATGAATAAAAATAAAAATTTTATGCTAAAATTTAACTAACACATATTCATGCAAAATTAAACTAAACATGCTAAAATAAAATGCAATCTAAACTACTATGCAAGTACTCCGATACCCCCAAACTTAAAATGTTCAATGTCCTCATTGAATGAAGGTAAAGGGTACGAGAAAAACTCCCCTAATGATCGGCATGACCACCCTCCTCGGGTGGTGAATCTGGTGGTGGATATGGCATGGCGGTCCCGAACTGGGGCCATTCAAGCATGGTTCCTTGTTGCGCAAATGCTTCGGCCAAAGCCCTGGAGAGTCCCGTAGCAAATGTCCCAAGATTGTCATACAATGCGTCGACTTTGCGCTCCAACCTTCGGAGGTGTCGATCGCTAGAGGCAGGTGTAGATGAACCTGCTTCATCGGGCTGTAGGGGCTGCTGGGGTGGCTCGGAAAAGGTGGGTCGGAGAATGAATCCTCGTCCTCGCGGATGTGGCTCGCCACCTGCCCAGTCCTCAAATTTGGCAATTGTGGAGTGCGGGATATCTTGGTTGGGATACTGCATTTGCTCATTGCCCCAACGAACCCCTTGCTGCGCACATAACATGGCTATCACTGAAGCGTGTGGGATGCTTCCAGTGGTAGTTCCCTTCAGATACTTTACAATGTTTTGATGGATCAAATACCCTACGTCAATATATTCGCCAGTGATGATGCCCCACAGAAATATGGCTCTCTCTGCTGTGATTTCATGTTGATTCGATGATGGCAATAATTTAGCGCAAATGAACAGATTCCATGCCTTGGCGTACCGATTCAATGCGGTTGCTGGAAAAATGTGAGGTTGGGTCGTACCGACTTTGTAAGTCCATCGTGAGCAGGGAATGCATAATTCTGCGATGACCTGCTCCAAGTCTGTTTCCTGATGAGCTCCCGTGATCCAATTGGCCGCCCCTTCTGGTGGTCGAGCGGGGAGCCTCAACACTTTTTTGATGGCGGAGGGTTAGTAGTCTACTTCTATACTACGAACCATAGAGGTATCGTTCATGGTGACTTTGACATTAGCGTAGAACTCTCGAACTATGCTCATTGGAATTGGCGTGGGTGCAGCAGTCAGTCCACCCCATCCTTGTTCGCGGATCATGGCACATAGTTCCCCATCCTGACCTTCTGGCCTAAATCCTCTTTCCTTGATGAATGTCTTCGTGACAATGCGATAGTACTCCTGTTGGGCCTCCAAACATGGAAATTTGCTATGGTCGACAATATCCTCCTCATGACCACCGGAGGAAGATGAAGAGGAGGAAGCTGCCCGTACTCTCTTTGGACCCATTGGAGATAGAGATAGCAAATGAACTTACTGAAAGAGAGAATGTATTTGTGAATTGATAATTTCCACTCTTGCTTGTGCTATCCCAATGTAGAGCCCTAGCTTTATATAATGACTGAGATGTGGATGAGCATTGAATCATGAAGGAACTCGTGGAGATTTGATGGAGAGAAATACGCCTCAATCTGTAACTGATAGAGAGATAGAGACGTGAGTTATGGGGAGTGAGAGTTTCTTGCTTCTGTTGATATCGCAAATAAGAGTCCGAATGATTCCAACTTCTGTTTTAAAATGTTTTTATCTAGCTGGATCCGGTGTCGCGCGCGACCACGCGATGATATAATGCATTAGGCGTGCGGGCGCGAGACTTGCAGAAAGGTTCGTGGATTAACTAGCTGAACGCGCGGGCGCGCGAGTTGATACTGCTTGGGCCGCGCGGCCGCGCGACCCCAATTACTGCCATTCTTCTTTGATCTCACTCTTCCATCCGTGATGCTCTCTAATCATTGTACCTGCACAGATATTAATTCACATGAATAAGACATACAATAGTGGTTGCGTTATACGAAATTAATGACATGCATATACGCTCGCTTATCCCATAACTTGTTATCACTGAATTTGAACTACTAACTAAAATAATCAAAAGGAAATAACGACAATAAATGAATTCTTGGGTGAAGAATTGATGGGTTGCCTCCCATCCAGCGCTAAGTTATAGTCAATTAGCTTGACTGTCTCGAAATTTTCACGTCACATCAATAATTGTGGTGCCTTCCTTGCTGTCCTTGGCACCCTGAAATTTGATCACTTCGGCTTTCATCAACGGCTCCACCTTCAACTCTGCATATTCACCCGTTACATATCTCTATGATTCATCTGTTCTTGGGTTGTGTATCCAATCCTTGCGGTTTCCATCTTCCAGATCAACTAGAAACACTCTTCTTCATCAGCAGAGAGCTTTATTGCGTTGAAGACATTGAATGTGACCTCCTGATCTTGTACACGCATAGTTAATTCCCCTTTCTGAACATCTATAGAAGTCCTGCCCGTGGCCAAGAATGGTCTTCCTAGTATGATCGAAATATTCTTGTCCTCTTCGAAATCTAGAATGATAAAATCAGCCGGAAAGATGAACTTATCCACTTTAACCAATACATCTTCAACAATTCCCCGCGGATATGTGACAGACTGGTCTGCTAGCTGTAATGATATGTTCGTTGGTCGTGGGGCCGGTAATCCCAACTGGTTGAATACTGACCATGGCATCAAATTTATACTTGCTCCCAAATCACATAAACACTTGTTAAACTCCATCTTTCCAATGGTGCACGGAATTGTAAAGCTACCCGGATCTTTCAGCTTTGGCGGTAACTTACGTTGGAGCACTGCACTGCATTCCTCTGTCAAGGCAACCGTTTCAAACTCATCTAATATTCTCTTCCTTGACAAGATACCTTTCATGAACTTTGCATATCTTGACATTTGTTCCAATGCTTCGACAAAAGGTATATTGATTTGCAGCTTTTTGAAGACCTCTAAAAACTTGCTGAATTGTTTGTCATCTTTCTGCTTTGCTAACCTTTGCGGATATGGTACTCGAGGGTGCAGTGGTTGTAGTGGATTATTGACCTTCTCTTTTGAACCTGCTTTATTCTTTTCTTCTTGCTGAACCTCAGAATTTTCCAGATTTTTCTCTTCCTCAGTTTCTTTCTCTGCCTCGCGCGGCCTCCTTAGTGGTATCATGCGCGGGCGCGCGACTTGCAGACTCTGTCAAGTTTTTCCCAGATCGTAATGTTATTGCTTGACATTGCTCCTTCCCATCTCTTCTAGGATTTGCCTCTGTGTTACTTGGCAACGCTCCTTGGGGCCTATTAGTAAGCATGTTCGCCATTTGCCCCATTTGCATCTCTAAATTCTTGATAGCCACTGCTTGGCTTTTGATCATGACCTCGGTGTTTGCCATGTATTTCAACATCATCTCCTCCATTTCTGATTTCTTCTCTGAATGTGATGCAGCCGGAGTGGGGTGTTATTGCTGTTGAGTAAATCCAGGTGGAAACGGTGGTTTTGGTGTAAACTGTGGCTGTGCTGACTGTTGTTGAAACTGTTGATTCGGCTGGAACTGATTTTGTTGTTGTCCTTGATTGTTAGACCAACTGAAGTTTGGATGATTGCGGTTATATGGATGGTATGTGTTCTGGAATTGGCCTTAGTACTTTCTGTAATTACTTACGTACTGTACTGATTCTGAGCTGATAGCACATTGATCCGTGGAGTGTGACCCCGCACAAATCTCACAAACAAAAGCAACCGTCTTCACTTTGCTCTCTGCCAAAGTATCTATTTTCTTAGCTATGGCTGCCATTTGTGCCGACAGCTGTGTAATCGCATCCACCTCCAACACACCTGCAACTTTGGGTTGAGACATCCGAGCTGTAGGATTCTGATAGTTATTCGCGGCCATAGTCTCGATAAGCGAATAGGCTTCATCATAGCTCTTTGCTTATAATGCCCCTCCTGCGGCTGCATCTACAATCTGTCTGGATTGCCATCCCAAGCCATTGTAAAAAGAAATTAATTACCAGCCAGTCTGGTAAACCATGATGTGGACATTTCCTAAGCATCTCCTTATACCTTTCCCATGCTTCATATAGGGTTTCGCCCTGTTATTGCTCAAACTGAGATATCGCTGTCCTCATCTTTGCAGTTTTAGCCATTGGGAAGAACTTGGCTAAGAATTCTGTGCTAAGTCCTCCCATATAGTGATCGATCCAGCCGGCAAGGAATGTAGCCAACTCCTTGCTTTATCCCTCAAGGAAAATGGGAATAGCCGTAGTCTGATGGCATCCTCCGTCACACCATTATATCTGAATGTGTCACAAATTTCGATGAAACTTAATAGGTGTTCGTTCGGATCATCCGTAGTAGCACCCCCGAACTGTACTGAGTTCTGCACCATCTGAATAGTGCCCATTTTTATTTTGAAGGTATTTCCTGCTATCGCTGGCCTGACTATGCTAGACTGTACTTCATTTATGTTAGGCATGGAATATTCCCTTCGAGCCCGAGACTCTTCTCTTTGCTCAATCCTTTGTTCTTCTGCCATATTGACTGTAATTCTTTCTAATTGCTCTTGCAGATTCCTCCGCACACTCGCTTTCCAACCCTTTCCGTTAATATTAGCTTGAGCTGGTGTTAACTCCGAGTTGGATGATCGCGTGTGCATAAAAGGTTACAAGTACCTGTAATCAAAACAAAACAAAAATAGAAATGAGAAATGAACAGATTTGTCTAAGTCATACAATACAGCTTTAAACTAATGATAATTATCTAAATTAACGCCTTTCCCCGGCAACGGCGCCAAAAACTTGTTGCCTCTTTTATAGTTCTTATAAAAGAGCTCTAACTCATGCAAGTATACACGGGTCAACAAGTAATACAGAGAAAGTAAAGTATCGATCCCACAGAGAAAGTTGTTAATATTAGACTACTATGCATTAGTTGACTCACTATATTTATATGCTAAGACTATGGACTTAATGGATGATTTGAACTAAATATGATTACCCACTACAAATAAGAATATAAATGGACTAAATATAATGTGGCAACAATGGGATCCTAACTTCATTCAATATTTCGTTTAATCGCCATATGTCATGCAAGAAGTGTTCACATATCACAGGATAATAGCCAAGGGCACAAAGCGAGTTATAACCATTTTCCAATGCACTATAAGCAACTCACATATCATCTACAGATGTTAGAATCTATGTAATCACCAATACTATCACAATTACCATATTCCTATGCGCAATTGCAATCCTATTGATTTTAAGCACAACCCTTATTCTAGCTCATACGGTGAAACAGTATATTCCTATCTGATTCACAAAACATGTAAGACTTACTCTAGCCCCATATTCGCATGTTATCATGATTTCACTCCATATTCATATGTTCATTTCTAATCCCATACAAATACTACACGAATGATTATAAGTCATTCATACATGCACGCCAACCTTGATAGATAATCCATATGATATACAAAACAAATCGAACACTTAGATGTACAATCGAACTATATATTGAAATCCGTTAGAATCCCATAATGGAGTTTAGTTCATGATTGAACCAAAAACCATTATGGGATCAATGTTAAGCATGATCACTAAACAAGCAATCAAAGTAAGAAGGATAGAACGATCAAACCCAATCGCTGAATAGAAATCAAAGATTAACTATTAAGTCCACAAAGAAATCCAATAAACAATAATCAATATCTACGATGGTGAAGAACTCCACGAAGAAGAAGAGAATAAGACATTGTGGCGTCGTTCTCCGTTGGAATCTCTCCAAGGTGTAAACCCTAATTGCTACTATGAAAATTACGTAAATAAAAGTCTCATCCCCCTGTCTGACACACGTCAGAATTGTTTTCTATCAAATTACACATCATTAAGTTGAGAAATAAAAATAAAACAAATTATAGCATTAGCATCATGCGCGGCCGCGCGCGTCCCTAGTGTCTCTGGCTCGCGGCCGCGAGACTTACAGTAAGCTCAGACTAAACCAGGCGACCTCTCACGCGGTCGCGCGCTCATGCCTCGCGGGCGCGCGCTCATGCCTCGCGGGCGCGTGCTGAGTCTCTCGCGGGTGCGTGCTGAGTCTCTCGCGGGCGCGCGCTCATGCCTCGCGGGCACTTGACTTGCAGAAGGTTCCCCTTGTAAAGCCCTGCATTCGCGCGGGCGCGCGAGTCTTCACTTGTTCTGCCGCGCGGCTGCGCGGCCTGTCTTATGCAGTTTCTGAGTTTGGATTTTGGTCTGCTGCTGTTGCTACTTGATTATTCTTGCTTAAACCCTCTTGCTTGCTTGATTTCCATGCCTCATTGTACCCCCATGCCGTGCACATCCTCGCCTTGCGACTAGCCTTCATGCATCTGCTCACCGATACCACAGTTTCCACCAAAATGACGCCGATTCCTGCACTTATTCACCAAAAGGAGTTTTAAGTTTATGCAATGCAGAATAACATAAAATGCAACTAAAACACAATGAAATGTACTCGAGGTGGGCACAATTCGCCTGGATTAATATACAATAAGTGAGTAAAAATATCACTTATCAGGTGTTTCCATGGTCTCATTTACTCCATCGTTAATATTCTCAGCTGCCATTCTTAAATACTGCCACAAAATAAGGGTTAATTAAAGAAATTTACATGCAACATAATAACCCTATACTTTGACCAACCAACAAATAAGCTTAGGTAGGACACACTAGCGAAAGATTTACTCGTCTCTCCCCTCCTAGTTCTATTCCCCGATCTCCGCCAGAGACCATATCCCTAAGCTCTGATACCAACTGTGACGCCCCCAAAATAGGTATACATCACCCATTCTGAGTTGTCAAATATATAGTATAGAAATAACTACAACTTTATTAATACAATTGTCATGCAAAATACGACAACACTTAAACTGTGAGTTAAATATAAATATTGTCTTCTAGACAATATCCACACCCAAATAAGTCCTCATTATAATTATTGATACATTATTTTATAAAAATGGTGAGGACTACTAAAATAACTTCTAGAACCATCATTCCATACCCCGACTAGTACTCGCTACATTCTCGTCTCCTGAGAAGAAAAATGGAACAAACAAGAAAAGGGTGAGCTCAACTAGCCCAGTAAAGAATATTATGACTAAGATAATATAGAATAAATTATCGTTAGTCCTCAATAGGGAAAAATCTAGTAGAATACAATAGACAACAAATTTTAAATCAATATTCGCAGCAGAAATAATAATTCATTAGAAGAGGTAAGTAGAGAATGAAATCTACTATCATCTATGAATTTAAAAGTCCATCATCGATATTTTATTCCTGTAACACCAATCAATATATATATTTGGAATCAAATATTCATCTTTGCACTACAGGCCAAAGATATTCATCAGTTGGTCATGTTCATCTAAACACCTGTTCATCTTTGCACTACGGCCAAAGATATTCATCAGTCGGTCATGTTCATCTTAACACCTGTTCATCTTTGCACTACAGGCCAAAGATATTCATCAAGAAATCATTCATCTTTGCACTACAGGCCAAAGATATTCAGTAAGATTTTCATTTAGGACTGAGGATGATGAAAAATATATTTTAAAGAAAACGAATTCAGTGAGATAAAAGAACAAATAGTAAGGATTCGTACTTCGATTTATCCATGTTTAAAAATACTCCATAATAACTATTGTGGAGCAGAATTAAAAAATGAAGAGCAAAACATAGATCCAATCAAAGATAGGAACCATAACAGACAATCTTGGTCATAGAAAAGAAAATTTAATTTTTTCTGTGAATAGTGTCGTATTCATGAATAGTGCCGCATACGTGAATAGTGTCGTATACGTGAATAGTAACTCCAACACCAAAATGTAGAAATTTTATAAGAAAAATCATCATGCTTTGTGAATAGTACTCGTGAATAGTAACTCGTGAATAGTAACTCGTGAATAGTAACTCATGAATAATAACTCGTGAATAGTAACTCATGAATAGTAACCCCGACATGAAAAGATAAGAATTTCACAAGAAAAATCTTACCAATATTTCGATATAATGATATTAAAAGAAATAATATTATTTATAAAAAAAATAACATCCCTTACCTCCAAAAAGACAGTACTTCTGACTGGAATACTGGATATAGTGCTGAAAGAACTTGCACCGTATAGCAACACTCAAAAGTATTAAAATACTCATAAGAATACGGTCGATAATATAGAGAGAGAAAGAGAGAGAAAACTTCAGTTTCTGATGTGATTTTCAATTCTAACCTAAGCACCCTATTTATAGGAAAATGCTTAGAACACCAAAGTAAAAAATTTAATAAAATATTATTATTTATATTACAAATTCCTACGCTCACTTTTACCAACTGATTTCAGCCACCTAGCACATGTTAATGATGCCCACAAACATTTCAAAAACGTTTTTCTTTTAAAACAAATTTAAAACTTTTAAAAAATAATTATTTCGGAACTTCAGAACTTCAATAATTCATAATAAATAGCCCTTTTATCAAAATAATTCAAACCTCATGTCCTTTTCATAGGAAATTCCATTCTCTACAACTTTGCAGAAGAAATGTTTTTCAAATTCTAAATAGAAATTGATCGAAATCCATAAACGGACGATTTTACAGGCAATAATCAAATTTCAGTCAAAATTTGGGGTCCACAAACATGAAAAACATGTTTTAAATAACTTTTGTAACAAAAATACTCTTCCTCCTCATATATTCATATATCCCACATTTATTGTAAAAATATCACCATTATTATATTATTAAAATATAATAATATATTTAAATGAATTATTTTATCAAAAAAAGATAAAATACTAATTTTCAGCAATTGTCACATTAAAAATTTTCTCCATCTATATCCACATAAAATCAATATTTTCTTCATTATATAAATCAATAATTAATTATTCATAAATAATATTACAGAATCACAATACTGACAACCAAGCAGTTTCCAGGAAAGAGGAGGCTTTCCAATAAGGATCTCTCCTTACTAGCATGCAATTAGGTGACCAAACCTCTCCTTAGACAGAACTTTCTAGACATTACCAATAATGTTATCTAATAATATTATTCAGATAATATGAATTATTACTCCGATAATGAAAAATACTGTGTAGTGACAATTATTGAAACAACAGTAATATAAAATATCAACGTAACAATTATTGAATCAATAAAATAAAATATTGAACAGTAATTACTGTAACAATTATTGAGTACTGTCTTCTTACGTAAGAATCAATAATTGGTACAATACCGTGTGCTACTGTATTTTAACCACCGGATATTCCAACAGTATTAACGGTAACAACTACGCCGTTATTTATAAACAATTTATACTTGTCGTTTTCTTCATCCAATCGCTTTCCGTTATGGGGCCCACAAAAGGCTGCGTCGTCATACGAATATTCCCCGACAGTAAGAATATTTCACGACCAAACGAATATTCCCCGATAAAAAAGAATATTTTATAACCACTTGCTTATTTAAAAATATTTGCGCATTTTACCATAAGTAACTACATTAATCAAATAAACCCTTACTATTTCAAAAAAATAAATAAAAAAAATTCCATTTTATTAAAAAAAATAATTCGGGGTCTTACAAATTAGAACAATTCTTATCTTATTTAAATAAATAAATTATACGATTAATTTATTTAAATAAATAATATTTATTCTATAATAGGGATAAACCTCCCTAGCGATCAACGACTTTTCAAATAATATAGATTTCAAATTTAATCATAAAAGAACTTTAGAGTTTATAGTTATCTTATAATTCAATCATTCTACCATACAATGTCCCAATTAAATATAAGACATGAAATTACTGTCAAGTCTTATTTTATTTGATTATATGTATTTTGATTCCCAAAAGCACAACTCCTAATGAATGCAAATTAGAAACTACTTTCTAATTTCATTCTACCTTGGCTAAAGATTCCTGGGTTGTCATATATCGAATCACATAGGACATTTCTCTTCTTTTACTAGAAGTGATAGATTTTTTATTGATCATTCATTATCTCCATATATAACTTATTACACCCAAGCATACCCTTTGATATACTCTAAGAGTCTTAAGGAGTAAGTCAAAGTGTAATTCATTATATATAAGATACTATGATGATATCAAGTCTAAGGATCATTTGTACTACTATCACTACAGGAATTCCTATTGATAGACAAGTAAAACTCCATTAGGTATTCCTTAGCGAGTCACGTTCAGTGAACTTATTCTCTAATAAACACCTACATACTTGCTTTAGTATCTCCACACAAATAATTATGAGATTAATCATCCTCATCCAATGAGCAAGCAACGTACGTACCAATCTATCTGGATTCACTAATCCCCTTTTTAGTAATCTATTGATTGAGAACATTTTAGTTTTAAGATATCTAAGAATTTAGATCTCATTAGCATGATCTCATCATGATTCTAAAAGCTTTGCTTAAAACTATAGGTTTATCACATATTATTAAAACAACACCATGTAGATAATTAAATGTCTTTAATAAATAATTCTTTTATTAATAAATAAATAAGATTGATTATAAAGGATATGCTTTATCATCATACATGGTTGGCTTGTATGCATACTACTTTCATAATTCGATGATGCGTTTGGCAAGATCATGACTATTGGTCTTACAGTTGAATGTCTTTGGCCGTAGTGCAGTGACAGACAATTGATTGGTATGATCATGACCATTGGTTTTATAGTTGAATATATTTTGCCCGTAGTGCAAAGATAGACAACTGATTGGTATGATCGTTGTTATTACATTTGAACGTCTTTAGCCTTTGGGGTAAGGATATTGAGTGAACGTTCTATTAAGCCTTTGTGGTAAGGAGAAACTGTTGATTTACATGATTATTGTAAGACCCCAAATTTTATGAATAAAGATTTAATCTTCTCGAAATATTTTTTTTAATAATAAGGCGTGGATTTGATATAATGTTATAGCTGTGGGTAATTTTTATAAGTTTTGCAAAGTATACAAGTTGTTATAAAATATTCAATTGGTCGGGGAATATTCATTTTATCAAAAAATATTCGTACAAGTCAATCATTGGTGGACCCCACAACGGAATTACTGTCGAAATGAGAAAGCCACAGAAATATCTTTTTATAAAAATTACGGCGAAAGTTTTACCGTTAACTATTAAAATATCCAGTGGTAAAAATACAGTAATACGTGTGGTTGCATAGTAGCACACAATATTGATTATTGATGCTTACATGAGAAGTCACTCAGTTTTATTCAATTATTGCTACAGTAATTGCTACATAGTATCTCACGTTATTTGATTCAATTATTGTCACAATATTTTATATTATTAAATCAATAATTGAGATGACAAGTTATTCATATTATTATTTGCATAATTAACAATATCTAGAAAGTTCTGTCGAGAAAAGGGGTTTGGTCACCTAATTGCGCGCCAATAGGGAGAAATCCTTATTAAAAAGCCCACTCTTTCATGGGAACGATATGGTTATTAATATTGCGAGTTATAATAATATGAATAAATGTTGTTAAAATTACTGAGGGAATTTTTATAAAGTAGTTGTTTTCAATTTTGTTTATTATATGGACCCCTATTTACCCATTTTTCAAAATAATCAATAGAAAGTTATTCAGTATTATATATATAATTAGTGGTGGGGCCCACGAGTTATATATATAATGTGGCGGGTCCACGTGTGTTGAAAGAAATTAAAGGGTGGGGAGAAGTGCCGTGGGTGGAAGGTTGTTATATATATATAAGGTGTGTAATATATATATATATATATATATATATATATATATATATATATATATATATATATATATATATATATATTATAAGTTTTGTTTTATTAGATTATAAATAGAATATATTATATTTTATTTAAAGTTTTCGTTTTATTAGAATATTTTATTGCACAGTAATGAATAGTAAATCAAAATTTTTGCCGGTTGCAGCGCCCGTGAGAAATTTACTGTTGGTTCGTGATTTTTATTTTTAAATAGTATCCTTCCATTCTCCTATAAATAGGATGCTTAGTTTAGAACTGAAAATCACACCAGAATCAGAGAATTCTTCTTCTATAATATTAAGCGTATTTCTTTAGAGTTTAAGGAAGATTTAAGTGTAGAAAACAGTGAAAGATTTCTTCAAGAATATATCTGCTATACCAGTCAGAATTGCTCTCTTTTTAAGGTAACGGATATTATTTATTTTATATTCACTTCCCATATTATTTTTCGTATTCGTAAGAAATTTTATTTCATTTAATATTCGTAAGAAATATTATCTTCGTTTAATATTCGTAAGGAATATTATCTTCGTTTAATATTCATAACGAATATTATTTTCGTTCAACAGTTGTAAGAGATATTATTTTTGTTCAATACTCGTAGGAAATAATATTTTCTTTTATACTCTGTAGTATGTAAGTAATATTATTTCGTTTCAGATTTCGAATTCTACACTTATTTTGTTAAGTTTTGGCTTCTGTACTCCATGAAATTAGTAGAATATCCTTGAAATTTGCGCTTCATCCAGTATTTTTTCATAAAAATATTATTCTAAGTATTCTTGATAATTTTTAATATTTTCATGCCGGAGTACTATTTACGAGATCCTATTCACAAAGTACTATTCATGGGGTACTATTCACGAAGTTACTATTCACCGAGGATCATATTCATGACAAAAATTATTTTCTTTTAGGTCCAAATCATTTTTGATACAATATTATTCTTGAATTTTACTTCACAAAGCAGTATCATGTTGACAATTTGGACATTATTGAATTCTGGATAAATTAAATTATAAAATCTTTAAAATTTATCATTGCTCTCATTTAATTAAATTCTTATATCATTGTCATCATCCTCATATTTATATTGTGATAAAAGTCATCTTTGGCCCGTAGTGCATAGATGAATTATTGGTTGATATGATTATGACTAGGGATCATTCGGTATAATCATGACCTGTAATGTTACAAGTGATGTGGATTATTTATTGAGCTGAGTCTCAGCGACAGTTATTGGTAATATCATGACTATGCGTTCTCTTCGGCCAAGGGTGCAAAGATGAATTGTTGTTTGACATGTTCATGACCATTGGTGAAAACACGAATATCCTTGGCCCATAGTGCATGGATAATTCGTGGTCATGATACTAATGAATATCCTTGGCCCGTAGTGCATGGATAATTCAGTGATGTGGATTATTTATTAAGCTGAGTCTCAGCGATAAAATTGTTGATAAACTTTTTAAATCATAGAAGATAGTAGATATCATGCTCTACTTGACTCTTCTAAAGGATTGCTTGTTCCACTGTAGTTAAACTTGATGTTTATTGTATTTTATCAGTTTAACACTGTTGAAGGCTAACGATAATTTATTCTGCATTATCTTAGTCATAATATTTTTACTGGGCTAGTTGAGCGCACCCTTTTGCTTTCACTATTCTCTCTAGGAAATAAGAAAATAGTTGGGACTAGTCGGGAAATGGATTGACGGTCCAGATGGTTGTTTTAGTAGTCCTCATTATTCTGTGAAATAGTGTGATAATAATTGTAATGATATTGAATTTGAGTTTGGATATTGTCTAGAAGATAATATTCATGTTAAAACTATCAGCTATATTTTGTCGTATTTTACACGATAGTTGTATAATTAAGTTGTAGTTGTATTCTGTACCATGTATTTGACAACTCAGAATGGGTGATGTATACCTATTTTGGGGGCGTCACAGTTGGTATCAAAGCTTAGGAATATGATCCCTGGCTGAGATTTGAGACTAGAACTAGGAGGGGAAAGACGGGTATATCCTTCGCTAGTATACCTACCAAAGCTTATTTGTTATTGGCCGGTCAGAATATAGGGATAATATGTGGCATATCAATTAACTCTTGTTTTGTGACAGTAAAATGACATCTGAAAATGTTGAGATAAGCAATGGAGCACATGAGACCGTTGAGTCATCGACGATCAATAACCAGGATAATGTGCATCTGGAAGGCAATAATCCTCGTGTAAATAACAACACCGTCCAAATAACGAACTATGGTACGTTTAGGAACTTTCTAGAATTTATGCAAAACCAAACGAGAGAGACTCCTGTTCATAATGCAGGTGGAGTCAATGGAAACTCACGGATGGTCACCGCTAAGCAGTTCAAGGAGCTGGGACCACCGGAGTTTTTGGGAAAGCCTGAACCACTTAAGGTAGAGACGTGGATAAAGCAGATCACCAAGATATTTGATGTCTTGGAATGCTCAGAGGAGAAAAAGGTCCCCTTTGCCACCTTTATGTTTCGTGAAGAGGCAGATCATTGGTGGAAATCTGTAAAGCGTACTAAACCTGCCGCACTAAAGCTGTCTTGGGCCAAGAACTGTTCAACGACAAGTACTTTCCCGAAAGTATTCGACACATGAAGGAGGTGGAATTCATTAAGCTGGAGCAAAACAATATGACCATGTCACAGTACGAGGCTAAGTTTGCAGAGTTATCCCAGTTTGCATCCCATTTGATTGATAATGAGGAGCGAATGACGCGAATGTTTCTGCGAGGTTTGAAACCCGAAATACGTCAATACCTCATTTCTCACAAACTTTGTTTGTATTCAGATGTTGTGAATAAGACTCAGTTATTAGAACGCGATTATGAGTCAGCTCAACCAAAAGGTAACGACCAACAACACGATAATAATCGTACTGGTGGCAATGGTCATCGGAACAACGATAACCATCGTGGAGAAAATTATCATGCCAGAAATGGTAACCACTTCGGTGGTAATCATGGCCAAGATAACAAGAAAGGTGAACTAAGTGAGAACAACTTCAAGAAGAGAAGATTCAGTAATGACAGAAAGACGTCGGCAGCAGCACCAACAGCCGTTTCAAAGGAAGAAGAACGACCACCGGTCGTATGTTCCAAATGCGGACAGGAGGGACACATCCTTCCAAACTGTACGCAGCAACCCAAAGCGTGTTTTAATTACGAAAAAGAAGGTTACCTAGCTTAATTTTATCGTGTAGTGAAGTCAAGTTCAGCTAGGATGGTAACGCCAAAGGATGTCCCAGACAAGTCAAAGACGGTAGTTTAACTGAGAGTGTTTGTCGAGGAACCCAAATGAAGTTATCATGGGTAAGTTAATCATAAACTCTTGCAAAGTCTATATCGTATTCGATACTAGTTCTACCCATTCTTTTATTTCTCCTACTTGCGTTCAACGTTTGAACTTGACTCTTGAGAAATTAGACTTTGACTTATCTGTTGAAACTCTGTTGGGAGAAACCTTCATTACATCCACTGTTTATAAATCTTGTTTGATTTAAATCGATACCCTCACGTTACCAGTCGATATTATCCCTTTGAAAATACTTGCCTTTGATGTGATTTTAGGAATCGACTGGTTAACTACTTATCATACTAAAATTAATTATTTTCATAAGGTTGTTAGCTTTCATATTCCTAACCAACTTGTTATGTGAATTCAAGTAACCAAATCACTAAAGTCAATCACTGCCATATTAAGCCATAAGTAAAGAACCCTGAGCCTTTCACTAGTGACTTCTGTTGGGAGAGTGCATATTTTGATTTGATGTTTAAAGTAAATGCTCATGATTATATGTAAAGTTCTTCAAGGAATATATGTACAAGAACTTAGTGATAGATTAAATTTGTTAGGTTGATCTAAGCTCTTAATATGTATCATTCTATAAATGGATGAATAGATAAAGAGATCAAAGATGTTAGGTTGATCTTGAGATGTAATAGATATGCTTCGAAGAGATCATAGTGTATCAAGCTGATGATGATTGCAGAAGCCAAGGCAGAATCGTAGACAATCGAGGATGTAATGTGCTTGCCTTGAAGGGCCTCTTCGGAAATTGTAGAGTGGTCCTAACGTTTGCCGAGACAACTCAGAGATCGTAGTGTGCTCTCGGAATCATAGAGTCTGCAAGACAAGCAAGCAAAGATCGTAGTGTGCCAGCCCTTAAGAGAAATTGTAGTGTTCTCATCTGGCAGTCAAGCACCAAGGTGGCAAGACACCACGATCTGAATCGTAGAGTATCATATGCCTGCGTCAGAAGCATCGAGCCTTACCCATTTGTTTAAAGATAAATTCCAACAAATGTGGAATGAGTTATAAACGTTGAAGTACTCACCAATGCCAATGACCTAAAAGATATCCTTAGTATGCAACAAAGAAGGGTATTGAAGAAGCTAAGGAAAGGACCATGGGTCACAGGAAAACACCTTTTCAGGTGTTAGGTGAGAAAGCAGTTTGCTATGTCAGTGGGCCAGAATGCAATTCAGAAGATGTGCAGAAAAGTCTCCATCAAAGTGCAGAAATGTCAGATGCATTTAATGCTTCAACGGATGGATCCAACGGATAGATTTCAAGGATCACATATATGCAAAACACTAACAGATGAAAAAAAATATAGGAGCAAGCAAACATTGAACAAAACGCTGAAGAACACTCAACGCTCAACTCTACGATCTGAGAAAAAGAGAAAGCTTGCTCAACTGCTCAGTTCTTTCGAACAAGTGCTTAACAGCAACTGAGTAGCACCAACCAAGAACTCTTCAACTACCAATCAATTGAAGTAAGAGTTCCAAGTCAGAAAGACTTGAAGAGTTCTAAGTGAACTGAGAAGAACCAAGTTTGCTGGACTTGAAGAGTTCAAGAGTGAACTAAGAAGTACCTAGATTGCTGATCTAGAAGGAATCTGTGAGATTCAGAAAGTGTAAAGATATCATTAGTGGATTTCCTACTCGAGGAGTAGAAGAGTGGACTAGGAGCTTTAAGTGCTCTGAACAACTTAAAACTGTTGTATCTCTTACATTCTTGCTATAACTGCTATATCTGCTATAACTGTTATAACTACCTCACTCTCATTAATTCACTATATCTAAAAGAGAAAAACAAACTAATCTTAATTCCGCTGTGTTTGAATCATTATCAAAACTAACAAAGTAAAACGAAAAGAATTTTAAATATCTATTCAACCCCCTCCCCCCTTCTAGATAACTATTGTGCCTCCGAGAACTAACAATTGGTATCAAAGCAGGTTCTACCATATAACCTACAAAGCTTAAGTAGATCCAATGGCACACTTACCAAGCAAATCAAAGACTGGAGGAGGCAGCAAGCCACCTATATGCAACAAAGATAAATTCGCCAACTGGAAATTTGGATGCAAGCATACATGGATTTAATAGATGAAGATCTATTTGAAACTGTTCAGAATGGGCCCTACGTTCCTAAAAAGCTTGCACCAAATACAGACGACCCAAACAGAATACAGATCAAGGTCAAAGGATAATGGACAGACAATGAGAAAAGAGCTGTTCAACTAGACAAAAAGGCCAAGAACATTTTATTTCAATCTTTAGAAGATGATCTGTTCAAAAATGTGTTTAATAGCAAAACAACAAAGGAGGTTTGGGAAGCACTGCTTATCATGCATGAAGGAACAGAAGAAGTTAGAGAAAATAAATAATCTCTCCTGACACAACAATATGAAATGTTTGCACACGTTCAAGGAGAAAACGTCACTGCCACCTGCGAGAGATTCAACGTTCTACTCAACTCTCTACGAGCCTATGGAAAGATCTATCCAAACAAAGATCTAATCATAAAGTTCATGAGAGCCTTACCAAGCAAATGGGATGCCAAAGCCACTGCTATTAGAGAGTTAAAGAATCTCCATGAGATGACTGTTCAACAGTTATATGGCAACCTTCTTACATACGAACTGGAGCTGACTCAACGAGCAGAAACTCTATCTGAAGGAAGAAAGAAGGATAAAGGTGTTGCGCTCAAAGCAACTGAAAACACCTCCAAGGTCAACACTGAAATTGACTCTGACTATGATGAAGATGATGATGAGAACTTTGCCATGCTGGTGAAGAGACTCAGAAGGTTCATGCGTCAAGGCAAAACCAGCAAGCCAAAGAAAGTTAGAAACTACAACAGCTAGGACCAAATGAATGATCTATGCTACAATTGCAAGAAACCTGGCCACATCATTGCTAACTGCAACAAACCTCTCAGAGAAGAACTAAAGAAGAAATCACATCCAAAGAAGGAATACAAAGGCAACAAAAGGCCTCAGAAGAGAGACAAAGACCTTGTAGCTGGAGGATCGTGGACTAACTCAGAAAATGACTCAACTCTTGAATCGGGAGATGATGAAGATCCTCAAATGCCAAATCTTTGCCTGATGGCCAAGAATGCAAAGGACAAACAGAACTCCAACATACATGAAGTAAGTATAGATGAGGTATTTGACTTCAACTCTCCTGATGTAGACATTGATGATTTAAGAACTGCACTGCATGTCATAACATCTGATCTGCATCAATACATGAAATGGTTTAGAGTTCTGTCTAAGGACTATTCACTTCTTCAAAAGGAGAAAGAGAAAGTTCAAGAAGAACTGGAAACAACCCTTCTAAGTACTGACTCTCTCTCCAAGGTTGAAGCTGAGAATAAGCTCTTGAAACAGACTAATGAGCTCAATGCACAAAGAGAGTCAACTCTAACCTATAAAATTGAGGAACTAGAAAAGACAATCTCTACATGAAATAAATCTTCTTCATCCATGGACTCCCTAATCTCTAGCTAGAGAAGTGTCTCTTACCGAACAGGTTTAGGCTTTGGGGAATCTACCTCAGAGCCATGTGTGGAAAAGGTAAAGGAAACTAGCACTAGTAATGCTTCAAGTTTTAATAGAGGCATTATATTTGTGAAATTCTCACAGAAGGATAAGCCAGTCAAACCCTGCTCTACTGATTCAATCCATATTCCAAGGAATAAGGGATCTCATGCTGGCCTGGGTTTCAAAAAAGAGAAGAGTAACCCAGCCACTACTCACCAACTACTCACCAACCTCGAAGGATCGTAGAGTCGAGTAAGACCAACTCTACGAATCAACTGGGAAGGTACATTAGAGGTAAGGTACACTCCTCACAAATCATGAAACACAAGGACACATGGAAAAAGGAAAATCAGTTTAACAGAAGGATGACTAAAGATCCACAAAAGTCCAAATGGAGGAAGAATTCTCTTACACACACAGGCATACATCATATTAGATGTTTTATGTGCAATAAAGTTGGTCACAAGGCTGCAAAATGCTATTATAATTCTATGCATGTGAGACCCAAAATTAAGCAAATTTGGGTTCCCAAGTCTACTAACAAAGTAGGACCCATGCAAGTATGGGTACCAAAATGAAAGTTTTATGCTACCACAGGAAAAGAGCTCCACGATCACAACCTGGTATCTGGACAGTGGATGCTCAAGGCACATGACTGGGAACAAGACCCTTCTGTCTTATTACATAGAGAAGGAGGATCCTTCAGTCATCTTTGGAGACAACGGCTCTGGCAAGACAAGAGGATATGGCTCAGCTGGGAATGGTGCAGTGTCCTTCAGTAAAGTGGCATATGTGGAAGGACTACAACACAATCTTCTAAGCATAAGCCAACTCTGCGATAAGGGTCATCAAGTAACATTCCTCAACAATCAGTGTCAAGTCAGAGATTTAAAGACATCTGCTGTAAAGCTAACAGGGACAAGAGAAGGAAATGTCTACACAGTAAATCTTGGACAATCAGACGAGACAACTTCAAGAACATGTCCAAACTAGCCTCAAAAGATCTAGTAGCAGGCTTACCTAACAACGAGCCGATTCAAACAACGAGCCTTGGAGGGAAGAGATACTCATTGGTCATAGTAGACGACTACACCAGATTTACATGGGTATTCTTTCTAACCTCAAAAGATGAAACAAGCTCCCAACTGATCAAGATGTTCAGACTGGTGATGAGCGAGAAAGGGGAGAAAATCAAGGCTATAAGGAGTGATCATGGCAAAGAATTTGACTTCTCAGAAATGGAACAGTTCTGCACAGACAATGGCATTAGTCACAACTTCTCAGCTCCACGAACTCCTCAACAAAATGGAGTAGCTGAGAGAAAGAACAAAACGTTGATAGAGGCCAGAAGAACTCTACTAGCAGCAGCACATCTGCCTGAATACTTTTGGGCAGAAGCCGTCAACACTTCATGCTACACTTAGAACAGGTCACTGATACACTCTACTATTAAGAAGACACCCTACGAACTGTGGAAAGGAAGAAAGCCAAATGTCAACTACTTCCATGTATTCGGCTGTGCATGCTACATTCTCAACAATGGGAAGTAGTATCTGACAAAGTTCCAACCCAAGTCAGACGAAGGAATCTTTCTTGGTTATGCCACAGACAGTAAGGCCTATAGAGTGTTCAACAAGAAAACACTGAGTGTGGAAGTCTTGTTCCACATCATCTTTGATGAAACAGACCTGGACAAAATAGTATCTCAAGACACTACGAACGACAGTCCAGACCCAACGAATGAAGTCGTCGAGCCCAACACCACGATCGTAGTACCAGATAATGAAATCGTTGAGCAAGGAAGTGAGATCGTAGAGAGGTCTGCACAAGACAACGAACCCTCACATCAAGAAGCAAAAATTGATCTTGAAGATCTCAGACAAGAAGGCATCAGGACAGATGTTCCAACAGGAAATAGATGGGCAAGAGATCATACTCAAGACTTAATCATTGGAGATCCTAGTGCAAAAGTCAAGACTAGAGCTGCCACCCAAAATGAATGTTTCTATCTAAGCTTCCTGTCACAAATGGAACCTAAGAAGATCGAGGATGCTATGGAAGACTTCAGCTGGATAGAAGCCATGCAGGAAGAACTCAATCAGTTTGAAAGAAACAAAGTATAGAGATTGGTACTTAGACCAAAGAGTCATCCTGTCATTGGAACCAAGTGGGTCTTCAGAAACAAGATGGATGAAGATGGAGTAATAATTAGGAATAAGGCAAGAGTAGTGGCCAAGGGTTACTCTCAAGAAGAAGGCATTGACTACGATGAGACATTTGCACCTGTTTCCAGACCAGAAGCCATCAGAATATTTCTTGCCTTTGTTGCTCATATGAAGTTCAAAGTCTTCCAGATGGGTGTCAAAAGTGCATTTCTAAATAGTGAACTTCAAGAAGAAGTATATGTAGAGCAACCTCCAGGTTTCATCAATCCATCTCTTTTCAATTATGTCTATAGATTAGACAAAGCCTTATATGGTCTCAAACAAGCACCTAGAGCATGGTATGAAATACTAACTAACTTTCTTATTGAAAATGGATCCACTAGAGGTAGAGTAGACACCACATTATTTCTTAGAAAGCATAAAGACAAAGTTTTATTAGTTCAAATTTATGTTGATGATATTATTTTTGGTTCTACTGATGAAAAGTTATGTAAGAGATTCTCTAAGCTTATGCAGAGCAAATTTGAAATGAGCATGATGGGTGAGCTGAACTTCTTCCTTGGACTGCAAGTGAAGCAGACTGATGAAGGAATCTTCATAAACGAAGCCAAGTACATTAAAGACTTACTTAAGAAGTATGGCATGAAATCAACCTCTCCCATGAAAACCCCAATTGCTCCTGCATCCAAGCTTGACAAAGATGAAAAAGGTAAAAGTATTGATATAACTCAATACAGAGGTATGATAGGCTCTCTTCTATATCTTACTGCCAGTAGACCAGATATAATGTTTGCAACATGCATATGTGCTAGATTTCAGGCTAATCCTAAGGAATCACATTTAACTGCTGTAAAGAGGATATTCAGGTATCTCAGGGGTACACCTCATTTGGGGCTTTGGTATCCTAAGGAGTCCTTATTTGAACTAACAAGTTATAAAGATGCTGACTTTGCAGGTTGCAAAATAGACAAAAAAGTACCAGTGGCACCTGTCAGTTGCTAGGAAACAGACTTGTGTCCTGGTTTAGCAAGAAGCAAAACTCAGTATCTATTTCAACTGCAGAAGCTGAATACATTGCTGCTGGCAGCTGCTGTGCTCAGAGCCTATGGATGAAAAACCAGCTAGCAGACTATGGGTTTGAATTCAAATCCATACCTATTCATTGTGATAACACAAGTGCCATAGCAATAACTCATAATCCTGTCATGCATTCTAGGACTAAGCATATAGAAATAAGATATCATTTCATTAAGGATCATGTGCAAAATGGAACCATATCCTTACAATACATCCCTACTGAAAACCAACTTGCTGATGTCTTTACAAAGTCTCTAGATGAATCCAGGTTTAACAAATTAATAAGTGAGCTACGCATGCTAAATTTACAACCATGAAATCTATGCTCTAGTTTGTGCTAACCATGCAGATATAAAGGTTATGTTTGAAATCGTAGACATGACCAAAGGAAGTCCACGATCGTAGAGCTGCAGTGACATGAAAGACAACGATCGTAGTGCAGACTCAACTATCGTATTACCAACTCAACGATAATAGAGCTCCATAAACAGAATAAAGGATCATCATGTGATGATAAAGTTCAACAAATCTAAGCAATCTCTCTCTGTCAAGTGCCTCAGGAACAAACCTAACCCTTGATTCACTCTATGAGGTTGGCCCTTTCTGAGCTACTTTAAACCGAGAAGAATGCTAAGTCAAAAGTTCATCACAAGGACCAGGGCAGACTTGACAATCATCAAGACTACCTCAACGATCGTAGTCTTCCCAAAAGATACATTACCTCAGAAGGAGCTAAGGGCAAATCAGTACATTCCTCATCAGTCAAATTTGTAGAGCCAAACAGAATTTTACACATGCCCCACTAAGTAAATGGAGAGAGGGAAGTTACAAGTACAGTTTGAAAATGCCTTTTTGAATTTAGAAGTTCAAAAAGCTTATCTCTCTCTCTACAAGCAGAAACCCTAACTTTCAAAAAAGCTCAAACAATCATACACAGTGAAAAGAAATCAATGGCAGTCTCAAGCATCATCTCTGGTTACAGACTCTGCTTCGATGAGTTCAAGACAGTTGACCCCAAATTTCTCAAAACACTGTCGATGATAAAGAAAGCTAGTCTTGAAGAGGCTCTGGGTACGAGCACATGGATCTACCCCAAGCTGATAAAAGAATTCTACAGAAATGGGGCGTTCAAAAATGACGTCATCACTACGAGGGTCAAGGATGTGGAAATCAAGCTCAAGGCTGAAGACATCAACCTAGCCCTAGGTTTCAAATCTGAAGGTTTTTCGTTCATAGTGGGCATCGATTTCCATGAAGGCCTAAGGAAGATGCATAACAAGAAGTTCCCCACTGTCAAAGGATACAAGAAGGAGTTTCCTCAGAGGTATGAATTTTTGGTAGATATTATTGGGAAGTGCATATGCTGCAAGAGCTCCGGTCATGACTCGGTAAAAGAAGTACAGCTCAAGCTCATGATAGCCATCAGTAGTGGAATACAACTTAACTATGGAGCCCTACTACTTGAATGGATTCAAAGATCTCTGGAAAGATGCTCTACGGGCGATTTATAAGTATCATCCTACAGTCTGCTTTGGGTGATAAGATAGGGGATGATGAAGGAGAGTCCATCAATCCGAACAGACGAATGACCCAGCAGCTGTTCGAAAACTGGAAAAGAAACCCGACAGAGAACGTAAGGGTGATGTCTGAGTCCAGTGGAAGGACTGGTGATGTAAAGGAATCAGGGATTCCAGGAAACATGTCAGTCGTCAAAGAGACTAAAGAAGAAGAGGAAGAGATCAATAAAGAAGAACCCATTGCTTTAATTAGAAAAAGCAAGGGCAAAAGAAAGCTGAAGGCTCATATGGCAGAAGAACCTCAAGGGTCAACCACTGATATACCTCAAGAGCTTTTTGAAATTGAAACTCTGAGGATTTTGAGAAGGAAGGAACAGCAGGCTGAGGCCGATGAAGACAGAGCCACTATTGCTCAGCTACTGAAGAAAAAGAGTAAGCACAGCCACAAGCCCAAGTGGTCATCTATCTTCTCGATCGTAGAGTCTTTGTCGATCGTAGAGACCAGAATGGAAGCCTCTACCAAAGAAATTGCTGTAACAAATACTATGGCTGATAAACAGTTCATAGCTAAAGCTGTAGGAAGTCCTGAGGCTGTGGCTCAGCCTAGAAAGCCAAAAAGAAAATTGGTGAAAAAGTACATCCTTGTCAATGAAGGAGTACTTAAAGAGGAAGACAAAAAGATGGCTGCTGAAAAGGAACCATTCAGGGCAAGCCAAAAGGACATAACTCAAGCTGAGGGGGAGCTACCTGATGATCTCACCCTAGAAAATGCTCCAGCTGAGGGGGACCTACATGAGTCTCTCATTCTAGAGAATGCCCCAGCCGAGGGAGAACTAATGGAAATGCAGATGGATGTTCATGTTGAGGGGGAGCCTCATGACATCCCTATGTCGGAAGAAGCTGTTCCTAAAGAGAATGAGAGAGCACCAGAGCAAGAAAGTCAAAAGGAGGTTATTGATGTAGTGGAGTTCTCAAAAGGAAATAGAGAAAAAGAAGAAGAAAAAGATGATGATGATATCGAGATCATAACTGTGGGATGTGATGGGTATAGGAGAGCTAACTATAATCAACTGTTCTCCTACCTACCCATGATGCCCTTTCATAGAGCTTAAATTCTCAATTCCTGGAATCACATGTTCTGGAGCTTCAAAGTATATCCAGCAATCTCAGTGCTAGCTCATGAATTTCCAGGCAACTTCAACTTTGCTAAGAAGCTGATCACAAATGATCCTTCTTCAAAGAATGGGCATAAGGTACTATCTGTCCCAATCTCTTTCAGGGTCAATCACTATCCATCATCATTTTTTAGTCAATTCTATGAATTTCCAAGTTGGTTGGAAGTGATCCTCAATCCACTAAACCAATTCCCAGTTACAGAATCCCAACATTTTGTAACTGATGAACCAAATATACCCAACTTTATTTTAATCCCATCTCCTCTCATCTCTATGATTACTAACTCGAGCCAAATCGTAGAGCCACACGCTCAAATCGTAGAGCCACCTACTCCAGAAGCCCAAACACAAGCCCCTTCATCAGATATTCCCTCCTCGTCCTTAAATGAATACTTTAACCTTGATCTTACTCTCTACACCTTACAACATCAATACACAAGAGCACCTCCTCCTCCTCCTCCAAATAATCCACAACTCAGTGAACTCCTTTTAGATCTGTCCACCAAATTTGAGTTGTCAGAAGTGTCGAAGAAAGTGATCAAGGACATAGATAACAGTCTTGAAGCTCACACTGAACTCATTCAACTGATACTGACTAAAATGATCAATGCTGCCAATGATCTCCCAAGCACCCTAAGCTCTGAGCTCACAAAGAAGCTTAGGGAAATCATAAAAGAAATGGTAAAGAGCATAAATGACAGGGATCAGATCCACTTTCAATCAGCTAAACGTCACAGGGATGTTGTTCTTGTCTTACAGACGACTCAAGAAGTCCAGAACAAACTTATGTTGGATAGCATCATCAATCTGTAAACTGCCATAAAAGAATTCCAAGCTTTTTTCATAAGCCAAGGATAGCAGACTGACAATGTCCTAGACATCCTCCAACGAAGGGAAGCTCGATCTGATGCTCTAATCAAAGAAAATTGAGAGGACATTGCTCAAACCCAAAGTCAACTCAACGAGCTTATCCAAGGAGTGACTCGCCTCTCAGAAGACATTCAAACCCTTGATGCTGACATAAAGGAGGAGAATAAAGGGTAAGGAGATCAAGGCAAAGGCAGAGGCACATTCTTAGCTCAATCATCAAGGAGTCCTCCTCCAAGGCAGTATCACCAACAGACTCCACGATCTGGCCATCAGACTCAACGATCTGATCAGTAAGAAATTATAATGGCTCAACCATTAAGGAGTTTTGGGCCAACTATCAGCTCATAAAATGTGACCACCACAGGCCTAAGAATGCCAATTGGAGAGCCTACATTCATGAATATGTATGATCTCAATCCAAGGCTAAGACCAAGTGAGCTGGAAGATCTAGCCAGGAGAGAAGAAGCAAGCAGGAAAAGAAGATCTGAGGAGTATGCCAATCCTCCACGCAAAAGATCAAAGAAATAGAGATAAGTTGAAATTTAAATTCTTATTGATGTAAAGCTTAATTGCAATACCTATTCCTCAAACATCAATAAATTCATGCTTATTCTCTAGTAATTTTAGCTGCTCACTGAAATATTAAGTCATATTTACTTTCCTACAAATGCATATAGAAACTAATAATCATGACAACAAATCTCCTCGGTTATGTCAACATCAAATAGGGAGAGATTGTTTGGAGAGTACATAATTTGATTTGATGTTTAAAGTAAATACTCATGATTATATGTAAAGTTCTTCAAGGAATATATGTACAAGGACTTAGTGATAGATCAAATTTGTTTGGTTGATTTAAGCTCTTAATATGTATCATTCTGTAAATGGATGAATAGATAAAGAGATCAAAGATGTTAGGTTGATCTTGAGATGTAATAGATAGGTTTTGAAGAGATCGTAGTGTATCAAGCTGATCAAGATTACAGAAGACATGGCAGAATCGTAGAGCATCGAGGATCGTAGTGTGCCTGCCTTGAAGGGCCTCTTCAAAAATTGTAGTGTGGTCCCAACGTTTGCCGAGCCAACTCAGAGATCGTAGTGTGCTCTCAGAATCATAGAGTCTGCAAGACAAGCAAGCAAAGATCGTAGTGTGCCAGCCCTTAAGAGAAATCGTAGTGTTCTCATCTGGCAGTTAAGCACCAAGGTGGCAAGACACCATGATCTGAATCGTAGAGTATCATCTGCCTGCGTCATAAACATCGAGCATTACCCATTTGTTTAAAGATAAATTCCAACAAATGTGGAATGGGTTATAAACATTGAAGTACTCACCAGTCCCAATGACATAAAAGATATCCTTAGTATGCAACAAAGAAGCGTATTAAAGAAGCTAAGGAAAGGACCATGGGTCAGAGAAAAACACCTTTTCAGGTGTTAGGTGAGAAAGTAGTCTGCTGTGTCAGTGGGCCAGAATGCAATTCAGAAGATATGCAGAAAAGTCTCCATCAAAGTTCAGAAATGTCAAATGCATTTAATGCTTCAACGGATGGATCCAATGGATAGATTTAAAGGATCACATATATGCAAAACACTAACAGATAAAAAAAATATAGGAGCAAGCAAACATTGAACAAAACGTTGAAGAACACTCAACGCTCAACTCTATGATCTGAGAAAAAACTTGCTCAACTGCTCAGTTCTTTCGAACAAGTACTTAACAGCAACTGAGTAGCACCAACCAAGAGCTCATCAACTACCAATCAACTGAAGTAAGAGTTCCAAGTCAGAAGGACTTAAAGAGTTCTAAGTGAACTGAGAAGAACCAAGTTTGCTGGACTTGAAGAGTTCAAGAGTGAACTAAGAAGTACCTAGATTGCTGATCTAGAAGGAATCTGTGAGATTCAGAAAGTGTAAAGATATGGTTAGTGGATTTCCTACTCGAGGAGTAGAAGAGTGGACTAGGAGTTTTAAGTGCTCTGAATCACTTAAAACTGCTGTATTTCTTACATTCTTGCTATAACTGCTATATCTGCTATAACTGTTATAACTGCCTCACTCTCATTAACTCACTATATCTAAAAGCGAAAAACAAACTAATCTTAATTCCGCTGTGTTTGAATCATTATCAAAACTAACAAAGTAAAATAAAAAGAATTTTAAATATCTATTCAACCCCCCCTTCTAGATAACTATTGTGCCTCCGGGAACTAACAACTTCCTTGTGTGGAATGCACCAAAGCCAGACTTTTCGTAGGCAAAACTATGAATAACGGTGACAAGTTGATAGGTATCAATGTGACGTGTTATCCAAGTCTTGGATGAGAGTCACAGTTTTGAATGATAATTCTATTGTTAATAAATTTTCTGACATATTTTTCGAAGAATTTCCTGGCCTATCTCTAGAGCGTGAAATTGAATTTTGTATCGACCTTGAACCCGATACAAAACGCTCAAATATTTCTTCACCTAAAATGAACGTATTATGCGTCAAAGACGTTGACTCAAACTGTTAAAAGATTATAATAATACCATTCAATACCATCCAAGAAAAGCGAACATGGTAGTTGACGTGTTAAGTAGAAGATCGTATGTGGTTACGAGTGAGACGTCATTAACACAAAGACCCATTTCGTACGACTTAAAAAAAGATGGAGATAGAGTTAAAGACTCAAAGAACCTACGTGAAGATAACGAATATACGATTAGAACCGACTTTAATCGATAAAGTTAAAGCCGCTCAAGCTACAGACTCAGAGCTGATGAATATGAATAAGGAGGTGCAAGAAGGCGTTATTCTAGAAGTATGAATCAACGAAGAGAGAAAATCTCAACCCTCGATTTTATTGGTTTATTTAAAATAATTGATCGAGTAGAAATTATGGCCTATAGACTCGCTTTACCGCCAAGTATGTCGCGTGTTCATAACGTTTTTCACTTATCGATGTTACTTAAATATGTGGATGACCCGAACCACATTATTAAATTAGAACTAGACGAGATAGCGGAAGATTTAACGTATGAAGAGGTACCTGTTAAAATCTTGGATAAGAAGGAACATATTATACGCTCAAAGGTTATATTTCAAGAGTTAGAATCTGACGAGGTATCTTCACCTCTTCGACATACCAGGTACATACGTTAATTTTGAAGATGAAATTTCATAAGAAGGGGAGGTTGTAAGACCCCAAATTTTATAAATAAAGATTTAATTTTCTCGAAATATTTTTTTTAATAATAAGGTGTGGATTTGATATACTATTATAGTTGTAGGTAATATTTATAAGTTTTGCAAAGTATGCAGGTTGTTATAAAATATTTGATTGGTCGGAGAATATTCATTTTATTAGGGAATATTCGTACAACAGCGCAATCATTGGTGGACCCCACAACAGAATTATTGTCGAAATGAGAAAACGATAGAAATATCTTTTTATGAAAATAACGGCGAAAGTTTTACCGTTAACTGTTGAAATACCCAGTGGTAAAAGTACAGTAATACGCGTGGTTGAATACTAGCACACGGTATTGATTATTGATGCTTACGTGAGAAGTCACTCAGTTTTATTCAATTATTGCTACAGTAATTGCTACATAGTATCTCACGTTATTTGATTCAATTATTGTCACAATATTTTATATTATTAAATCAATAATTGAGATGACAAGTTATTCATATTATTATTTGTATAATTAACAATGTCTAGAAAGTTCTGTTGAGAAAAGGGGTTTGGCTACCAATTTGCGCGCCAATAGGAAAAAATTCTTATTGAAAAGCCCCCTCTTTCTTGGGAATGATCTGGTTGTTAATATTGCGAGTTATAATAATATGAATACATGTTGTTAAAAATATTGAGGAAATTTTTATGAAGTATTTGTTGTTAATTTTTCTTATTATATGGACCCCTATTTTCTCATTTTTCAAAATAATCGATAGAAAGTTATTCAGTATCATATATATAATAAGTGGTGGGGCTCACGAGTTATATATATAATGTGGCGGGGTCCACGTGTGTTGAAAGAAATTAAAGGGTGGGGGAAAGTGTCGTGGGTGGAAGGTTATTATATATATATATATATATATATATATATATATATATATATAACATGTGGGAAATCAAAAGTCATGGGTGAGGGTAGAGAGTTGGTCACGGGTGGGAGTCTGATGGTGGTGGGAGAATGATAAGAAAGTCTTGGTAATATATATATATATATATATATATATATATATATATATATATATATATATATATATATTATAAGTTTTGTTTTATTAGATTATAAATAGAATATATTATATTTTATTTAAAGTTTTCGTTTTATTAGAATATTTTATTGTACAGTAATGCATAGTAAATCAAAATTTTTGCCGGTTGCAGCGCCCGTGAGAAATTTATTGTTGGTCCGTGATTTTTATTTTCAAATAGTATCATTCCATTCTCCTATAAATAGGATGCTTAGTTTAGAATTGAAAATCACACCAGAATCAGAGAATTCTTCTTCTATAATATTAAGCGTATTTCTTTAGAGTTTAAGGAAGCTTTGAGTGTAGAAAACAGTGAAAGTTTTCTTTAAGAATATATCCGCTATACCAGTCAAAATTTCTCTCTTTTTGAGATAAGGAGTATTATTTATTTCATATTCGCTTACGATATTATTTTTCGTATTCGTTAGAAATTTTATATCGTTCAATATTCGCAAGAAAGATTATATTCGTTTAATATTCGTAAGGAATATTATCTTCGTTTTATATTCGTAAGGAATATTATTTTCGTTCAACAGTTGTAAGGGATATTATTTTTGTTCAATACTCGTAAGAAATAATATTTGCTTCCATACTCTGTAGTATGTAAGTAATATTATTTTATTTCAAATTTCGAATTCTACACTTATTTTGTTAAGTTTTGGCTTCTATACTCCATGAAATTAGTAGAATATCCTTGAAATTTACGCTTCATCCAGTATCTTTTCATAAAAATATTATTCTGAACATTCTTGATAATTTTAAACCTTTTCATGTTAAAGTACTATTCACGGGATACTATTCACGAAGTACTATTCAAGGGGTATTATTCACTCGATTACTATTCACCCAGAGTACTATTCATGACAAAAATTAATTTCTTTTCTGTCCAAATTATTTTTGATACAATATTATTCTTAAATTTTACTCCACAAAGCAGTATCATGTTGACAATTTGGACATTATTGAATTCTGGATAAATTAAATTATAAAATCTTTAAAATTTATCTTTGCTCTCATTTAATTTAATTCTTATATCATTGTCATCATCCTCATGTTTATATTGTGATAAAAGTCATCTTTGGACCGTAGTGCATAGATGGACTATTGGTTGTTATGGTTATAACCAGGGATCATTCGGTATAATCATGACATGTAATGTACAAGTGATGTAAATTATTTATTGAGTTGAGTCTCAGCGACATTTATTGATATGATCATGACCATGCGTTCTCTTCGGCCAAGGGTGCAAAGATGAATTGTTGTTTGTCATGTTCATGACCATTGGTGAAAACACGAATATCCTTGGCTTGTAGTGCATGGATAATTCGTGGTCGTGATACTAATGAATATCATTGGCCCGTAGTGCATGGATAATTCAGTGATGTGGATTATTTATTAAGCTGAGTCTCAGCGATAAAATTGTTGATAAACTTTTTAAATCATAGAAGATAGTAGATATCATGCTCTACTTGACTCTTCTAATTGATTACTTGTTTCGCTGCAGTTAAACTTATTGTTTAATGTATTTTATCAGTTTAACACTGTTGAAGGCTAACGATAATTTATTCTGAATTTTCTTAGTCATAATATTTTTACTGGGTTAGCTGAGCTCACCCTTTTACTTTCACTATTCTCTTCAAGAAATAAGAAAATAGCTGGGACTAGTCGGGAAATAGATTGACGGTCCAGATGGTTGTTTTAGTAGTCCTCACTATTTTGTGAAATAGTGTGATAATAATTGTAATGATATTGAATTTGAGTTTGGATATTGTCTAGAAGGCAATATTCGTGTTTAAACTCTCAGCTATGTTTTATCGTATTTTACACGACAGTTGTATAATTAAGTTGTAGTTGTATTATGTACCATGTATTTGGCGACTCAGAATGGGTGATGTATACCTATTTTAGGGGCGACACAATTATAAATATGAATTGTGAATTTAACTATAATCTTTAGTGGTTCAGGTGAAGACAGGTGACTAAAGTTCTCTTTGTCTTGGGTACAACAAAGAACTGTTGAAGGGTATTACAGTAATGAAATATTAACGATGTTCTTTTAATTTGAAGAAGATAGTAGACATTATGTTCTACTTGACTCTTCTAATGGATTGTTGATTCCGCTGCAATTATGGTTGAAAACTTTTATCACCTACTATGTGTTCTAAATATCTGATTTATTACTGATGAAGGCTATTAATAAATTAATTATCTTAGTCATGATATTCTTTACTGGGCTATTTTTGCTCACCCTTTTGCTTCACAATTCCTTTCAGGTATTAAGGTGAGCTCAACTAGCCCAGTAAGAAATATTATGACTAAGATAATGCAGAATAAATTATCGTTAGCCTTCAACAGTGTTAAACTGATAAAATATAATAAACATCAAGTTTAACTGCAGCGGAATAAGCAATCCATTAGAAGAGTCAAGCAGAGTATGATATCTACTATCTTCTATGATTTAAAAGTTTATCATCAATTTTATTGTTGAGACTCAGCTCAATAAATAGTATCATAACCAGGAATTATCCATGCACTACGGGCCAAGGATATTTGTGTTTTTACCGATGGTCATGATCATACCAGCAACTGTTCATTAATGCACTACGGGCCAATAAGGACTTTTATCACATCATTTATAACATTACGGGTCATGATTATATCGAATGATCCCTGGTCATAATCATACCAATCAACAGTTCATCTATGCACGTAAGCCAAAGATGACTTTCATCATAATATAAGCATGAAGATGATGACAATAATATATGAATTCAATTAAAAGAAAGCAAAGGATAACTTTTTAAAGATTTATAATTTAATTTATCCAGAATTTAATAATGTCCAAATTATCAACATGATACTGCTTTGTGGAGTAAAATTCAAGAATAATACTATATCAAAAATAATTTGGACAGCAAAGAAATCAATTTTTTTGTCATGAATAGTACCCTGGGTGAATAGTACTCGAGTGAATAGTATCCCGTGAATAGTACTTCGTAATAGTACTTTGTGAATAGTACCTATAAATAGTATCCGTGAATAGTACTTTATGAATAGTACCCCGTGAATAATATTCTGGCATGAAAAGATCAATAATTATCAATAATTCCCAGAATAATATTTTCATGAAAAGATACTGGATGAAGCACAAATATCAAGGATATTCTACTAATTTCACGGAGTATAGAAGCAATACTTTAACAGAATGAGTGTAGAATTAGGAATACGAAACGAAATAATATTACTCGCATTCTACAGATTGTGGAAAAAAGTATTATTTCTTACGAATACTGAACAAAAATAATATCCTTACCTTGGAAGAAGACTGAATACTGGAATAATGAAGTAGCAGACTACTATTCTTGTTTCTCTCTATAGCTTCTCTCTCTATAATTGCTCTTGTGAGTCTTAGTGAATTGGTGAGAATAAAAGAAGAATGAGCTTCTATTTATAGGAAAACATAGTTTCGATAATTGCACGTTTTGGGGCTCGAATTATTACAGTATAGTACCTTAATCTTTTCCTCCATATTTAATTTAGTCCTACAAGTATTATCAAACTTGCACCACCTCCCCTAATAGTACATGCATGTGAATCAATAGTACATGCATATGAATCAATAGTTCCATTCATGTGAATAAACAGTTATATGCATGTGAACTAATAACAATTAATTGCTCATTTATCCGATTAATTACCTGATTGGTCAATATAACCTCCAAAAATTAATTATTATCTAAATAAATGTCAATTTTCACTAACACTAATAATCCTAACACAATGAAAATATCAATTTCATCTTTAATCAACACGAACTAATTCATCATTAATATTATAACTCACAATATTTAACAACCAGATCTTTTTCAGGAAAGAGGGGGCTTTTCGATAAGGATTTTTCCCTATTGGCGCACAATTACGTGACCAAATCTCTATTCGACAGAACTTTCTAGACATCGTCAATATTACAAATAATAATATGAATAACTTTGTAGACTCAATTATTGATTTAATAGTATAAAATATTATACAGATGATATTGTGACAATAATTGAATCAATAATATGAGAGAGATATTATGCAGCAATTACTGTAGTAATAATTGAGTATAACTGAGTGACTTCTCACGTAAGCATCAATAATCAATACCATGTGCTACTATGCAATCACGCGTATTACTATACTTTTACTACCGGGTAGTTCAACAGTTTAACGATAAAACTTTCGCCGTTATTTTTGTAAGAAGATAATTCTGTCATTTTTTAACTAAGACAATACTTTCGTTGCGGGGTCCACCCATGATTGTGCCTTCGTACGAATATTCCATGTTAAAACGAATATTCCCCGACCAATCAAATATTTTATAACCACTTACTTACTTTGTAAAATTTATAAATATTACCCACAACTATAACATTATATCAAATCCACACCATAATATTCAAAAATATATTTCGAGAAAAATAATCTTTATTCATAAAAGTTAGGGTCTTACAGTTTTTTTTCAGCTCGATAAATTTCACCTCCTTCATGTAACGAATACTTTCGAGATAGTACTTGTCACTGAACAGTTCTTGGAACTTCTCCTAAGACATCTTCAGTGCGGCAGGTTGAGTACGATTTATAGATTCCCACCAATAATCTGCCTCTCCTCGCAACATGAAGGTGTCAAAGGGAACCTTTTGCTCTTCGGAGCATCCCAAGACATCAAATATCTTGGTGATCTGCTTTATTCACGTCTCTGCCTTAAGTGGTTCTGGCTTTCCCAAAAACTTCAGTGGTCCTAACTCCTTGAACTTCTTAGCAATGACCATCCGTGAGTTTTCAGTGTTTCCACCTGTATTTTGAACAGGAGTCTCTCTCGCCTAATGTTGCATGAATTGCAGAAAACCTCTAAACATCCCGCCGTTCATCATTTGGTCGGTGTTGTTGTTTGCATGAGGATTGTTGCCTTCCTGATGCACATTATCCTGGTTATTGATCTGTGGTGACTCAACGGTCTCCTGTGCTCCATTGCTTATCTCAACATTTTCAGACGTTATTTTCAAACACTGCCACAAAACAAGGGTTAATTGACATACCACATATTATCCCTATATTCCGATCGACTAATTAAATAACAAATAAACTTAGGTAGGTCATACTAGCGAAGGAATTACCTATCTCTCCCCTTCTAGTTTTAGTTTCACATCTCAGCTAGGAATCATATCCCTAAGCTTTGATGCCAACTGTGACGCCCCCAAAATAGGTATACATCACCCATCTTGGGTCGCCAAATATATGGTACATAATTTAAATACAAACTTAATTATACAACTGTCGTGTAAAATACGACAAAACATAGTTGAGAATTTTGACATGAATATTGTCTTCTAGATAATATCGAAACTCAAATGGAGTTCTCATTACACTTATTATCACACTATTTTATAAAATAGTGAGTACTACTACATCAACCATCTCGGACTGTCACTCCATTTCCCGACTAGTCTCGGCTACGTTCTCATTTCTTGAAGAGAACAATGAAAGCAAAAGGGTGAGCTCAACTAGCCCAGTAAGAAATATTATGACTAAGATAATGCAGAATAAATTATCGTTAGCCTTCAATAGTGATAAAATGATAGAATACAATAAATAACAAGTTTAACTGCAGTGGAACAAGCAATCTACTAGAAGAGTCAAGTAGAGCATAATATCTACTATCTTCTATGATTTTAAAAGTTTATCATCAATTTTATTGCTGAGACTCAGCTCAATAAATAATCCACATCACTGAATTATTCATGCACTACGGGCCAATGATATTCATTAGTATCACGTCCACGAATTATCTATGCACTACGGGCCAAGGATATTCGTGTTATCACCAATGGTCATGATCATGCCAACAACTGTCCATCAATGCACTACGGGCCAATGAGGACATTTACCACATCATTTGTAACATTACATGTTATGATTATATCGAATAATCCCTGGTCATAATCATACCAATCAACAGTCCATCTATGCACTACGGGCCAAAGATGACTTTTACCATATCATAAGCATGAGGATGATGACAATGATATAAGAATTCAATTAAATGAGAGCAATAATAAATTTTAAAGATTTTATAATTTAATTTATCCAGAATTCAATAATATCCAAATTGTCAACATAATAGTGCTTTTTGGAGTAAAATTCAAGAATAATATTGTATCAAAAATGATTTAGACGGAAAAGAAATCAATTTTTATCATGAATAGTACCCCAGGTGAATAGTAACTGAGTGAATAGTATCCTGTGAATAGTACTTTAGGAATAGTACCCTGTGAATAGTATCCCGACATGAAAAGATCAAAAATTATCAAGAATGCTCAGAATAATATTTTCATGAAAAAATACTAGATGAAGCGCAAATTTCAATGGTATTCTACTAATTTCAAGGAGTATAGAAGTCATACTTTAACAAAATGAGTGTAGAATTCAGAATCTGAAACAAAATAATATTACTTAGATATTACAGAGTATGGAAGAAAATATTATTTATTACGAATACTGAACAAAAATAATATCTCTTACCTTAAAAAAGAGAGTATTCTAATCGGTATAACGGGGATATTCTTGAAGAAAACTTATACTATTTTTTATGCTCAAAGCTTCCTTAAACTCTAAAGAAATACGCTCAATATTATAGAAGAAGAATTTTCTGATTCTGGTGTGATTTTCAGTTCTAAACTAAACATCCTATTTATAGGAGAATGGAAGGATACTATTTGAATTTAGAAAATCACGGACTGCACAGTGGGGAAATCACTGGCGAAACCGATCGGCTCAATTTTTTTTCTGATTTACTATGCAAACACTATGCATAATAAAATATAATATATTCTATTTTTTATAAAAAATAAAACTTATAATATTCAACTCCCACACCAATTTTTAAACACACACACACATTATTCCACTCACACACCCACATGATTCCACTCACACACCCACAATATTATATATATATATATATATATATATATATATATATATATATATATATATATATATATATATATATATATATATATATATACACTTTAGAACTTTCTACCGATTATTTTAAAAAATGAGTAAGTTGGGGGGGTCCAAATAATATGTCAAACTTACAACAAATATTTCACAAAAACTCTCTTAATATTTTTAACAACATTTATTCATAAATAATATAATTTGTAATATTAACAACCAGATCATTCCCAGGAAAGAGGGTGCTTTTCGATAAGGATTTCTTCCTATTGGCGCGTAATTAGGTGACCAAATCTCTTTCCTCGACAGAATTTTCTAGACATTATCAATAAAGTAAATAATAATATGAATAACTTGTCATCTCAATTATTGATTTAATAATATAAAATATTGTGCAGATGATACTGTGACAATAATAGAATCAATAATATGAGATACTATGTAGCAATTACTGTAGTAATAATTGAGTATAACTGAGTGACTTCTCACGTAAGCATCAAATTCTGTGTGCTATTATGCAATCACGTGTATTACGGTACTTTTATCACCAGGTATTTCAACAGTTAACGGTAAAAATTTTGCCGTTATTTTTATAAAAAGATATTATTGTCGTTTTCTCACTCCAACAATAATTCCGTTGTGGGGGTCCACTGTTGCCTCTTTTATAGTTCTTATAAAAGAGTTCTAACTCATGCAAGTATACACAGGTCAACAAGTAATACAGAGTAAGTAAATTATCGATCCTGCAGAGAAAGTTGTTAATATTAGACTACTATGCATTAATTGACTCACTATGTTTATATGCTAAGACTATAGACTTAAGTGTTGATTTGAATTAACTATGATTACCAACTAAAAATAAGAATATAAATGAACTAAATAGAATGTGGAAACAATGGCATCCTAACTTCATTCAATATTTTGTTTAATCGCCATATGTCATGCAAGAAGTGTTCACATATCATAGGTTAATAGTCAAGGGCACAAAGCGAGTTATAACTATTTTCCAATGCACTATAACTAACTTACATATCATCTACAGATGTTAGAATCTATGTAATCACCAATACCATCACAATTACCATATTCCTATGTGCAATTGTAATCCTATTGATTTTAAGCACAACCCTTATTCTAGCTCATACGGTGAAACAGCATATTCCTATATGATTCACAAAACATGCAAGACTTACTCTAGCCCCATATTCGCATGCTATCATGGCTACAATCCATATTTATATGTTCATTTCCAATCCCATACAAATACTAAAACGAACGATTATCAGTCATTCATACATGTAAAACAACCATGATAGATAACCCATATGATATGCAAAACAAATCTAACACTTAGATGTACAACCACACTACATATTGAAATCCGTTAGAATCCCATAATGGGGTTTAGTTCATGATTGAACCAAAAGCCATTATGGGATCAGTGTTAAGCATGATCAATAAACAAGCAATCAAAGTAAGAAGGATAGAACGATCAAACCCAATCGCTGAATAGAAATTAAAGATTAACTATTAAATCCACAAAGAAATCCAATAAGCAATAATCAATATCTATGATGGTGAAGAACTCCACGAAGAAGAAGAGAATAAGACGTTATGGCGTCGTTCTCCGTTGGAATCTCTCCAAGGTGTAAACCCTAATTGCTACTATGAAAATTACGTAAATAAAAGTCTCATCCCCCTGTCTGACACACGTCAGAATCGTTTTATATCAAATTATACATCATTAAGTTGAGAAATAAAAATATAATAAATTACAGCATCAGCATCGCGCGCGGGCGCGCGCGTCCCTAGTGTCTCTGGCTCGCGGCCGCGAGACTTAAGTAAGCTCAGACCAAACCTGGCGACCTCTCGCGTGGTCGCGCGCTCATGCCTCGCGGGCGCGTGCTGAGTCTCTCACGGGCGCACGCTCATGTCTCGCGGGCGCTTAACTTGCAGAAGGTTCCCCATATAAAGCCCTGCATTCGCACGGGCGCATGAGTCTTCACTTGTTCTGCCGCGCGGCCGCGCAGCCTGTGTTCTGCAGTTCCTGAGTCTGGTTTTTGGTCTGCTGTTGCTGCTACTTGTTTATTCTTGCTTAAACTCTCTTGCTTGCTTGATTTCCATACCTCATTGCATGCCGTGCACATCCTCGCCTTGTGACTAGCCTTCTTGCATCTGATCACCGATACCTCAATTTCCACCAAAATGACTCCGATTCCTGCATTTATTCACCAAAAGGAGTTTTAAGTTTATGCAATGCAGAATAACATGAAATGCAACTAAAACACAATGAAATATACTCGCCGTGGGCACAATTCGCCTGGATTAATATACAATAAGTGTGTAAAAATATCACTTATCAAATACCCCCAAACTTGAATTGTTGCTTGCCCTCAAACAATGCATATGAATGAACACTGAAAATGTAACTACTAAACTATACACTACTCTATGATGCAAACTAGTCTCACATAATCTTAGCCATAACAGAATTTCAGCCCACATTGCCTCAGTGAATTATCCCGATTCCAGAACATAGTTTCAAACCAAACCATAGACATAGCATCATACACGTAGATAATTCATGAATGCTATAGAGATGCTGTGTGTGTGTGTGTGTGTGGTGTTCACAAAAACTTGATGTAAGCAAAGATTATATATCACACTGCTCCAAACAGAAAATTATAGTCTAAATCAAGATTCATGTATACTCATGCAACATAGACTGTTTAAACATATCACCACAAACTAAAGTTCAACAATGGGTTAATTGCTTTATTGCTACTCACGAGGGCGATTTTGTACTTTCCCGTGGTGTTTATTGCTATTGTTTCTTTTCTCTTTTTTTTTCACATGACTATGCAATGTCTCAATCCATTAGGCACACTGCTACCCCTTAACGAGCTTTCAACCAACGACTCTTAGACCATGAAAGACATTAGGGCGCTAGGTGTAGAGACAATCCCCTCGGGCGTACTTACTCAAGTAGCCAGGGCCCCGAATTAAGACTAGTCACGTTATTGCATATATATATTATACAGCATACCCATGTTTCCCCAAAATTTGTACTTCAATGACTCATACAATCTATAACACCTTCCTCATGTTTCTCTTTTTAACACTACATGTTCTATTGAGCAATGCATAACATACATCTTAAACTTACAAGTGAATGTGAACAGAATTGTGCAAACCGAAAGCATATAAACAGCAACATGAATCGCATTGTGTAAAACATTATATCCAAGTTGTGCTATGCAACATATTCTGAAATCTTCCACAATTCACTATCCTCATTGGCTTAGGCAAAAATTTCTATTTATAAGCAAAAATTTATGTGAGACATTGAACTAGAACATACTAAGAATGAATAAAAATAAAAAATTTATGCTAAAATTTAACTAACACATATGCAAAATTAAACTAAACATGCTAAAATAAAATGCAATCTAAACTACTATGCAAGTACTCCGATACCCCCAAACTTGAAATGTTCAATGTCCTCATTGAATGAAGGTAAAGGGTACGAGAAAAACTCCCCTAATGATCGGCATGACCACCCTCCTCGGGTAGAGAATCTGGTGGTGGATACGGCACGACGGTCCCGAACTGGGGCCATTCAAGCATGGTTCCTTGCTGCGCGAATGCTTAGGCCAAAGCCCTAGAGAGTCCCGTAGCAAATGTCCCAAGATTGTCATACAATGCGTCGACTTTGCGCTCTAACCTTCGTTGGTGTCGATCGCTAGAGACAGGCTGCGCACGGGTGGATGGACCTGCTTCATCGGGCTGTGGGGGCTGCTGGGGTGGCTCAGAAAAGGTGGGTCGGAGAATGAATCCTCGTCCTCGCGGATGTGGCTCACCACCCGTTCAAGCCTGTAGCCTAGTGATTGTGGCCGACGTAATGTCATGACTCGGCTTCTGCCATGTCCTGTCAGTCCATGGGACTCCCTACTACATACAAAGTAATGCTGCTACAGCTGCATGCGAGATGCTCCCAGTCATGTTTCCCCGCCAATATCGCTGCATGTTGTGATGAATAATGTGGCCGACGTCTAAGTATTTCCCTTCAACAATACCCCATAAAATGAGGGCTTGCTCCTTCGTGATGACATGCTTATGAGTGGACAACATTAGTTTAGCGCAGATAAATAGATGCCATGCTTGGGCATAGCGATTCAAGGTGGAAGCTGGAAACGATAGAGGCTCGGCTGTTCCGACCTTGCAGGTCCACTTAGTGCCCGGGATGCACAATTCCGAAATTAATACATCCAAGTCTGTCGTTAAATGGGCACCCGTGACCCAGTTTGCCGACCCAGGTGGTGGTGTATCAGTTATTCCGTACACTGCTCGGATAGCTGAGGGGCTAAAGTCCACTTGCACATGCCGAACGAAGGTTAGTCCGTGCTGCTCCATCTCCTTTGCGTTGGCGTAGAACTCTCGAACAACCTCCATTGGGATAGGCATAGGTGTTGCAGCTAGGCTAACCCAGTTTCTCTCTTGGAGCATATTCCATAGTTGTCCATCTTTCTTGGTGGGTTTAAAGCCTCGCTCCTTCATAAACGATTTACTTAAAAGATGATAATAGGTATGATGAGCCTCCAGGCTTAAGAAGTTTCTTTGTTCCGTGACAGCGTCATCATGATCACTGGATGAGGTCTTAGAGATTGAAGAGATGGAGATTGTGCGTCTTCTTTTGGGACCCATGATTAACTGCTATGTAGAGATAGCGAGGGTTTTGCAACTGATAATACCCCCAAACTTGCTTGCTCCCCAAACCAGCAAAATAAGCCCTAAATTGACTCCAATGAGGATGGTTGTGATATACGCATGTATTATAGTGAAGAGGCTTTTTATTATAGGAGAATAGAGAGATGCTCATAATAGACCACGTAAAAACCCAAGTAGAGCACGGATTGAAAAATGATGTCTTTGCTGGACGTCGCGCGCGCCCATGTGACAATGCATCTTTTATCGTGTGCGAGCGCGCGAAGATGTTAAAATTATCTGCAGTTCACGCGGGCGCGAGATAGTAACTGTTGGGACCTGCACGGCCGCGCGCTGCACTCCCTGAGCTGCAGTTCTGAACTTCCAATTAGAGGTTGTGATTTGTGTAACCCAAAGCACCTACAATAAGATGAGTGCAACACAGATTAGGTACTTAGCAAAAGTAAAATGAATCTGACTACTATTTAACTAAAGCATTGAAATGAGTTTAAAAATGAAATTGATGGGTTGCCTCCCATCCAGCGCTAAGTTATAGTCAATTAGCTTGACTGTCTCGGATGCTCATGGTGACGAGAGAATCATGGTGACGCTGTGTCTGTCCACTTCGTCTCCAAAATAATGCTTCAACTGCTGTCCATTTACCTTGAAGGGCTTATATGAAAATTGGTTATATATTTCAATTGCACCATGCGAAAATACCGTTTTCACTGTGAATGGATCCGACCAACGCGATTTCAGTTTTCCAGGGAAGAGTTTAAGTATGGAATTATAGAACAACACCCTGTGTCCTGGTTCGAACGTACAGTCCATTATCCTACGGTCATGCCACCTCTTCACTTTTTTCTTATATAATTTTGCATTCTCATATGCTTGTAATCTAAACTCATTTAGCTCATTGAGCTGAAGTAGGCTTTTCTCCCCTGCAGATGTTAAATCAAGGTTGAGCTTCCGTATTGCCCAATAAGCCTTATGCTCTAGCTCCATAGGGAGGTGACAGGCTTTTCCATAAACACTTTGAAAAGGGGACATCCCCAACAGGGTTTTGTATGCAGTGCGATAGGCCCATACAACATCATCTAACTTTAACGACCAGTCCTTCCGTGTTGGATTCACAACTTTTTCCAGGATTCGTTTGACTTCTCGATTTGATACTTCGGCTTATCCATTGGTTTATGGGTGATAAGCTGTGGCGATGCGATGATTCACCCCGTACTTAGCTAGCAAGGTGGTGAATTGCCTGTTGCAGAAATGACTACCTTCATCACTAATGATAGCCCTTGGAGTTCCAAATCACGTAAAAATGCTTTTGTGTAGAAATTTTAGGACCACCTTGGCATCGTTGGTTGGTAAAGCGGCAACCTCCACCCATTTTGAAACATAATCCACTATGAGCAAGATATAGAGATTGTCGCATGAAGAAACGAGAGGTCCCATGAAATCAATGCCCCATACATCGAAAATTTCTACCTCTAGGATGGTATTCAATGGCATCTCATTCCTTTTGGAGATATTACCCACTCGCTAACATCTGTCGCATCGCTGGACAAAACTATAAGCGTCCTTGAAGATAGTTGGCCAGTAAAACCCTACTTGTAGGACTCTTGCTGCTGTCCGTTCCCCACCATAGTGACCTCCATACACCGAGGAGTGACATTTTTACAGAATTCCCTCAGTCTCGCTATACGGAATGCACCTTCTTATCACTTGATCTGAACACTGTTTAAACAAATAAGGCTCATCCCATATATACCATTTGACGTCATGCATAAATTTCTTCTTCTGATATCCCACCAAGTCAGAAGGTCCGTTTTACTTACCAGATAATTTGCGAAGTCTGCAAACCATGGCACTTCCCCTTTTACCACAAACAACTGCTCATCTGGGAAGGATTCATTAATCATAACAGTGTCTTGTACCTCTCTTTCTGGATTCTCGAGGCGAGATAAGTGGTCCGCCACTTGGTTTTCAGTACCCTTTATATTCTTGATTTCTAAGTTAAATTCCTGTAGTAATAAAATCCATCTAATCAGCCGCGGTTTAGCATCTTTCTTGGCCATTAAATGTCGAATCGCTGCGTGATCCGTATACACTATCACTTTTGTTCCAATCAGATATGCTCGAAATTTATCAAAAGCGTATACCACTGCCAATAACTCTTATTCTGTGGTGGTATAGTTCAATTGCGCATCCGTTAGGGTCTTGCTGGTATAATAAATCACATGGAATATCTTTTCTTTTCGCTGTCCCAACACAGCACCTACGGCGTAATCACTGGCGTCACACATCAATTCAAACGATAGAGTCCAATCGGGTGCAGTAATTACTGGTGCTAAAATTAGTTTTCTCTTCAAGTGTTCAAATGCTGACACGCAGGTGTCATCAAAACTAAATTTTGCATCTTTTTCCAATAGGCTGCATAATGGTTTAGTGATTTTGGAGAAATCCTTAATGAACCTGCGGTAGAACCCTGCATGTCCCAGAAAATTGCGAACTCCTTTTACTGATGTGGGTGGTAGGAGATGCTCAATAGTCTCCAATTTTGCTTTATCCACCTCAAGTCCCGTCTTTGAAACTTTGTGTCCCAAAATGATTCCTTCTTGAACCATGAAGTGGCATTTTTCCCAGTTTAGCACTAAGTTTGTTTCAACGCATCTCTTCAACACCATAACTAAATTCTCAAGGCATAAGTCAAATGAATCCCCGAAGACTGAGAAGTCATCCATAAATACCTCAACGTTCTGTTCCACCATGTCTAAGAATATAGCCATCATACATCTCTGAAATGTAGCTGGAGCATTACACAACCCAAAAGACATTCTTCTAACAGCAAAAGTACCATATGGACATGTGAAAGTAGTTTTTTCCTGATCTTCTGGAGCTATCATAATTTGATTGTAACCCGAATAACAATCCAGAAGGCAATAGTACTCATGCCCTGCTAGTCTGTCCAACATCTGATCGATAAATGGGAGCGGGAAATGATCTTTCCATGTAGCCTTGTTGAGCTTGCGGTAATCCATACAAACTCTCCACCCCGTTACTGTTCGTGTTGGGATTAGCTCATTATTCTCGTTAGTCACAACTGTCATGCCACCTTTTTTTGGAACACATTGTACTGGGCTCACCCATGCGCTGTCTGAGATTGGGTAGATTATTCCTGCATCTAACCATTTTAGCACCTCTTTATTGACAACTTCCTTCATTATGGGATTAAGCCTCCTTTGTTGCTCAACTGTCGGCTTGTTACCATCTTCCATTAGGATTTTGTGCATGCAATACGAAGGGCTGATTCCTTTGATATCTGCTATGGTCCATCCAATAGCTGATTTGAACTCTCTAAGCACTCGGAGCAATTTTTCTTCCTGGCAAGATGTTAGTGCCGAAGAAATAATCACAGGTAATGTAGAATCTGAACTTAAAAATGCATACCTGAGATGTTCCGGAAGTGGCTTTAACTCCAATTCTGGAGGTGTCTCAAGAGATGGTTTTAGCTTTATTGTGGCATCTCCAGCTATTGTCAATGGCTCTGCAGATGTTCTAAATCTCCTGAATTGGGGGTTGGTATCCAGATATTGAACAAATTCGTCAAATTCTTCATCCTCTGCATCTGAATTCTCATCAGTGATATTCCTCAAAGGTTCATAGTGTGCTAGACTCTGTATGTCATCATCTAGAATCTGATTCACCCAATCAACGAAGAAACAATCTTCCTCATCCGTTGGGAATTTCATAGCCTGGAAGGCATTAAAAATGACTTCTTGATCTTGAACTCGCATCGTGAGTTCCCCTTTTTGCACATCTATCAAAGCTCTGCCCGTGGCCAAGAATGGTCTTCCTAATATGATCGGAATATTCTTATCCTCTTCGAAATCTAGAATGATGAAATCAGCCGGAAAAATGAACTTATCCACTTTAACCAATACATCTTCAACAATTCCCCGCGAATATGTGACAGACCGGTCTGATAGCTGTAATGATATATTCGTTGGTCGTGGGGCCGGTAATCCCAACTGGTTGAATACTGACAATGGCATCAAATTTATACTTGCTCCCAAATCACATAAACACTTGTTAAACTCCATCTTTCCAATGGTGCACGGAATTGTGAAGCTACCAGGATCTTTCAACTTTGGCGGTAACTTGCGTTGGAGCACTGCACTGCATTCCTCTGTCAAGGCAACCGTTTCAAACTCATCTAATCTTCTCTTCCTTGACAAGATACCTTTCATGAACTTTGCGTAGCTTGGCATTTGTTCCAATGCTTCGGCAAAAGGTATATTGATTTGCAGCTTTTTGAAGACCTCTAAAAACTTACTGAATTATTTGTCATCTTTCTGCTTTGCCAACCTCTGCGGATATGGTACTCGAGGGTGCAATGGTTGTAGTGGACTCTTGACCTTCTCTTCTGAACCTGCTTTATTCTTTTCTTCTTGCTGAACCTCAGAATTTTCCAGATTTTTCTCTTCCTCAGTTTCTTTCTCTGCCTCGCGCGACCTCCTTAGTGGTATCATGCGCGGGCGCGCGACTTGCAGACTCTGTCAAGTCTTTCCCAGATCACAATGTTATTGCTTGACACTTTTCCTTCCCATCTCTTCTAGGATTTGCCTCTGTGTTACTTGGCAACGCTCCTTGGGGCCTATTAGTAAGCATGTTCGCCATTTGCCCCATTTGCGTCTCTAAATTCTTGATAGCCACTGCTTGGCTTTTGATCATGACCTCGGTGTTTGCCATGTATTTCAACATCATCTCCTCCATTTCTGATTTCTTCTCTAAATGTGATGCAGCCGGAGTGAGGTGTTGTTGCTGTTGAGTAAATCCCGGTGGAAACGGTGGTTTTGGTGTAAACTGTGGCTGTGCTGACTGTTGTTGAAACTGTTGATTCGACTGGAATTGATTTTGTTGTTGTCCTTGATTGTTAGACCAACTGAAGTTTGGATGATTGCGGTTGTTTGGATGGTATGTTTTCTGGAATTGGTCTTGGTCCTTTCTGTAATTGCTTACGTACTGTACTAATTCTGAGCTGATAGCACATTGATCCGTGGAGTGTGACCCCGCACAAATCTCACAAACAAAAGCAACCGTCTTCACTTTGCTCTCTGGCAAAGTATCTATTTTCTTAGCCATGGCTGCCATTTGTGCCGACAGCTGTGTAATCGCATCCACCTCCAACACACCTGCAACTTGGGTTGAGACATCCGAGCTGTAGGATTATGATAGTCATTTGCGGCCATAGTCTCGATAAGCGAATAGGCTTCATCATAGCTCTTTACCCAGAATGCCCCTCCTGCGGCTGCATCTACAATCTGTCTGGATTTCCATCCTAAGCCATTGTAAAATGAATTAATTACCAGCCAGTCTGGTAAACCATGATGTGGATATTTCCTAAGCATCTCCTTATACCTTACCCATGCTTCATATAGGGTTTCGCCCTGTTGTTGCTCAAACTGAGATATCGTTGTCCTCATCTTTGCAGTTTTATCCATTGGGAAGAACTTGGCTAAGAATTTCTGTGCTAAGTCCTCCCATGTAGTGATCGATCCAGCCGGCAAGGAATGTAGCCAACTCCTTGCTTTATCCCTCAAGGAAAATGGGAATAGCCGTAGTCTGATGGCATCCTCAGTCACACCATTATATCTGAATGTGTCACAAATTTCGATGAAACTTAATAGGTGTTCATTCAAATCATCCGTAGCAGTACCCCCGAACTGCACTGAGTTATGCACCATCTGAATAGTGGTCGTTTTTATTTCGAAGGTGTTTGCTGCTATCGCTGGCCTGACTATGCTAGACTATAATTCATTTATATTCGGCATGGAATATTCCCTTAAAGCCTGAGGCTCTTCTCTTTGCTCAATCCTTTGTTCTTCTGCCATATTGACTGTAATTCTTTCTAACTGCTCTTGCAGATTCCTCCGCACACTCGCTTTCCAACCCTTTCCGTTAATATTATCTTGAGCTGGTGTTAACTCTGAGTTAGATGATCGCGTGTGCATAAAAGTTTACAAGTACCTGTAATCAAAATAAAACAAAAATAGAAATGAGAAATGAACAGATTTGTCTAAGTCATACAATACAACTTTAAACTAATGATAATTATCTAAATTAACGCCTTTCCCCGGCAGCGGCGCCAAAAACTTGTTGCCTCTTTTATAGTTCTTATAAAAGAGCTCTAACTCATGCAAGTATACACGGGTCAACAAGTAATACAGAGTAAGTAAAGTATCTATCCCACAGAGAAAGTTGTTAATATTAGACTACTATGCATTAATTGACTCACTATGTTTATATGCTAAGACTATAGACTTAAGTGTTGATTTGAATTAACTATGATTACCAACTAAAAATAAGAATATAAATGAACTAAATAGAATGTGGAAACAATGGGATCCTAACTTCATTCAATATTTCGTTTAATCGCCGTATGTCATGCAAGAAGTGTTCACATATCACAGGAAAATAGCCAAGGGCACAAAGTGAGTTATAACCATTTTCCAATGCACTATAACCAACTCACATATCATCTACAAATGTTAGAATCAATGTAATCACCAATACCATCACAATTACCATATTCCTATGTGCAATTGCAATCCTATTGATTTTAAGCACAACCCTTATTCTAGCTCATACGGTGAAACAGTATATTCCTATCTGATTCACAAAACATGCAAGATTTACTCTAGCCCCATATTCGCATGCTATCATGGTTACAATCCATATTTATATGTTCATTTCCAATCCCATACAAATACTAAAACGAACGATTATCAGTCATTCATACATGTAAAACAACCATGATAGATAACCCATATGATATGCAAAACAAATCTAACACTTAGATGTACAACCACACTACATATTGAAATCCGTTAGAATCCCATAATGGGATTTAGTTCATGACTGAACCAAAAGCCATTATGGGATCAATGTTAAGCATGATCAATAAACAAGTAATCAAAGTAAGAAGGATAGAACGATCAAACCCAATCGCTGAATAGAAATCAAAGATTAACTATTAAATCCACAAAGAAATCCAATAAATAATAATCAATATCTACGATGGTGAAGAACTCCACGAAGAAGAAGAGAATAAGACGTTGTGGCGTCGTTCTCCGTTGGAATCTCTCCAAGGTGTAAACCCTAATTGCTACTATGAAAATTACGTAAATAAAAGTCTCCTCCCCCTGTCTGACACACGTTAGAATCGTTTTATATCAAATTACACATCATTAAGTTGAGAAATAAAAATAAAACAAATTACAGCATCAGCATCGCGCGCGGGCGCGCGCGTCCCTAGTGTCTCTGGCTCGCGGCCGCGAGACTTACAGTAAGCTCAGACCAAACCAGGCGACCTCTCGCGCGGTCGCGCGCTCATGCCTCGCGGGCCCGTGCTGAGTCTCTCGCGGGCGCTTGACTTGCAGAAGGTTCCCCATGTAAAGCCCCGCATTCGCGCGGGCGCGCGAGTCTTCACTTGTTCTGCCGCGCGGCCTGTGTTTTGCAGTTCCTAAGTCTGGTTTTTGGTCTACTGCTGCTGCTACTTGTTTATTCTTGCTTAAACCCTCTTGCTTGCTTGATTTCCATGCCTCATTGTACCCCTATGTCGTGCACATCCTCGCCTTGCGACTAGCCTTCATGCATTTGCTCAGCGATACCTCAGTTTCCACCAAAATGAAGCCGATTCCTGCACTTATTCACCAAAAGGAGTTTTAAGTTTATGCAATGCAGAATAACATGAAATGCAACTAAAATACAATGAAATGTACTCGAGGTGGGCACAATTCACCTGGATTAATATACAATAAGTGAGTAAAATATCACTATCATCCACCAATGATTGTGTCGTCGTACGAATTTTCCCCGACCAATCGAATATTTTATAACAACTTGCTTACTTTGCAAAATTTATAATTATTACCCACAACTATAACATTATATCAAATCCACACCATAATATTCAAAAATATATTTCGAGAAAAATTAATCTTTATTCATAAAAGTTGGGGTCTTACACTTACCGATTATCCGAGCTTGAATGGTTACGATGGAAAAGATTCTATAACATCTTCGAATCTTCAACGCAATTCAACGGAACTGTGACTCTACGGTATCCACACGAACACCCCGCAAATCGTCACACGATCTGCAACAAAGAGAGTCGCGGTACTAGCCACCAAGGATCAGGATTTTCTGAAGCTTTTCTATCTAGTCTCTCTTTAAGAGCGACTAGGATTTAGGTTTATGATACTATCCCTATATAAAATGACTGATATATATATATATATATATATATATATATATATATATATATAGCAGTCAAAAAACCAAAACCTAATCCCATTAGAAAAGTAAAATCCGAATTTATATATATTATATCTTAATTAAGTCTTACTTAATTAATATACATATATACAAATTATCCTATTAATTTAAATTCGTAATTTAAATACTATCAATCAGCACATAACTCACAAACCATTGCTACTTGTTGTGTGGATGGTGGGCTACATGTTTTCATTGGTCGAGTCATGTTCGTGTATGGCCATTGATACGCAAAGTCATCCATGATACCTGAAAAAAGACAAATATAGGAAGAGAATTAAAAATAAAAATAAAAATATTTAAATTAAGACTAATTTGATTGAAATTAATATTGATAAATAATTATTAAATTAATTCCCCGGCAACGGCGCCAAAAACTTGTTGATCGATTTCACAATCAAAATATACGTGCAAGTATACACGGTCAACAAGTAATAAAGTGATAAGAAAAGTATCGTTCCCACGATGAATTATTTAATAAAAATTACCAAGTACTAACTCTTAACCAAATCAATTTTATTTAAACAACCATAAATTGTGATTTTTCTAATTAAGAAAACTAAATTAATCAATTAAAACTAGATTACTCTAAAATTAATTCAAATAAATAAAGATTAAGACTTCAATATCCCCAATTATGAACTATAAATCAATTATCCAATTATCCCAATTATTATGTCTACTAAATTGTTAACAGGAATTATCAAATGCCAAAAGTCCTTTTCCAAGTGATCAATTGACTTCTATTTAATCCATATTAATCTTGCTAAATTCCTATGCAAAACAATTAAATTAAACTCCTTCAATTCCAATTCCTTATGTGTTACATGCGGTGAACAGATATTTCCATTCAATTCACAAACTTAATTATTCACCATGCAAATAACTAAGTCACATGTTATCATGCCCAGTTCTAACCTTAGAATTCCTCTTCCAATTCCTTCTAGAGTAACAAGGTAATTACTGATCAGATAATTAATCAAAAAGCGCAAGACAAGATAAATAATTCACTTTGATATAAATAATTAGAATCAATCAAATAACTAATTTATAGACATAAAAGATTCAATTGAAATTTTAATAAAAGAGTTAGTTCATAATTAATGAATTGAAACTAAGAATCCACAACTGAATAGACATTAAAAGATAAAAGTATGATAAGAGAAAAGAACAGAATCTGTTGTCAGCAAATCTGATGCTCCCCTCTTGCTCCTGCTCTTGATCTTCAATGATCTCTAAATTACTTCAATCTCCAAAACTAATAAGAACTAGGGTTAATGTCTAATCTAATGGAGTTATCTCTAATCTAATCTATATAATCCCCCCTTATTTTATGCCTTACATCATGTATTTATAGGTTACAAGTCCAATTTTTAGCTTAGGAACAAACCCAATCCAATTTAGAGTCAAAAAGGTGTCAAAATTTGCCCCAAAACGCGTCCAAGCCTGACTAGACTCTTCCTCAGCGCCCCAGCGCTGGGCACGGCGCTGCAACCCTACTCCCCAGTGCCCCGGCGCTGGGCATAGGCCTAAAATGGGCGCCCCGGCGCTGGCACATGTTCTGTCATTTTCTGTTCCGATGTCCTTTGGGAAAATGGCCATAACTTCTTCGTCCGAACTCCGATTTTGATGATTCAAGATGTTCCGAAATGAGGAGACGTAGATCTGAACCTTTCATTCTTTAAGTTTTCCGAAATAAGGTCAGGAGCATTACTCAAATTGGCTCTGAAGTGACTATTGTGTAAATAGCAAGCCGAAATCGCGAATCTAGCCACCCCAAACGTCGATCCAAGTAACTTTTGTCCCAATTCCTACAAAACAACGTAAAACATGCATGAATATACACAAACACTTAAAAATATCCAAAAGATTAAGCTCAAACGCACTCAATTCTGAGTATAAAACTCACTCATCACATGTCATTGCACCATATACACATTAGCAACCTGATATAACATCCTATTACATGTTCAATATCTTATCATGCTCTTTAGATTAGGTTATACTTGTAAGGTTTTAAGCCCAGAAAAACCCAATGTTGATATTTATATTATTATTTTAATAATAAAATTTAATTTCTTTTTGCATAATTAAATGTGTCATAAATTTTTTCCATAATTATACATTTTATAATTTATGTATATGAAGGAGTGTCATATACAGAAGACATAAATTATATGATATGTATAATTAAAAAAATATATTGTTCTCAATCTTAGATGAAAATGGACAAACCATTCTAGTAGATTGTAATACACTTAATTAGATGATTTGTCTTAGTCATGTAAAGTGGAGACTTTAATCTAGTGTATTGGTGTATTTTTAAAATACATAGAACTGGATCGTTGCGAAAAATTATTTGTTAAATACTGTTGTTATAAATGATTTTTCAATTACTATTAATGTGCAGTTACTCTTAATCCTAAGAGAATAATAAACTTAATTTTATAATGTAGGTCACTTTAATATATTAAAGAGTGAGATTTTAAATATAATCAATACCTCAATATGTTGGGTGATATATGATATGAAATTAGGAACATGTATTTTTCAAGATGGAATTCTATAATTAAATTATAATATCCCCTTGATATAATTTATTGGTTGATCACCAGAATCTTGGCCAAGTATTTTAGTAATTCAAATTACTAAAGTATTAATTTAATTTATTAAATTAATGTGTGATCAAAAGTGTATAAATTATGTAGTCAAGGATATAATCAGTAAACGTAGTGGGTTAACAGTTTTATTCCTACACGTATTTATGGATATTATTGTAGAGGAGTATTTTTGCAAGATACTAATAGTGGAATGATTTAATTAATTAATTTTAATTCTATTAATTCTAGAGTGCAATTATAACTATTTAGTAGAATTAGTTATAATTAATATAATTCTAATTGATTAAAGAGTTAATCAGAAATTAATATTATATTGGAGCTAGAAGTGTAGAATCCTACTTGATCCCCACTCTAGCCCTTATTAAGATATAACAAAATAGCAGGATAAAATATATCAGATAAGTTTTCAAATTATCCTGATAAATATCTGGGAGTTGAGGACTCTATATATTATATCACTTTACAGTATTTTGAGCTCACACTCAGAAAAATAAGTAATATCAAAATAAGAGTCATAGGGAGGAAGATCAGGAGGAAGGGAAAGCCTTCATTAGAATAACAAAATTCTTCATTGTGCTACAACCAAGCACGAGGTATGTAATATAATCTATTTAATTTTTTGATTATGCTAAATTATGAGAAAGATCTTTGGATAATAATTTTTAAAAGAAAAAATTATTAATTTTTTTAGAAATCGTTTCCTACAATTGGTATCAGAGCTAACTCATAATTTTTATAAATCATGTTTATATTATTCAATTTAGATTATATTCGATATGATGCATGTATGGATTTTCTTTTTCAATATTGCTCTTCAGATTTCATCAATCAGATTTGTTTTTATAATTCGATTAATTGTTGTTCATGGATATATGTGGGTTGTTAATAAAAAAAACAATTTTGTAAGTTGAAATATGTTCTCCTTATGCATTATGCGGTTGTGACAATTACTGCAAACAGCAACGTTGCTCAATTATAATAAATATTAATGTTGGACGAATTCTAGTATGATTGATTGTTTAATATACGTTAGAAACGTTGTTGTAAAGATTTGAGCTGCCAACCTCTCTGTTGCAATAGACATACTCAACCAACTGTACCAACAAACATTTTACTAATAATTTCGGATTCAATTATATTTATTAGTAATTAACAATTATAATGTTTAATTGTTAAAATTTTCATAATGTTGTAATTGTTAAATGTGAATTTGCATTGATCTTAGTTTACATGTTATATGTATTAATATGGGATATTAATATTATTATATATTTTTAAATTAAAAAAAACCTCAATTTTTTTAAAAAATAAAAATAAAAAATCAAGTGGGATAAAGAATTGTATTTCTTACGACCTCCATCGTTGGTCCATTATATTGATACATGTATCTAATCTCAAATCTTGTGAGTTCCCTTCGGAAGATGCATGAATCTAGTTATATTAGATATGGATTTCCTTGTGATAAATTTATTTAAAATTGTATTACGAATTATTTCCCATCGAAATATTTGTATTAAAATTTTAGAGAAAATTTAAATGGATGGTATACACTTGACAAAACATAAATAATAATTCTCCCCATCGAAGTGATACTTATTATTATTGTTTTGGGCTGAATTAAATGGTGAATTATTTTTATTTCATGAGATGTCAAGACATAAAAATAATTGTAATTTTAAATTATTCTTATTTTCCCATCGAAAAGAGAATTATTTGAAATTAAGTTGCCATGTTTATTTTATGTTTGTGTTTGAGGATTACACTTTCATATTATATGCAAAAGTTTATTTTTATGGAATGACCATTTATTTTATGCATATTGTATAATTGTACAGATTATCATGTCGTCATTTAATCCCCTTGTTGTTATCCTTAAAGAAAATAAGTTAACCGGACCAAATTATGTGGACTGGAAAAGAAACCTTGACATTGTGTTGACTGCTAAGGGCTACAAGTTTGTGATAACTGAACCTTGCCCAGTTCTTCCAAAAAATGCTACTGTTGCACAAAAGAATAACCATAAGAGGTGGCAAAAGGCAGATGATGTGGCAAAAGGCAGATGATATGGCTCGTTGCTATATATTGGCATCTTTGTCAAATATATTACAACACCAATATCAGTCTACTACCACTGCTAATGAAATCTTGGATAGCCTTCATGAAATGTTTGCTGACCAGAGTCGTGCTGCACAACAGACTGCGATGAAAACACTTATGAATTAATTCCAAGATGTCCGAGGGATCTTCAGTTCAAGATCATTGTTTAAAAATTATTTCTTACTTAAACGAACTGAAAATCCTGGGAGCAACAGTTTCTGGGGAAACCCAGGTTGACATGTTGTTAGAGACCTTGCCTGATTCCTTCAATCAGTTCAAACTTAATTATACTGTTAACAAAATGTCTTTAACCTTACCTGAACTGATGAAGGAACTTCAAGCTACAGAGGGTATTCTTCGTGCAAGAGGAAACATTCATATTGCAGAAACTGGTACTTTTAAGGGAAAGCCTAAGGGCAAGAACCGAAAAAAGAATAACAGTAAGAAAGCTGCAAATGGAAACATTCCTCCATCTGAAGGGGTTAGGAAGAAAGGGGAAAAAGCAAAACCTAAAGGGAAATGTTTTCATTGTGGGGAGAAAGGTCACTGGAAAAGGAATTATTCTACTTACCTAGCCAAGATCAAAAATCAATGTATGATTGATTGTCTCATTGATCAGTTTGGCAAGATAGGTAAATATCAATCTTTCGTTCATGAAACATGTTTTGTGGGCCGTTCTACTGAATCCTGGTGTGTAGATTTGGGAACCACTAATCATGTCTGCAATTATTTTGCAGGGGTTTCAGGAAACCAGAAAGTTGAATGAAAGCGAGATTTATCTACACCTTGGTTCTAGCGCAATAGTAGCAGTTATTGCAGTGGGAGTTGTGCATCTCAATTTTAATAATAATAGGACTTTAGAATTAGTAGATTGTCTTTATGTTCCAAACATTCGTAGAAATTTAATTTCAGTTTCTTTCTTATTTAAACATGGATATTCAGTTAATTTTGATTCCAAGATTGTTATTTGCAAGAATGGAAATTTCATTTGTTCTGGTTCATTGATAGATAATTTATATATTCTTACTACAAATTATTATTAATTAATGCAAACTGAATATAGTCAACATATACCATTAAAAAGAAAAGTTTCTTCAATTAATCAAACTTATCTCTGACATCTACGATTAGGTCATATTAATCTAAATAGGATCCAAAGACTGGTTAAAGATGGTCCTCTAAGCTCCTTAGAAGTTGAAAATCTTCCAGTTTTTGAATCATGTATAGAGCGAAAAATGACCAAAGGACTTTTCAAGGCAAAGAAATATAGAGCTAGTGATAAGTTAGAATTAATTCATACAGATGTATATGGTCTTATGAATATCCCAGCACGAGGAGGGTTTGAGTATTTCATCACCTTTACTGATGATTTTTCAAGATTTGGTTATGTGTACCTTATGCATCGAAAGTCTGAAGCATTTGAAAAATTCAAAGAGTTTCAGGCAGAAGTAAAAAGGCAATTAGGTAAACACATAAAGGCCCTTCGATCGGATCGAGGAGGTGAATACCTTCTTGGGGAATTCAAAGATTACTTATCTAATATAGGAATTGTGATGCCCCCAAATCCGTGTAATATCGATTACAGGACATGGTTCTCACGATACCATATACATCATCATCTATCTAAGTAACTCTAATAATAATAATAATAATAATAATAATAATAATAATAATAATAATAATAATAATAATAATAATAATAATAATAATAATAATAATAATAATAATAATAACAACTATTACATACTGATTCAAAATAAAGTCCCAAGTCTTAAGTCTTTACAACCTTTAATAAACTGAAACTTAAACTTAGCGTTTATCGCTACATTACATCATATGCGAAAATATAACTTATTACATAAATAACTCTCATCATTTCATCTTAGACTTTCCCTTGTCCTTGCCCAAGCCCTCAGCGTTATCAACCTTAACTGAAAGATTTAAGCAAGAATAAGTACAAATTGCCCAGCAAGTATATAAAGTAATTTGAGAACATACATCAGAAGTAAAAGCATTAGTATGAATATTTCTCAACAGTTGAAAAAATTATCAAGAGATGAACTGAAATATAAAGATAAGAGTTCTGGAATTCTCAATAGCATACTAAGGGGTGCTAGATACCCTGAACATTACTTTGTTTCATCGAAAACCATCATACGGTTTAACAATCAAATAGATTGTAAACAGTCTCTGCAAGTATTCCAGGTGATCAGCCTATCGTACCCTACATTGTGCAAAAGTATAAAGTTTAAATGCATAAGCGTAAATGGGACTATATGCCCGACATCAGTTACCCCGTTATCCGGGTTGTTCATCTTAGTTTCATGCGAGACCGCACCAAAGCAATTTGGATTGGTAGACTTAAATAGCTACAATGAATTTGAAATAGTTCAAATAATACAACATCTCTCATCTATAATATCTAACCGAAACAAATGGCCAGATCGCATTCTTGAAAGCAGTTCATAAATAATTAAGAACTTTAAGGCATAAACAACTGAATTAATAGTTGAGTAAACCTCAATATAACTTGCACTATATATAAGTTTGTACGAGTTATAACTTGCAACATACGAGACTTGTACACAATGATAAATTGTACAATTTAAGGGAACTTACATTCACTGCAATAAAGTGAATAAAGTTAGGAAACTTGCCTAATACTTCTTCTACAATTACTGCTATCTACTAGCCCTTCACGTAACCTATTCACATGTGACACGTTAAGCAATTTGGTTCTCGAACACCACTTTGAAGTGTAATGGTTCCCTTTTATTTTAATAAGACGATTAAACTCACACGTATTCAAATATAATTCAATTACATAACACATTGCCACGTATAGGCCACATGGTTAAATAAAAGAAACTGAGAAACATAAATTTGTGACATTTTTCGGACCAAAACTCCACCAAAAATCTGCATAAAATATGCTTAAGGGTCTCAAGTCGGAAAATCTCATTTTCCATAATTATGACATCACATATATAATTAAATTCATTTATCCATATAACATCATTTATATGAAAAACACCAAATCAGTCTCAAAAATATTTTTTTCTGGGATTTTATAGAATATAGTCCCACATTGAACATATATTTTTCCCAAAATTTCTAAAATCCATCTACTATTTTTAAATAGTCCATAATAGCCAAATATTCTACGATTTTTCATAAATCGAAATTAGCTCCAAAAATTCTGAAATTTTCAGGGTTAACTCCTGCTATATACATGTACTTCCAGTAAAAATTTTGTAATTTTTGGACTTATACAAAGAGAGTTATTTGGGTATCTTTTTAAATAGTGTCCTTAACCGTAAAATTCATAACTCTCAAACCGTATGGCCAAAAATTCTCAAATTTTTACAGGACCTTCATATCTTCTTATAGTAATACTCCAAATTTTTCCAGAATTTTTAAAGTACAAAACGGTGGACGAAAATGCCCCCAAAACAGACTGATACAAACAGTCCCATGAAAGACATCAAACTTTTGTTTCTTGCAGCCACTTTTGCGATTTTATTCTCACTAATCTACAGATGATATGACCATGATATTTGGACACAATAAACTTCATACATCAAGGTATTTTACAAAAATATAGTATTCATGAAACCAGCATGCTGAGACCACAAACCAACTGCATAGAAAAACGTGCCAGCACTAGTTCTATACTTAAAAAAAATCTGGAAATTCCAGATTTTCTGCAGATTTTGTTATGAACATGCTTACTTACGATTTTCATAACTTGATCATTATAACTCCGATTCAAACGAAATTTGGGCCAGATTAGACTTCATACTACATACTATTTTATAGAATTATTACATACGCTAATCGAGTCATATAAATCATGATTCTGAGGCTCCGAAAAACCCAAAAATCACATATTTCACATTCAACCAACTTTGGAAAATTTTGTGATTTCGATTCTAGCATGCATGGGCTTGACTCCTACTATCCAGATCACTTCTACCAACATATATGAACATGTTACAACCAACCAACTCACTAACTTACCATGCTTTGAATAAATTGACTAGTAAAAGCCATTTTATCCAACATATCACATACATACATGAAATCTTTGATTCTCTATGTAATTGCAACATGTTTAAACCATAATTTTCATTCCTTATCATCCTCATAACAGAAACCAACATTAGCATAGCCTCACAAAATCAACATAAACTATTTACCATGGCTATACATGCTTTTTCACTATTTTTCTTCAAGAACATGAAAAAGAGAGTTTTATGGCTTACCTTTTTGGATGAATTTCCCCTGTGTTAATTTGATTATCCCTCTTCCTTGCTTGTTAGTTGCTATGTAATCTCCAGTAATCGTTTTCCCCCTCTCAAGCTCTCATTCTCTCAATTTCTCTCCTTTTTTTTTGCTCTCTTGATGAAATTTTGCAAATGAGAGGAATATATGAGTGGAGAGTATATATGTATATGATATTAGCATAGGCTTCCCTTGCCTCTTCCATTCCCAAATCATTAGTTATGCATATAATGCTCATAATGCATAGGTTTAATATGGAGAGGGGAGTTAAGAAAATAAAAAGTTTTGGTTTATTACACAAGTGTAACTCCCTCTCCCTTAATACCTTGTAATATGTATACTTCCTCCTCCATTGTCCCAATTTATGAGTCACAGGATCCCACCAGCTGCTGACCAATTAAATAAACACATTATAATATTATTTTAATCCTTTAAATGCCCATTTTGACCATTTTGCCCTCCGTAGCCAAACGTGTTCGATACTTATATCAATTCCTACAAAATTCAATGTTCCGGACGTCATGGAACTATCCGTTTCATCAAAATCATCACCGAAATTCATGGTTGACTTTTTCTCTAAAAAAAATCAACCGGTTGACTTTGAACAAAAAGTCAACCGTGACATATTTTCGTGGTTATAGTCTAACCTGACTAATTTCGACGTTCCGGACTCGAATACGCAGTCCGCGTCTCTAAATTCCGTTCCGAACTCCAACTCATGATTTAATACCCACCCACGTAAAAAAAAGAATTATTTCCCCACTTAATCAATTTAAATAGTTAAATAAAACTAAACCAACCATTTAAATACATCTCATCACATATCTTAACATAATACATATACATCTAATAAATGAAATCACACAAGAGTTTCACATAAGTTTGTTTATTGATAATTATTAAATTACATTGAAAATCTCGGATATTACATTCACCCTCCCTTATAAGGATTCCGTCTCCGAAATCATTATACATCAAATAAAAAGATTAGGGTAATTTTTCATCATTTTCTCCTCGAGTTCTCACGTAGCCTCATCGGCGTTGTGGTTCCTCCATACTACCTTAACAGAAGGTATTATCTTATTTCTTAACACTTGTTCTTTTCTATCGATTATCTGCAATGGGACCTCTTCATAGGTTAAGTCCTTTTCAAACTGAATAGGTTCATACTCTATGACATGCTTGTAATCCTGCTTATAGGGTCGTAAGACTGAAACGTGGAACACGTTGTGTATATGTTCTAACTCCGGAGGTAAAGCTATTTCATAAGCTACCTCACCCACTCGCCTCAACACTTCGAAGGGTCCTATGAATCTGGGACTAAGTTTTCCCTTCTTCTCAAATCTCATTTTCCCTTTCCAAGGCGACACTTTCAAAAACACATAAGTGCCGACGTCGAAGTCTCGTTGTTGCCGATGTTGATCTGCATATTTCTTCTGTCGATCCTGAGCCGTCACTAGCTTTGCTCGTATTGTTTTGATCATATCTACAGTTTGTTGCACCAATTCTGGCCCTATCAATTGTAGTTCTCCCACTTCATCCCAGCACAATGACGTTCTGCATTTCCTTCCATATAAAGCTTCATAAGGTGGCATACCGATGCTCGCATGATAACTATTGTTGTACGCAAATTCCACCAACGGTAGGTGGTCATCCCAGCTCCCTTTGAAATCCATAACACATGCTCTCAGCATGTCCTCTAACATTTGAATTGTTCTCTCTCTCTGCCCATCTATTTGAGGATGATACGCCGTGCTCAACCTCAGTTGCGTTCCCATGCGTTCTTGAAAACTTCTTCAGAAATTTGCTGTGAACCGCGGATCGCGATCTGACACAATCGATACAGGTACCCCGTGCCTGGAAACAATCTCTTTGATGTAAAGCTTTACTAACTGATCCAAGGTATATCTGATCTTGATTGGCAAGAAATGCACTGACTTGGTCAATCGATCAACGATCACCCATACTGCATCGTAACCCTTCTGCGTAGTTGGAAGTCCTACCACAAAGTCCATCGTGATATGCTCCCACTTCCATTCTAGAATTTCTAAAGGTTGAAGTAACCCGCTCGATTTCTGATGTTCTGCCTTAACTCGCTGGCATGTTAAACACTTGCTGACGCACTCTGCGACTTCTCTTTTCATAATGGGCCACCAATAATGTTGGCAAAGATCCTGATACATCTTTGTGCTTCCCGGGTGGATTGAGTAACTTGAGCTATGAGCTTCCTGTAAGATTTCTTCCTTTAATTCAGACACCGCTGGCACCCAAATTCTCTTCTCAAATCTTAATAGTCCATCACCACCCATACTGAATTTTAGCTCCTCCATCTGAAATTCATTTCCTCACCTTCACACATTCCTCATCGCTGCCTTGTGCTTCCTTGATTTTGTCTAATAGAGTCGGATGAGCCTCCATTGCGAATAATTTCCCCTCTGGCTCCCTTAGACTTTTTATCTCGAGTTCTAATCTAGCCATCTCCTTAATTAACTCATCTTGAACTGTTAGCATTGCCAATTTACCACTGCCCTTTCTGCTTAGCGCATCTGCTACCACGTTCGCTTTCCCCGGATGATACAAGATGTCGCAATCGTAATCCTTTATAAGTTCCAACCATCTTCTTTGTCTCATATTCAACTCCTTTTGCGTGAAGATATACTTCAGACTTTTATGGTCCGTGTATATTTCACACCTTACACCATATAAATAGTGCCTCCATATCTTTAAGGCAAATACTACCGCCTCCAATTTCAGGTCATGGGTAGGATATCCCTTCTCGTAATCCTTCAATTGACGTGATGCGTACGCAATAACTTTACCATGTTGCATAAGCACACAACCAAGTCCTTTGTGTAACGCATCACTAAAAATCACGAAGTCACCCATATCGTCAGGTAAAGACAACACTAGTCTGGGCCGGCCCTGGGCATAGGCCCAAGAGGCATGGGCCTAGAGCCCCAAAAATTTTGGAGCCTCAATTTTTTTTTTTAATATGTATATGATCATCGGCCATCGCACTTCTCCTGCTGGCTGCTGCTGTGCTGCATATGATCATCGCCCATCGCACTGACTGAGACGCACACACATTTGACATCTATTGAGTATTGACCATCATCTCTTCTTCATCCGGTCCAATTCTCAGAATAATTTTGTTTTACCAGGTAACTAATTTTTCCATTCTTTCTTACTTTTAATACTTTTGTTCCATAAGATTGGTTATTGCTGCTCAGTTGCTCCAATTGAAATTGTATACAGTAAAACCCTAAGTCCCTAATATAGTAATATATTTTCTGAAAGTTTGTGCATCTGGAAGAATGGTTATTAAGTTTGCATAATTGGTAAACCGTAAACCCCCAATAGACCTGCTATGAAAAAATCTACATGGTTACTGGATGTATTGCACTATTTGAAGCAAATGGAAGAGTGTTACCCAAATGCTTGGGTTGCTTATAGAATTCTATTAACCATACCAGTTACTGTTGCTTCTGCTGAGAGAAGCTTTTTAAAATTAAAGTTGATCAAATCTTATCTTCAATCCACAATGTCACAGGAAAGATTGAACGGTTTAGCTTTGTTGTCGATTGAAAAAGAGTTGGTTCATAAGCTTGACTATTCAAGCTTAATTGAAACTTTTGCGGCCAAAAATGCAAGAAGGGTAGTTTTTCAGTAATCAGGTACTGATCTTTGTAATTGTAACATTTTTATTTGAACTCAATAGTATCCTATTAAGTGATATTGAAAATTGAAGTCTTTTTTTTATCATTTGTTGCTCTCGAAGAAGTGACTTTTTTTAAAATGTAAGGGGCCCCAAATTTTATCTTCGCCTATAGCCTTGAAAATGTCAGGGCCGGCCCTGACACTAGTGCTTCACTCAGTCTTTTCTTGAGTTCCTTAAAACTCTCTACACACTTCTCCGTCCAGACAAATTTTACCGACTTCTTTGTTAAGTTCATCAACGTTCCCGCTATCTTTGAAAAATCTTGAATAAACCGTCTGTAATAGCCTGTCAGTCCTAAGAAACTTCTTACTTCAGTCGGTGACTTTGGTTGTTCCCAATTCTGAACCGCTTCCACCTTTGCTGGATCCACAGAAATTCCATCCTTGTCGATCACGTGACCCAGAAATTGAACTTTCTCCAACCAGAATTCACACTTCGAGAATTTTACATATAACTTATCCTTCCTCAACGCCTCCAACACTAACCTTAAGTGTTCAACATGATCTTCCTGAGTGTTGGAATAGATCAGGATATCATCTATGAACACAACTACGAATTTATCTAAGTATTGCTTGAATACCCGATTCATCATGTCCATAAATGCTGTTGGCGTATTTGTTAACCCGAACGACATCACCAGGAACTCGTAGTGACCGTAACTTGTCCTGAACGCTGTCTTAGGTACATCATCCTTCCTCACCTTTAACTGGTGATATCCCGTCCTCAAGTCGATCTTGGAAAAATATTTTGCTCCCTTCAGTTGATCAAACAGATCATCTATCCTAGATAACGGGTACTTGTTCTTAATCGTCACCTTGTTCAACTCTCGATAGTCGATACATAGTCTCATCGATCCATCCTTCTTTTTCAAAAATAAAACTGGTGCTCCCCAAGGAGACACACTCGATTGAATATACTTCCTATCCAATAACTCTTGCAACTGTACCATTAGCTCCTTCATTTCTGCCGGTGCCATTCTGTAAGGGGCTTTCAAAATTGGTGTCGTTCCCGGTACTAAATCTATAACGAATTTGACCTCCCAATTCGGCGGAAGTCCTGGCAATTCCTCCAGAAATCCGTTCACTACTAGTATCTGTCCCATCTCTATCCCTGCTTTCTGCGTATTGACGATATGGGCCAAATATCCTACACATCCCTTTCTTAGTAACTTCCTCGCTTACATCATCGTCAGACAACTTGAGTGTCTCGGCGACCTACTTCCATAGAATGCTACCTTAGACTGATCTGGAGTCCTAAGATTTATACACTTCTTTTGGTAATCTATCATCGCTCCATGGTTAAATAACCAATCCATTCCTAAAATTACATCAAATTCTCCTAATTGAATTGGAATTAAATCCATGGGTAACTTATATCCCCTGATGTCTACAACACAATTTCTATAGACATGGCTAACGGGAAGCATTTCCTTGTTAGCAACTTCTATGTTCATAGGATATTTTAATTCTTCCCGGGGTAAGTTTAATCATTGGGAGAATTCATGCGATACGAAAGAACAAGTAGCACCCGAATCAAATAATATATAAGCAGATATATCATTGATCGGAATTATACCTAAAACCACGTCCCTGGATGCGACCGCATCCTGAATCGTCATATTGAAAGTCCTTGCTGTTGGTCGATTCTGAGTTGGTGGTCCATTAATCGTGAGATTCCCACCGCTTGGTCCCCTTCCTCCATTTCCTCCTGCTGTGTTCTTCTTTGGGCAATTCCTTGCCTGGTGATCCAATGCTCCACAGTTGAAGCATCCATTTCTCTTTGGTGCAGAGCAATTGGGAGAGATGTGCCCCTCCTACCCGTAGTTGAAACAGACATTCTTCCCTTTTAGACATGCCCCCGAGTGATTCCTCCCACACTCCTTGCATGCCTCAGTTCTCTTCTTTGCTTCCCCTGGTTTTCCCCCAGAGTTTCCCGAATTGAATTTGTTGCTGCTACTGTTGTTATTGTTCCACTTCCTCTTGTTTGCACCACTACTGCTGCTACCTTCCCCATGATTCCCTCCTTCATTCTTCTTCTTTTTCTCCTTGTTAAATTTCATCAGGGCCTCACTTCCGCCCTTAGCGATTATAGCTTTCTCTAGGAGAGTCGCGAAGCTATTCGTCTGTAACACCGAGAGTCTGCTATATAGCCATGGTTTGAGACCCTGCTCAAACCTCCTCGTTTTTCTCTCCTCAGTGTCGACTTGGTGAGGCGCAAACCTCGCCAGCTCGTTGAATTTTGCGGCATATTGAGGTACCGTCGTGTCTTCCTTCTTCAGCTCCAGGAATCGCATCTCCATGCGACTCTACATACTAACCGAAAAATAGTTCTCGAAAAAGATTTTCTTAAACCCTTCCCAAGGTATCACGCCTTCTCCAGCCCTGGTCTGGTTTGCCTCCCACCAGAAGTTAGCTTCACCCTTCAGCATATAAGTGGCGAAGATTGTTTTCTGATCATCACCTACTCGGGCGATAGCAAAAGCCTTTTCGATTTCCTTAACCCAAGTTTGAGCTTCGATGGGTTCAGTGGTTCCTTTGAACTCAAGGGGTCCCGCGCTCTTGAAGTCCTTGAAGTGTGCCACTTGGGCCGCTGGAGGGTTATTGGCATTCGGGGTTCGATTCTAAAGTGCCCCCACTAACATGCCTACAAACTGCTGCATAGGATTTGGTGGATCCCCAGCATTACCGCCTGACCCCTCAGGTGTTTGACGACGTCTTCCTCTAGCCATCTATCTGTTTAATATGAACTTGATTTTAATATCTTATAACTTACTCTATAGAATATATCATTCATAAGAAGAGAACTTAATCATCACATCACATACATAAATAAAAGCATGTTTAATTATAAACATAACACCCAAGGTATTTCATCGTCTCATGGCGTTAAGCCATTTACATCACTTGAAACCAACATACTTGGTAAAAACCGAAACCAATCTTTTTATTCATAGATAAGCGTTATAAACGCTAATAGTAAAAGTTCATTATAATAAACTAAAAGCCCCGCCTAATGGCATCTTCATACTCCTCATCCGCTATCTCCAGTACCAGCCCTCGGCTTATAACACGTCTAGACCGGTACTCCTCACTTGGAAAGTGATGCACCCTATGCTGGAACCTTCCATGTGCTGACTTAAACGCGTACTTCATCTTGTCTATCTTAACCTTCTTATCTCTCACCTCTCCTTCTAACTCGCCAGTTAGCTTCTCGGCCCGAACGCGGTCTCTCCTCTCATCTCCCCAGAATGTAGTAATAATCTGCTTGTCAGTTTGGAGACTCTGAATCCTCGACTCTAACCCATTAATGGTATGCCCCAAGTGGGTCCTAATAGCTTCTTTCTCATCATCCAGCCTATCCGCCTTCTGGTCTGATGCCCGCAGCTTGTCAGCCAGATCCCCGTTCCTAATTATTAGGTGGTGCACCAATGCCTCAAGCAATGCTGCAGCTTGCTGCTCCCCCTGATACAGCTCCTCCAACTCATGGACCTTATCGTCTAACTCCGTAATCCTATCCATCAACTCATCCAACAAAGTATTCTCAGGTGCTTCTTCTAAGTCCTCCTCGGGCTCCTCTCCCTCTTCAAGATACTCCTCTGGGTCTGAGTCAGTTGCTGCCTCAGCTATAGGCTCAGGTACAGCTGTCACTAACTTCTCACTCACAACGTGGATATCTCTAACCTCCTCTTCTCCTGACATCCTTCAAACAAGACAAAATAACTCTGTTAGTATTTTAAAATAGATGTTTTTTTTAGAGAAAAAAAATACATTTGACACAACCCCTAGAACTCTACGTGAGTTCATCTCCTTATTATCTCCACTAACTTTCCTAAGATTATAGTCTAAGGTTCCCCAACTAAGGTTTATAACCTATCGCTTTGATACCAACCTGTGACGCTCCCAAATCCGTGTAACATCGATTACAGGACATGATGCTCACGATACCACATACATCATCATCTATCTAAGTAACTCTAATAATAATAATAATAATAATAATAATAATAATAATAATAATAATAATAATAATAATAATAATAATAACTATTACATACTGATTCAAAATAAAGTCCCAAGTCTTTACAACCTTTAATAAACTGAAACTTAAACTTAGCATTTATCGCTACATTACATCATATGCGAAAATATAACTTATTACATAAATAACTCTCATCATTTCATCTTAGACTTTCCCTTGTCCTTGCCCGAGCCCTCAGCGTTATCAGCCTTAATTGAAAGATTTAAGCAAGAATGAGCACAAATTGCCCAACAAGTATATAAAGTAATTTGAGAACATACATCAGAAGTAAAAGTATTAGTATGAATATTTCTCAACAGTTGAAAAAATTATCAAGAGATGAACTGAAATATAAAGATAAGAGTTCTGGAATTCTCAATAGCATACTAAGGGGTGTTAGATACCCTGAACATTACTTTGTTTCATCGAAAACCATCAGACGGTTTAACAATCAAATAGATTGTAAACCGTCTCTGCAAGTACTCCAGGTGATCAGCCTATCGTACCCTACATTGTGCGCAAGTATAAAGTTTAAACGCATAAGCGTAAATGGGACTATATGCCCGACATCAGTTACCCCGTTATCCGGGTTGTTCATCTTAGTTTCATGCGAGACCGCACCAAAGCAATTTGGATTGGTAGACTTAAATAGCTACAATGAATTTGAAATAGTTCAAATAATACAACATCTCTCATCTATAATATCTAACCGAAACAAATGGCCAGATCACATTCTTGAAAGCAGTTCATAAATAATTAAGAACTTTAAGGCATAAACAACTGAATTAATAGTTGAGTAAACCTCAATAGAACTTGCACTATATATAAGTTTGTACGAGTTATAACTTGCAACATACTAGACTTGTACACAATGATAAATTGTACAAGTTAAGGGAACTTACATTCACTGCAATAAAGTGAATAAAGTTAGGAAACTTGCCTAATACTTCTTCTACAATTACTGCTATCTACTAGCCCTTCACGTAACCTATTCACATGTGACACGTTAAGCAATTTGGTTCTCGAACACCACTTTGAAGTGTAATGGTTCCCTTTTATTTTAATAAGACGATTAAACTCACACGTATTCAAATATAATTCAATTACATAACACATTGCCACGTATAGGCCACATGGTTAAATAAAAGAAACTGAGAAACATAAATTTGTGACATTTTTCGGACCAAAACTCCACCAAAAATCTGCATAAAATATGCTTAAGGGTCTCAAGTTAGAAAATCTCATTTTCCATAATTATGACATCACATATATAATTAAATTCATTTATCCATATAACATCATTTATATGAAAAACACCAAATCAGTCTCAAAAATATTTTTTCCTGGGATTTTATAGAATATAGTCCCACATTGAACATATATTTTTCCCAAAATTTCTAAAATCCATCTACTATTTTTAAATAGTCCATAATAGCCAAATATTCTACGATTTTTCATAAATCGAAATTAGCTCCAAAAATTCTGAAATTTTCAAGGTTAACTCCTGCTATATACATGTACTTCCAGTAAAAATTTTGTAATTTTTGGACTTATACAAAGAGAGTTATTTGGGTATCTTTTTAAATAGTGTCCTTAACCGTAAAATTCATAACTCTCAAACCGTATGGCCAAAAATTCTCAAATTTTTACAGGACCTTCATATCTTCTTATAGTAATACTCCAAATTTTTCTAGAATTTTTAAAGTACAAAACGGTGGACGAAAATGCCCCCAAAACAGACTGATACAAACAGTCCCATGAAAGACATCAAACTTTTGTTTCTTGCAGCCACTTTTGCGATTTTATTCTCACTAATCTACAGATGATATGACCATGATATTTGGACACAATAAACTTCATACATCAAGGTATTTTACAAAAATATAGTATTCATGAAACTAGCATGCTGAGACCACAAACCACCTGCATAGAAAAACGTGCCAGCACTAGTTCTATACTTAAAAAAAATCTGGAAATTCCAGATTTTCTGCAGATTTTGTTATGAACATGCTTACTTACGATTTTCATAACTTGATCATTATAACTCCGATTCAAACGAAATTTGGGCCAGATTAGACTTCATACTACATACTATTTTATAGAATTATTACATACGCTAATCGAGTCATATAAATCATGATTCTGAGGCTCCGAAAAACCCAAAAATCACATATTTCACATTCAACCAACTTTGGAAAATTTTGTGATTTCGATTCTAGCATGCATGGGCTTGACTCCTACTATCCAGATCACTTCTACCAACATATATGAACATGTTACAACCAACCAACTCACTAACTTACCATGCTTTGAACAAATTGACTACTAAAAGGCATTTTATCCAACATATCACATACATACATGAAATCTTTGATTCTCTATGTAATTGCAACATGTTTAAACCATAATTTTCATTCCTTATCATCCTCATAACAGAAACCAACATTAGCATAGCCTCACAAAATCAACATAAACCATTTATCATGGCTATACATGCTTTTTCACTATTTTTCTTCAAGAATATGAAAAAGAGAGTTTCATGGCTTACCATTTTGGATGAATTTTCCTTGTGTTAATTTGATTACCCCCCTTCCTTGCTTGTTAGTTGCTATGTAATCTCCAGTAATCGTTTTCACCCTCTCAAGCTCTCATTCTCTCAATTTCTCTCTTTTTTTTTTGCTCTCTTGATGAAATTTTGCAAATGAGAGGAATATATGAGTGGAGAGTATATATGTATATGATATTAGCATAGGCTTCCCTTGCCTCTTCCATTCCCAAATCATTAGTTATGCATATAATGCTCATAATGCATAGATTTAATATGGAAAGGGGAGTTAAGAAAATGAAAAGTTTTGGTTTATTACACAAATGTAACTTCCTCTCCCTTAATATCTTGTAATATGTATACTTCCTCCTCCCTTGTCCCAATTCGTGAGTCACAAGATCCCACCAGCTGCTAACCAATTAAATAAACACATTATAATATTATGTTAATCCTTTAAATGCCCATTTTGACCATTTTGCCCTCCGTAGCCAAACGTGTTTGATACTTATATCGATTCCTACAAAAGTCAATGTTCCGGACGTCATGGAACTATCCGTTTCATCAAAATCATCACCGAAATTCGTGGTTGACTTTTTCTCTAAAAAAATCAATCAGTTGACTTTGACCAAAAAGTCAACCGTGACACATTTTCGTGGTTACAGTTTAACCTGACTAATTTTGACGTTCCAGACTTGAATACGTAGTTCGCGTCTCTAAATTCCGTTCCGAACTCCAACTCATGATTTAATACCCACCCACGTAATAAAAAGAATTATTTCCCCACTTAATCAATTTAAATAGTTAAATAAAACTAAACCAACCATTTAAATACATCTCATCATATATATTAACATAACACATATACATCTAATAAATGAAATCACACAAGAGTTTCACATAAGTTTGTTTATTGATAATTATTAAATTACATAGAAAATCTCGGATATTACAGGAATTATATTTGAATTGATTGCACCGGGTACACCCCAGCAAAATGGTGTGGCAAAAAGAAGAAACATAACCCTTTTGGATATGGTAAGGTTTATGATGAGTTTTTCCTATTTCCTTTTAGGGTTATGCACTAGAAACGACAACGTACTTATTGAATCTTGTACCATCAAAGTATGTTCCTTTAACTCCTAGAGAATTGTGGAGTGAGCGAAAGCCAGTATTGCACCATATTCATATATGGGGCACACTTGCACATGTACGAAAAGGAAAGACGGATTTAGATAAATTAGGTACAAGAACAGAAGTATGTTTATTTGTAGGATATCCAAAATGAGCTAGAGGTGGTCTATTTTATAGTCCCTTAGATCATAAAGTATTTGTTAGCGCAAATGCAATTTTTCTGAAAAATGACTACATAATGGATCACAAACCGAGTAGTAAAATTGTCTTAGAAGAAATGTCAAGTATATCAATTACTCAATCAATTAATCCACCACAAGACTTGGATGAATTGCCACAAATTAACCAACCTGATTCTTCTAATACACTGGAGCTTTGTCGTAGTGGGAAGAGTATTAGGCCTTTTGAGAGACTTTCACTTCTCGGAGAAACTTATGATGTTATTCCGGAAGAAGTAGAGTCGGATCCCTCTAACTTCCATGAAGCTATTAATGATGTAGATGCATCCAACTAGCACATAGCTATGAAACAAGAAATGGATTCCATGTACTCAAATAAAGTATGGGAACTTGTAGAAGCACCTAATGAGGTCAAACCTATAGGGTGCAAGTGGGTCTACAAAAAAAGAGAGGGGTAGATGGAAAGGTGGAAACCTTTAAAGCACGATTGGTAGCAAAAGGTTTTACTCAAAAAGAAGGTATCGATTATAAGGAAACCTTTTCACCAGTAGCTAAGCTTAAATCTATCAGAAAACTCTTATCCATTGCAGCTCATCTCGATTACGAGATATGGAAAATGGATGTCAAGACTGCTTTTCTTAATGGATATCTTGATGAAGAAATTTATATAAAACAGCCTGATGGTTTCATAGTTAAAGGCCAAGAAAATATGGTATGCAAGTTGCAAAAGTCCATTTATGGACTTAAGCAAGCATCAAGGTCTTGGAATATAAGGTTTGATCAAGCAATCAAATCTTATAGTTTTGAACAAAATCCAGAAGAATCTTGTGTGTACAAGAAGAATAAAGATGGGGTGGTGGTATTCTTTGTTCTTTATGTGGATGATATATTACTTATTGGTAATGATGTAGGAGTATTATCTAGCGTTAAAATTTGGTTGTCTAGTAATTTTGAGATGAAGGACCTAGGAGAGGCTAATTACATTCTAGGGATCAAGCTTTAGTGTGATCGCAAGAATAGAATATTAGGCCTATCTCAAGCTGCATACATAGATATAATTTTGGCTAGGTTCAACATGCAGAATTCCAAGAAAGGACTACTTCCTATCAGACATGGAATTCCTCTTACTAAGGAGCAGTGTCCTAAGACACCTCAAGAGCAGGAGCGCATGAAGACAATCCCTTATGCTTCGGCGGTGGGAAGTCTTATGTATGCAATGTTGTGTACTAGACCAGATATTTGTTTTGCAGTAGGCCTAGTCAGCAGATATCAGTCTAACCCTGGACTCAAACATTGGATAGCAGTAAAGCATATACTTAAGTATCTACGGAGAACAAGAGATTATATGCTTGTTTATTCTAGTAATGATCTTGTTTCGAAAGGATATACAGATTCAGATTTTCAGTCAGGTAGAGATTCTAGAAAGTCAATATTTGGTTATGTGTTTACTCTTAGAGGTGGAGCTGTCAGTTGGAGGAGTGTTAACCCACCATGGAAGCTGAATACGTTGATGCTTCCGAAGTTGCAAAAGAGGTTGTATGGCTCAAGAAGTTCTTGTTAGAAATAGGAATGGTACCTTCAGTATCATCTCCTATTGTCCTGTTTTGTGACAATAAGGGGGCGATTGGACAATCAAAAGAGCCTAGAAACCACAAGAAAGACAAACACATTGAAAGAAAATATCACCTCATCCGAGATATAGTTCAACGAGAAGATGTGATAGTTTCAAAGATAGCTTCTGCACAAAATTTGGCTGATCCTTTTACAAAGACCTTGTCCTCTAAAGTTTTTAATTTTCATCTTGAGGGAATGGGTATTAGACATATGGTAGATTGGGTTTAGGGCTAGTGGGAGATTGTAAGGTTTTAAGCCCAGAAAAACTCAATGTGGATATTTATTTTATTATTTTAATAATAAAATTTAATTTCTTTTTGCATAATTAAATGTGTCATAAATTTTGTCCATAATTATACATTTTATAATTTATGTATATGAAGGAGTGTCATATACAAAAGACATAAATTATATGTTATGTATAATTAAAGAAATATATTGTTCTCAATCTTAGATGGAAATGGACAAATCATTCTAGTAGATTGTAATACACTTGATTGGATGATTTGTCTTAGTCATGTAAAGTGGAGACTTTAATCTAGTGTATTAGTGTATTTTTAAAATACATAGAACTGGATCGTTGCGAAAAATTATTTGTTAAATACTATTGTTATAAATATTTTTTTAATTACTATTATTGTGAAGTTACTCTTAATCTTGAGAGAATAATGAACTTAATTTTATAATATATGTCACTTTAATATATTAAAGAGTGAGATTTTAAATATAATCAATACCTCAATAGGTTGGGTGATATATGTTATGAAATTAGGAACATGTATTTTTTAAGATGGAATTCTATAATTAAATTGTAATATCCCCTTGATATAATTTATTGATTGATCACCAGAATCTTGGCCAAGTATTTTAGTAATTCAAATTACTAAAGTATTAATTTAATTTATTAAATTAATGTGTGATCAAAAGTGTATAAATTATGTAGTCAAGGATATAAGCAGTAAACGTAGTGGGTTAACAGTTTTATTCCTACACGCGTTTATGGATATTATTGTAGAGGAGTATTTTTGCAAGATACTAATAGTGGAAGGATTTAATTAATTAATTTTAATTCTATTAATTCTAGAGTGCAATTATAACTATTTACTGGAATTAGTTATAATTAATATAATTCTAATTGATTAAGGAGTTAATTAGAAATTAGTATTATATTGGAGCTAGAACTGTAGAATCCTACTTGATCCCCACTCTAGCCCTTATTAAGATATAACAAAATAGCAGGATAAAATATATCAGATAAGTTTTCAAATTATCCTGATAAATATCAGGGAGTTGAGGACTCTATATATTATATTACTTTGTAGTATTTTGAGTTCACACTCAAAAAAGTACGTAATATCAAAATAAGGGTCATAGGGAGGAAGATCAGGAGGAAGTTAAAGCCTTCATCAGAATAACAAAATTCTCCATTGTTCTACAACCAAGCATGAGGTATGTAATATAATCTATTTAATTTTTTGATTATACTAAATTATGAGAAAGATCTTGGGATAATAATTTTTAAAAGAAAAAATTATTAATTTTTTTTTGGAAATTGTTTCCTACAATACTTACACACAAAGGATTGCACTTGCATACGTGCATCTCGACACCCTCTGATTGCCTCCGAGTGCACAATTGTCCTAAAGATGGCCATTTTGACCCCTACTAACGACATAAAATTGAAAAACTTAAAAGAACAAAAGTTGTCGGTCTACTCGTACTCGTTCTTGATCATCTTGAATTGCATCAATCGGAGTTCGTATAAAAACGTTATGCCCATTTTAGTAAAATATGTCCGGAAAGATTTTCTTAACATTCGTAAGACTGCCTACCCCCCGCCAGGGCAGGGGTTTTGTGCTATAAAAGACCGTCGGGGTGGGACTAAAAAACACTAGAAATGCCCGCCGGGGCAAGGGTACCCAGTATCAGCTTTTGCAGTTCGCGAATGAACACATCAGAAAGCTAAATTATGACAAAAGTTTCTTTCTAACAACCATTCCAACTCACCCAAGTTGTAATAAGTTTATAGAAACATAAATTAATGTTTCTAACCATATAAACAACATAAACATCAAAATTACAACTTTTAATTTCACTGTTTTTGTTATTTCTTCCCTTTTGGACATTCTTAGCGAAACAATTCACTGTAAATTCGTTTTACAACCAAAACAGTCTGTTAAAATCATATTGTATTCGTTTCTTCATGTATTTTCACAATCAACAAATAATTTATAGTTTAACACATGAATTGAACATCAATTTTAATTCTAAAATAAACCTTATCATATATATACTACTGTAATTCAAATTCTTCAATACTAAACATATTTCCATGAAATTGATTACTCTAACTCATGAATGAATGATATAAAATAGTTTATAATCATATATTAATACATACAAACTCATACTTTCAGCAATTATTAACAAAAATATCAATTACAAAGAACTTTTGATAAAATAAAAATAAAACTTTAGAAGATAAGATTATAACTTTGTTTTCCCCCTTCTTAGATCTTAAAACCGCAACACTTTTCTTCTTTCTTTTCTTTCTTCTTTTTCTCTCTGTTTTCTTTTTTTTCTTCTTCTCTGTTTTCTTCTTTAGTCTTAGGCTTAAGCTAATACACTTAACGTAAAAATAATCAGGCGCAACGTATAAAATAAAAATGTATAAAAACTGACATGTAATAATAACTATTAATTATATTTTATTTACTAATTTTTTTTAAATTCAAAAGCCATAAGGCCTTGTTCGACAAAATACTTTTAAAATAAAGACTTAACATTCCTAAACCTTGTTTGGTAAAATTCATTTAAAATAAAGATTTAGCATTCATTAAACCTTGTTTGACAAAACTGAATTAAAACTCTTTTAATTTATTTTAATAACTCATTTATAATATAGTTTATTGTCACACTTTATTTAATTAAATTCTCATATTCAAATTTAATTAAATTAAAGTTAATAACAACTTATTAAATCAATTTGCCACATAATCCAATTGCCACAAAATTATAATTATCTTTTAATTTTATTTAATAAATTAGTACATTACTTTCGTTGCTAAATTAAATTAAAACAACATTATAACAATTCATTTACTCCTTATCAACTCTTTAATTTAATTATTAAATTAAATTAGAATATTATCTCATCATAATTAATTCATCCTTCTTTTATTTTAATTAACTTTAAAATATCAAATTACCAATTATCAACTTAATTAACATATTACCTTAATTAAGTTAATTCCCCACAACTCATTATTTATTTAACTAATAAATAATCAAATTAAACAAATATTTATTTAACAATAAATACATTAACTAAAATATTTATTTAATTCAATAAATATTTAAAATTACACATAAAATTCTGGATTGTTACAGTTATACATCAAACTCATCAAGCTTAATAAATGTTTTTAGCCTCTAATTGTAAATTTGAAGAGTGAGAAGGAGGTTGCAGATTTGAAGAGTGAAAAGAATATTTGTTGACCTACGTGACAGTTTGAAGAGACTGTTGGAGATTATTTTTCTGATGTGACTTACCTATTTGAGTATTCTAAAATAGTTGAAAAGGCTATTAAAGATGCTCTTAAAATATTCAATTAATTTATCTACAGTGTAATTTACCTCACCACAATGCTTTCCGGGACGATTGTGATATTGAAAAGATTGATACACATCAATTTATCTAACAAAATTTAATTGATTTTAAATTTTTTGTTCAACTTAATAAATCATTTAAATCATTCAAAATTTAAAAGTCACGGAACTTTCAATATAAAAACACGACCAAAGATAACGTAAGCAATCCCAATTGATTGGAAAACTGGCTGACTCAACTCTTAATTAATTAAGAATTAAGAGTTAACTCGGTTAATTTTGAGGTCAGTCCATTCGATCTTCCTCTTCTCCCTAACTCTTAACTCAGACCTCCTCTTCTGCTTCCGGTTTCTCACGCGAGTTAATCATCTACCAATCTCTTCATCTCCTCACCCTCTATGAACCCCATCTCTAATCAGTTGCTTTAATCTCCTCATCCTATTCTGCAAATCCCCTCCAATCCTCTCCCGATTTCATCGACAGGTGCACTGGAAGGAAGGAGAATACCCGGGTGTCTCCGAAACTACAATCCCATCAAGGTTTAACAAAAATAACAAAACCGAAAAAATTGGACCAAAAGTATAAAGCTAAATCCTGGGCCAACACAGTCACCGAAGCCTTATCCGACTGTATCGACAAAAAGCAATGGCTTCAAGCCCTTGAGGTATAGTTAGTTCTTGGAGTATTATTATATGAATGCTTTGAATTTTCAGGAGCTAATAATATTTAGTCAAAATTATTCGTTATTATGTTACCTTGCTTGCATTGCTGAGGAGGGTCTAATTCTCTTTTCCACTTTCCTGGTTTTCATGAATACTTGAATTTATAGTAATGTGGTGAAAATTTAATATTTTTGTATTGTTATGAACTAAATTTCTGGAGTCGCATATAATTGCTTCTAAGTTTAGAGCTTTCCTGCCTGCAATCATTAAACCAAATTGATAACGCAGTAAATACTTGATTTTGCTATCTGAAGTTAGTTTACTTTCCCCAAATTGTTTTCTTTGTTGGTCCAATTTGACTTTGAGTTGGTCATTTAGAAAAGTGCACATTACATGTTTGATGAAATGCCAAAAAAAAAGTACTGCATTTGAAGTATTACTAGCCTTTACGCAATATTGAGAGTGCAATGTTTTCCTGATACATAATTGAATAGTTATACTATTTATGTAGGGTGTAAAAGAGGATTTGGATGGAAATACTGCTGATTTATGTTCATTCGAGTTCTTTTTTGACATTAATATTGAACAAACTAACTTCTCCAATGAAATTGGGAGTCTGAAACAACATCAGACCCCAGAATACCCATGTGTTGATCTTTCGGGTGTGATCTGGTCCTCTTCCTCAATTTAAAACCAAGGATAGATCAATTTGCTCTTGAAAGGCATATATTATACTTTTACATGTTTTGCATCTTGGCATCTTTTTCGATTTGTGTTTTATATAACTATGCACTTTGGGGATCAGAATGGATGAAGGGTGCATATTTTGGTGCTCTTAGTTTCATCTTACATGCAGAGAATATATATGTTAGGAAGTGGTTTAAGCTTAGGACTTTACCGAATTTATATAATTCCATAAAGATGATCACTTGATGTACACACTTGAATTTCAATCTGTGTCACTCCGACATTGTGATTTTTGTTTATGATTTTTTCTTCCAGTGATGGGGTGATTTCATTGTAGTCATTACTCAAAGGTAGATTCTTGCGGAACAAAAGATTCATTGAGGAAGAGAGACCTTCTTCTATAGTAGCAATCAAAAACGCCATCTTCATTGCCTTCAAAGCTTGCCTCTCCGAGGAATGGATCTTTGAGGGTCACTTCTCTAGGGACTACATATCCGAGGGTCACCTCTCCTAGGACTACTTCTTCGAGGGTCACTTCACCTAGGGCTGCTACTCCAAGGGCTACTTCGCCTAGGAGGAGTACTGCTTCCCCCAGACTGCTTCCGATAGAGTTTTTCGTCTCAGACCTGAAACAACTCTTAAGAAATCATCACCTTTCTGTCACCAAGATCCGGGCAGCCTATAGAGGTTATATGGTAATCATCTATCAATTTTTGTTGGATTTTTTTTGTCAAAATCAACCCATAAAGGGTTGGGTTTGGAATTTCATGCCTGCTTTAGATTTTTCGTAGAGAAAATCAAACCTATAACTCTCAAGTGTCATGGCACTTAGGATTGATTTTGTGAATTCTAAGAAACGATCTTTTTTTTAATTCAATTCAAACTTTATGAGCTAAAATATACGGGAAATCAGAAATTTAAGTTTATTGTTTGCAAGATTGCTAGGAGTGGACCTGAGTTGTGATCTATGTACTGATGCCACATTGTGGCTATTACTTTTGTTGTCATTGAAACCAATATAAATTCTCATAAATAAACCTATAGGTGATTGTACACAAGTAAAATTGTTGAGCAGTATTTAGTTATTTGTTATTAGGGATTACTTGGACTGAATATTACTGACCTATTCAAGTTGGTTGTCCCAGATCTTATTGTGCTTCAAAAGTGTACAACTTTTGTTTAGTTTGTCTAGGCGGTGCTAAGCATTGGGTATCTCAGATTGTCAAAGAAATGCTCCTTCTCTCTGCACCTTCATCAAGCTGCAGATCCAGGTACTTAGCTTTTGGTACCGTTCAAAATGTAAAAAATATGGATCGAACTTGGGTTTTTTTTTTATGTGGGTTTGATTCATAATTTTAGTTGGTATTTCAATTTTAATACGTAGTTGCAAAGTACATTGCCAATTTCGATTCAAACATTTTTGTGATTTCTTGATTATATGGGTAGTAATTTTTTGTTTGGAAAAAGTTTTAATATTCTAAAGATTATATGTCATGCAAAAATATATTCTAGACTTTCATAATTTTAACAAATTATATAATCAACTTTTCCAACTAATGCACGGGTTGCCAACTAGTATCTACTAATTGTTATTTGTTAGAGAGATTAAAATATGGTTAATTAGGTTCAACCCATAACCATATGAGTTTATACAGTTTTAGTTTGTGCTTGACACATAACTAGTTTTTTATAACCTAAAACCAATTATAACCATTTTTTGGCAGGTCTAGTCATAACCCAACCCAGGCGGAGCAACCCGCCAAATTCCAGTGATCCGATACGCCATGGAGGCAGTTTTACGCCTCAGACTGCTGCTCAGAGGCGGGCTTTCACGTTCTTCTCAACTTCCAACTCTTCGCTCTTTCTTGTCATCGCCAGCTGCCGAGCGCCAAGGTAACCGGAAGTTCTTATGCGACGATCACGATGGCAGTAGTGGGAGTTCCATGTATGAACACACCCTCAAATTCCAGCGTCTTTCGAGTATAAGATGGCGACCAGAGTTGCGAAACTCCGTTAGCTTTATTGGAACCATCGACGGTCCAATTAAACAAATGATTTCCAAGAAAAGTAATGTAGGTGTCTGCGCTCAGCTCAAGGTAAAAAGTTCACGTGAATCGAATCAATCCTTTCGGTAAGACTCTAACTTCACTATTTATATATACTCCCTCAGCTCCCAAATTATAGATACATTTGACTTGCATGTTGATTTATCCAATCTAAAATTCAGAATTGATTTGAATTGGTTTAAGTTTTGACAGGAACATATATGTTAATGACTAGTACTTAATTTTTCATTAGTTTATATTAGTAATAGTTGGTTTTACTTGGTCAAATAAATTTCATATTATTTTGAAGCTGTAGGATTTCATGAATTTACTTAAAATGTCTAATTTTTGCTACGTGATGAAACCTTCAATTGTGTATGATCATTAAGCTACGAATTAGATCAAAACAAAATGGTGCGTAGAAGTGGTATACAAACAGGCTCTAAATACATAAACAAAAGAAAAACAGAAAAGAACTTCTTGTTAGTACAACCATTACATGAAAATAATATTAGACTATGTCCCAGATTTATAACCAAGGTCATAAACCTTTATTGCAGCAGCGTCTGAATAATCCACTCTCACACGAGAGTACAAAAGAACAGGGGAAGGAACTATAACTTCTTCATAGACAATGACATATGCAACTCAACTCAAAGCCTTAGATGTAGCACAACTATTCACATTGTTGTTCCATGAACTATGATTTGCAGGATATCACTAGTTGGGTACTACTCTTACTTATCAGCCATCACACAAATAATAGGAGTCTTGGAACCATGAACATGTAAATAAATACGTTTTTATAAAAATACGAACATGTGGTAAACTATGTGTTGCATCAGATTAAAAGAACCAACGTAAATGATTAGAGACCAAAGTAATTGCACGCCATCAGCTGTCCTATTATTTGAACCTTCTTAATAGTTTATCTGATAAGGATTACATTGTGATGTCTCTATATGTTTGGTTCACTCATGTCATTTCATGCCATAATTTTTCAGTCTGATAGGGTTATGACTTCATGACTCTGATTGTGATACATTTGTAGATACAACAGCCTTTTCATATGCTTTATTCCATTGTCTCCTTCACGTGCTCAAAAACGTTAAATAGGAATCAAGGTTTTTAAGTTTTCAGTCTGATAGGGTTATGACTTCGTGACTCTGATTGAGATCAAAGTAATTGTACTATATGTTGGTAGGCAAACTCATGTCCTACAAATTATGAACAGGATTTTATTGCAGATGTGGGACAAGATGGCAGAAATATGTACCAATCATCTGAAACCAAATGATTCTATTTACGTTTCAGGTCATTTAGGGTCATTTTCCAAAGCTGACGAAATGGAAAATCCCATAACACATTACAAGGTTTGAATGCTTGCATTTTTCTTACTCTTTTTATTACACCTCATAAAAATGTGTAGCCTATTGTTCATGAGGGTGTAGGACCTTGGAAATATTTCCTTTCTAGAACTTCCTTTTGCTTTTTTCTTTTCTGTTTTTGGTGGACGTGCAGAGCCTTGAATGACCCTTGAAGTAGGGGGGGGGGTAAGTGAATTGATTTATTCATGAGCTAGTGATCGGCTCGTTATAAAAGATCGATCATGAACTCGAACTATAAGCTCGATCAAATAGTAGATTCGAGCCAGAACATTTGTGGCTTGGCTCATCAGATTGCAAGTTGGCTTGTGGTCGAACTCATTTGGCAGATTAAAAGCAAGTGCTCAACTTGTTTGATTTATATGTGTGTGTTCATGTGTGCGTGCACGTGTAAGATTACTGTAAAGACATGAATACTCTACATCGTTACTCTTACATGGAACATTGATACTTCGTTCTTCAAGTGGTTCATACTTTCATCTATCCTTTTCCTTCCTAATTTTTTTTAATTATTATAATTTCCGTTTTGCAAACAATACGTTTATTATATTTCTTCGTTTTTATGGTACTTTTGAAAATAAAAATATATCAATTGCACATGATATACCCATTTGCCATAACTAGTTGCATCGTGTTCTCTCTGTATAAATTAATTATTATATCTATTAATAATTTTTTGATAAGTTTTTACATCTTTTATATTTCTTTTACTGTATTTAAATATCTCTCTCGCGTTTAACCAGAATTTTACAGCCTTAAGAACTCATTTGGTATTTTATTAATTGTGTCATCTCTCCACATACACTTGTTTACCTATCTCACTAAATACACACCTGAACTGTAGTTTATAATCGAGTAATTATCATATACTACAAATGGTCACAAATTTATATATCATATGATAGCCATTGGTATTCTGTAGCATAACCTAACTTGGTATTATTTAACTCTTTGAGTACTTAAACTTCTTGGAATAAAGTGATAGATTTTAAAAATAATTTGTTGTTCATGTCGTGGTTGTACATGCCAAGTTTACCATCCTCGACTATGTTTGCAAATACCCAAATATGTCCATACATGGTTGTAAATACCCAAATATGTCCATTAACACATACATGGTTGTAGATACCATACTACGGTTACCATCCTTGACCCTAAGGCAGCTCCAAACTCTTCAAGATATCCATGTCTGTTTGGTATTTTCATTTCTTGGTTTGGTTCTGAATATATTGATCATATTTATATCTGTGCAGGTAATTGTAAAGGAAATAAATTATGTTGCAAAAGACAGCCAAGGCCCAACATGCGAAAAAAATGAGAAATTCAGACCAGAAGGTATGTCTCAGATGTCTAGTTTGAAGGGGCAAAATTACTTCCTCCGTTCCAAAAAAGAGTCCTAGTTAATTTGCGAGATCCTAACATTCTTAATTGATTTGAATTTATTTTATTTTTATTAATGCGATAATTAATAATGTAAAATATTTAAAAAGTATTACCAAGTACAAAATAAAATTGTTATTTTGTAAATTAAAATAAATTCACATCAAAATTTGAATTTCAAAATTTTGCAAATTAACTAGTATTAAACCAAATGGGACCTCTTTTAGTGGAATGGAGGGAGTATATTATTACAATTTACTCTAAACCACCCTTGGCTTACCTAATTTTGTGTCCGACACTAAAGATGTATATGAAGGGGATTGATTGGGAAAATAGTACTTCAAGTAGCTTGTCCAAATGAGGTTTGCACGCATATAGTTCTCATGATCCCAACCATCACCACCCCAGTTGTCCAACCTGTATCAATTCGAGTCTTAGGAACGAGGAATCAGTTGAAGTTGGGGGTGCTTTATTGGTTGGGTCATTTTTAACCAATTCTCTTTGATATCAGAAGCTTAGATTTATCCTAGCGACTTTTCACTTGAAGATGTTTATTTCATCGTCCTGTATATTACTTGGTATTTATTCAATTATATTGTGTGCTTATCCATATTTCATGCTTGCAAATTCAGGTGAAACTGGCTTGGATAGATACAAAAACCGCCTTCACTTGTGGCAAGTGTTTTTTGCCAACCCACATGAGTGGCATGATTGTAGAAAAAATAAGAAGAATCCAAAATATCCAGATTTTAAACACAAGGGTACTAGGGAAGGTCTCTGGCTGAGTCCTAATGATCCTCCATGGATCAGAAAACAACTCCAACTGCAGGATTCTAGAATGGCAGGAGGAGGCTTAGGAGGACGAGCAAGTTCTTATTCACACTTGACCCCACTGGTGTATGATGACATCTGATTGCTAATATGGAAGAACATCACTTGATTGACATCTGTGCACAAGTGTGAGAGAAGATATGATCCTTTCTTCTGGTCGCTCGACTGACTTCCATCACTTGATTTCTGTTAATACGAATAGAGACGGATAGAGAAGAGTCGTATGTTTCTACCAGCATCAAGAACCTTTTTATGGTCGACAGTTAATACTCCCATTGTTAGAAGGTCATCATATACATAGAAGGGAAATTTGGTCCTTTCTCTAGCAGCATAGTATCGCACTAGGATTTTTCCTTTGTGAGCAATATGTGGCAGCTATGGCTTTCAAGATATGATTGGCTAATTGATCTGATGTTATATCATTTGACCTGATTCCTATGGAAGTTGTATACAGTTCTCATCCAATGATTGCTACGACATTTGATTTATACACCAAAAAAGATCTCTTTTGTACCCCTTTTCAAATGAAGAAAATGATATCCTCCTTTATAGTATGTTTCAACCTGATACAAATCATTCACTCCTTCAAAATATTGTTAGTACTGCCCTCCTTTGAGATGCCTCATGTAGCAAAACATACTCTAATGTATAGATTAAAAGAAGGTTCATGACACAGTGGAGCCTCCTTAATATTGTCAGTTTTCAAGCAAGAGTTTACAGGCATAAAAAAATGGCATGTATTTAGAGCTTGCATATGTTTGTTAGCCATAAGTTATGCTTCGTCAGGCATGGTATATATGTCGCAACAACACTGCTAGATGTGAACCGGTGGCAAGTCATTAGACTCTCCTTCTACAGTAATGTAATAGCTTGATCAATCTCAAGAAAATACACTCATCTCTCACCATCACTGGCTTCATTAGGGATAGTGTTCACTTGGGTGCAAAAATCATCCTCAAATTCTCCAAATTTCAGAACCCAGAAAGTGCTAGATCTTTGTTTGATAATATCTGGCATGGACCCAATTCGTTCCTATGGAACACAATGCTTCGTGCCTATGTAAATGGTGGTAACTTTTTCCAAACTCTGGAGCTTTACTACCTTGTGCGAAAAACTGGAATTCAACCCAACAATTACACATTTCCCTTTGTCCTCAAAGCATGTGCTGCAGTATCCTTGCCTCTTCTAGGGAAGTTGATTCATTGTGATGTTATAAGAACTGGGTTTCATTGGGATATGTATGTGGAGGCTGCTCTGGTTTATATGTATGCCAAGTGTGGCCTAATTGATGATGGTCGCATGGTTTCTGATAAAATGTCTCAGAGGGACCTTGTATGCTGGACTGCAATGCTCCACAGCCTATGAGCAGGCCGAGTTGGCTGGTGATGCACTAGCTTTGTTCAACAGGATGCAGCAAGAGGGTGTGTTGGTGGATTTGGTGACGGCAGTGAGTGTTGCATCTGCCGTAGGCCAGTTGGGAGATGCCAAAAATGCTCACTCGGTTCATGGGTATGTGATTCGTAATGCTTTTCTTGCCGATGTTTGCGTTGGGAACTCGATTATTGCTATGTATGCCAAGTGTGGAGAGGTTGAAAAGGCGTGTTTAGTCTTTGATCACATGAAAGAAAGAGATGGCATAACATGGAATTGCATGCTTTCTTGCTTCACCCAAAATGGACTAGCTAGTGAAGCTCTTTCAGTTTTTGAGCAAATGCAGGTTTCCAATATTAAACCAAACCCAGTGACAGCACTTATCGTGGTTTCTGCCTGTGCTTATCTACAGCGGTGAAACCAGGATTTTTCGCTAGCGGGAGCGAAATTATTACTAAGTTTCAAATAATTTAGTAGGGGTTCGGGAGCAGCGCCCCCGAGCCAATTTTTTTAAATACTTTATACTTTCGGGTCACATATATATACAATATATTACAATAAAAATATAATAAGTAATAATATATGGTATGTATACACTATATTGACTCATAATAGATTTTTTTAATTTATAAGTAAGTAATTCATTATTTATTTTTAAAAATAATATAAATTAGATTATTATTTAGTTTAAAATATTACAGAGAGAGATACATATATTGAGAGAATATGAGTCATATGTGAATAAATTTGATTGATAAAGTTATAAAATTTTAATTTGACCCCGTATAATAGAAAATTTATAAAATTTTAGTGGGGGCAATATATATATAATACTTAAAAAATTTAAAATTTACCTCACATTATAAAATAAATTTTTTTTTCCAGTGGGGGCGATTGACCCCACAAGTATCTATGTGGCTTCGCCACTGCTTATCTAGGCTTTCGGCAACATGCAAAGAAAATCCATAAATTTGTAGTCGATAGTGAAATGCGTATTGACCTGACACTTTGGATTGCAATAGTGGACATGTATGCCAAGTGTGGGGATTTAGATACTGCTGCTGAAATGTTCAGTAATCATCCCTCGAGTGAACTGAATGTTAGCTCTTGGAATGCTTTGATCTCAGGGTATGTCATGCATGGGTTTGGAAGAGAAGCGCTTAAAGTCTTTTCAAGAATGAAAGAGGAAGGTGTTACACCAAGCCACATTAAATTCATATCCATTCTTTCTGCTTGTAGTCATGCAGGACTTATCGATGAAGGTAGAAGGTGTTTTGAGGACATGAAAAAATTCTCCATCATGCCCGAGGAGAAACATTTTGCTTGCATGCTGGATATGCTAGGCCGAGCTGGGCTTTTGTATGAAGCTTATGAATTGATCAAGGAGATGTCATCACAACCAAATGATGGGATTTGGGGTGCATTGCTTTTGGCTTGTAGAATCCATGGAAATACAAACTTGGGGAAGGTTGCAACTGATAATCTTTTCTACCTTGAGCCAGAACATACTGGGTACTATGTTTTAATGTCAAATATATACGCAGCATCGAACAAGTGGCAAGAAGTTGGAAATCTAAGACGAGTAATGAAAGACAGGACTGAGAAAACCTGCAGCGTTTAGCGTTATTGAGTTTGGTAATGAGGTTCATGGTTTTCACAATGGAGACCAGGAATCCAAGCACTAGCGACATTTATAAAAAGGTCGAGATGTTGGTGGTGGAGATGAAGATGGTAGGCTATGTTCCAGATCGATCCTGTGTTTTGCATGATATAGAAGAGGAAGATAAAGAACACATCCTCAACTATCACGGTGAGAAGCTGGCTGTAGCTTTTGGTCTTACGAAGATTGAACCCGAGGTGGAAATTTATGTAACCAAGAACCTTAGAATTTGCAACGACTGCCATTCAGCTCTAAAGTTTATTTCATATATTTATGGAGGGAAGATTATAGTGAGATGTGAATCGATTCCATCATTTTGAAGGCCGTTTATGTTCATGTAATGATTACTGGTAAAACTGCTTGTGGGTTAAAAAAACTAAGACGAGGTTTGAGCTTTAGATACTATTGTCGAATTTAATTATTGAGCATGAGTGAATATATCGATTTGATTCCCATGGAACTTTCTCTGGTTCTTATATGGTTTATTACACACTGATCATCTGCCGCACAGAAACAGTTTGGACAAGGATTATGGGGATAGCATGAAAAGGCTATGCCATACTAGTAGATCTGCTAAATGCGCCAACAATTAGCGTATATAGGAGGAGGAGCATCAATATGAAGTACTGCCTAATAGAAACCAATGCAGTTATAATCTCAGAAAAAATAGAGGGGTGGATGAGAATGGAAGTAAGATCACTAAACGAGAATTTGTTTTCTTCATCTAGTTACTCCAATTGAGTAAAGTAATTGCCAGAGTGCTAAAAAAGGAGTGTGATTAAATTTGACATGTTAATCAAGCTTTATATACTACTAGCAATATATTACAACTATTTTCTTAAGTTATATTGGCCTACATGTAACAACGCAAGTCAAATTTCGGGTCCGAATCAAATTATAATATAATAAAACCTAATGCGCTGTCTCAATAATATATTCTTGAATTATCTTAATCGATCACAGATTCACCCAAAATGCCATGACTGAAAGTATTAATGGTTGTCGGATATCGGAAGGTGAGAACCAAAAAAAGAAAAAGAAAAGAAAGTATTAAGGATAGCGTTGTACAATGTGAAATTAGAGTGTTACACTACATCTCAATTATAATGGTGTATTTACTTTTATCATTATATGACTAGACGAGAGAATAACACATTATAATCAATAAGATTGTTATCCTAGACCTTTCCAATTGAAATGAAAAAAATTAAGAAAATAGAAATACAAAGAAGAAATATACTTTGAACAAGAGCAAGCTCAAGTCTTGCTATAAAACTATAAAACTTTATAGTAATTTGTTGTGTGACAACTTCATCCTAACTAAATCCATTTATTGTAGTAAAAACTTTATAGTAATTTGTGAATAAATAGTAACGTAATCTCGTACTTTACATGTATTAATGAGCTAGTTTATATAACGACTCGGGTCAAATCTTGAGTCCGAATCAAATCATAACATAAGAAGGCTCATTAAAGTTTTTAAATAATATTTTCTTGAGTCATTTTAGTCTATCACATATTCACTAAAAATATCATGACTGAAAGTATTAGTGATATCAACTTAAATCCTTATATACATATCACACTATCCGACATGTTACGCTAGAGTGTTATAATTTATATGAGTCAAATTAGTTCAAGTTGAATCTGGATAAGATTAAGTGTCCGTTCTAATGTTATTTTTATTTTTTTAAAAAGAAATATTGAATTTAATTGTAGTGTTAATTTATTTTATTTATTTTTTGAAAAAAATAATATTGAACTCATATTTGATAATACTGATAGACTAATTTTAAGTGAAATAATTTATTTTTATATTAAACTATACTTTTTAATCTTCGCCAAAAACAACCACATGTTATCCATTCCTGTGGGCTGTGTTCTGAATGAGTTTCATTCTAGTTGTTGTATAAATCAAAAAGTCGTTTTTCATTCGCCCAATCAAATTGGGCTTAGTTAGTTCTTGACCCAATTTAATTTTGGATTAATTACATATTTAAGTATATTTTTAAAAATAATTACAATAATGGTGCATCCATAAAATAATTACAAAAGTAATACACTTTTCCATATTTATTTACAATATTAGTGCAATTAGGATTCCTTTAATCGTGGCCCACAATTATCTCCCTTATCTCTTTACGTTAATTATTATTTTCTTATTCAAACACAGCAGACCCATTTTTGATCTCTGTTCCTGTTTCTCTCTCTTTTTTCTTTATCCTCTTTTTTCCTACTATAAACCAAAGTGGCGACGGATTCCGGATGCAACGACATGTACAATTTTGATGGATGGGTTTTGTAAGTAAGGGAAGTTAATTAAGGTTATGGATGACATGGAGGAGAATGGAATCGAGTTGTGTGAGACATGACATGAAAGAGAATGGGATCGAGTTGTGGGAGGCATGTGCGAGTTGTGCAAGGAGAATGGGATCGATGCAATTAAGGCTATAGATAACACACTTATTGCAGGAATGTGTGAGAGGGGAGAGTTGTGCGAGGCAGGGAGGTTTGTGGGATGACATAGTGGAGAAAGGATACAGTCTTAATGCTTTTACTTATAATATGTTAATTAAAGGATTTTGTAAAGTTGGTAATGCCAGGGAAGGTATTAGAGTTTTGGAGGAGATGTTAGATAAAAGGGTGTTTGCCTAATAAGGCCACATACTCTATCTTATTGGATTTGATTCAAAATCAGTAACTGATAGAAGTGATTGGTAACCAAATATTCATACTAAGGTAACCAAACTTTCATACCAAGGTTACCAAACCTTCATATCAAGGTTATCAATTCATCTCCACATCTGTAGTTTTTTCATAGTGCAGTTGGTAACCAAACCTTCATACCAAGGTAACCAAAATGTCATACCAAGGTATCCAATCTACCTCCACACATTCAGTTTTTTCATTTCACACCAAGGTACCAAAACCTTCATACCAAGGTAACCAATTCACATCCACACCTGCAGTTTTTTCATTGTGTAGTTGGTAGCCAAACATTCATACCAAGGTAACCAATTCAGTGTTATTAGGTTATCAATTTATTTTGAATATGATGCAGTTGGTAGTCAAACCTTCATGCAGTGGGTAACCAAATCTTCATACCAAGGCAACCAATTCAGTTTTATTAAGTTGTCAATTTATTTTGAATGTGATGCAATTGGTAGCCAAATCTTCATGCAGTTGGTTGCCAAACTTTCAGACCAAGGTAACCAATTCATACTGCAAGTGTGGAGGTAGATTGGTTACCTTGGTATAAATGTTTGGTTATCTTGGTATAAAAATTTGGTTACATTGGTGTAAGACCCCAACTTTTTATAAATAAAATTAATTTTTCTCTATTTATTATTTTGAAATAGTAAGGGTTGATTCGATTAATATGGTTAGTTATGGGTAAAATGCGCAAATATCTTAAATAAGCAAGTGGTTATAAAATATTCATTATTGTCGGGAAATATTCGTTTGGTCGTGGAATATTCTTGCTGTCGGGGAATATTCGTACGATGGCGCAGCCTTTTGTGGACCCCATAACGGAAAGAGATTGGATGAAGAAAATGACAAGCATAAGTTGTTTATAAATAACGGCGTAGTTGTTACCGTTAATATTGTTGGAATACCCGGTGGTTAAAACACAGTAATACGCGTTGTTGCACAATAGCACACGGTATTGCACCAATTATTGATTCTTACGTAAGAAGACACTACTCAATAATTGTTACAGTAGTTACTGTTCAATATTTTATTTTATTGATTCAATAATTGCTACGTTGATATTTTATATTATTGTTGTTTCAATAATTGTCACTGCACAGTATTTTCCATTATCGGAGCAATAATTCATATTATCTGAATAATATTATTAGATAATATTATTGACAACGTCTAAAAAGTTCTGTCTAAGGAGAAGTTTGGTCACCTAATTACGCGCCAGTAAGGAGAGCTCCTTATTGGAAAGTCCCCTCTTTCCTAGGAACAGTATGGTTGTCAGTATTGTGATTCTGTAATATTATTTGTGAATAATTAATTATTGATTTATATGATGAGGAAAATATTAATTTTATGTTGATATAGATGGAGAAAATTTTTAATGTGACAATTGTTAAAAATTAATATTTTCTCTTTTTCTGATAAAATAATTCATTTAAATATATTATTATATTTTAATAATATAATAATGGTGATATTTTTATAATGAATGTGGTATATATGAGTAAATGAGGAGGAAGAGTATTTTTGTTGCAATAAATACTAAAAACATGTTAAACATGTTGGTGGACCTATTTCTTGACTTAAATTTGATTATAGCCTGTAAAATCGTCCGTTTATGGATTTCGGTCAATTTTTGTTTGGAATTTGAAAAAACTTTCTTCTGTAAAGTTGTAGAGAATTGAATTTCCTAATAGAAATCGCGAGATTCGAATTTTCTGATAAAAGGCTATTTATTATGAATTATTGAAGTTCCAAAGTTCCGAAATAATTGATTTTTGAAAGTTTTAAATATTTTAATTTACAAAAACGTTTTTTTTATGTAGGCTACTTGAGTGGCTGATCTTTGACTGAAATATTGGGCGTAGAAAATTTATATATATATATATATATATATATATATATATATATATATATATATATATTAAATTTTCTGCTTTGGTGTTCTAAGCATTTTCCTATAAATAGGGTGCTTAGGTTAGAATTGAAAATCACACCAGAAACTAAAGATTTCTCTATCTTTTTCGCTCTATATATCGAGCGTACTTTTGTGAGTATTTTAGTACTTTGAGTATTGCTATACGGTGCAAGTTCTTTCAGCACTATATCCAGTATTCCAGTCAGAAGTACTATTCTTTCTGAGGTAAGGGATGTTATTTTCTTCTTAAATGATATTATTTCTTCAATATCATTATACCGAAATATTAGTTGGAACTTTTTATCAAATTTGAAACTTTTTCATGTCGGGATTACTATTCATGAGTTACTATTCATAAGTTACTATTCACGAGTTACTATTCACGAGTACTATTCACGAAGCATGATGATTTTTTTTGTGAAATTTCTATCTTTTAGTGTCGGAGTTACTATTCACGTATACGGCACTATTCACGAATACGGCACTATTCACAGAAAATTAAATTTTTATTTTTCGTTCAAAATATCTATTCTGGATACTAGCTTTGATTGTATCCATATTTTGATCATTCTTGAATTTTACTCCACTAGGATTACTTATGAGGTATTTTTGGACATCGAATAGCTGAAATACGAATCCTTAATATTTATTCTTTTGTTTCACTGGATTCGTTTTCTTTACAATATTCTTCATCATCTTTGGTCTGTAGTGTAAAGATGAATGATTTTTGATGAATATCTTTGGCCCGTAGTGTAAAGATGAACAGGTGTTTAGATGAATATGACCAACTGATGAATATCTTTGGCCTGTAGTGCAAAGATGAATATTTGATTGCAGATATATATTGATTGATGTTACAGGGATAAAAAATAGACGATGAACTTTTAAATTCATATATAGAAAATAGTAGATTTCATTCTCTACTTAACTCTTCTAATGAATTATTATTTCCGCTGCGAATATTGATTTAAAACTTGTTGTCTATTGTATTCTATTAGATTTTTCCTTATTGAAGACTAACGATAATTTGTATTATATTATCTTAGTCATAATGTTCTTTACTGGGCTAGTTGAGCTCACCCTTTTCTTTTTGTTCCATTTTCTTCTCAGGAGGCAAGAATGTAGCGAGTACTAGTCGGGGTATGGAATGAAGGTTCTAGAAAGTCGTTTTAGTAGTTCTCACCATTTTTGTAAAATAATGTATCAATAATTGTAATGAGGACTTATTTGAGTGTGGATATTGTCTAGATGACAATATTTGTATTTAAACTCACAGTTTTTATGTTGTATTAATAAGGTTATAGTTATTTCTGTACCATTTATTTTGACGACTCAAAATGGGTGTTGTATACCTATTTTGGGGGCGTCACAGTTGGTATCAGAGCTTAGGGATATGATCTCTGGCGGAGATCGGGAAATAGAACTAGGAGGGGAGAGACGAGTAAATACTTCGCTAGTGTGTCCTACCTAAGCTTATTTGTTGGTCGGTCATAATATAGGAATATTATGTGATATGTTAATTGCTTAAATTAACCCTTGTTTTATGGTAGTATTTGAGAATGTCGACTGAGAATGTTAACAGTGGAGTAAATGAGACCGTGAAAATACATGTGCTCACCAACGAGGAGAACGTGCAACAGGCTAGCAATGTTCCTCCTGTGAACAACACCAATGAACAGATGATGAACGATGGGATGTTTAGAAGCTTTTTACAATTCATGCAAAACCAGACGAGGGAGACTCGTGTTCAAAATACAAGAGGAAGTAATAGCAATTCACGGTTTGTCACAGCCAAGCAGTTCAAAAAATTGGGACCACCAGAATTTAAGGAAAAGTCGGATCCGATCATGGCGAAAACGTGGGTCAAGCAAATTACTAAGATATTCAATGTCTTGGGATGCACGGAGGAACAGAAGGTTCCATTCGCCACCTTTATGTTCCGTGGCGAGGCAGACTACTGGTGGGAGTCTGTGAAGCGTACCCATCCAGCCGCACTCAGCATGTCTTGGGAGACATTTCAGAAATTGTTCAATAACAAGTACTTTCCTGAAAGTATTCGTCATATGAAGGAGGTAGAGTTTATTAGACTGGAGCAGAATAACATGACGGTGTCCTAGTACGAGGCGAAGTTTGTAGAGTTGTCCAGGTTTGCACCTCATTTGGTGGAGAATGAGGAACGTATGACGCGGATGTTTCTGAGAGGTTTGAAACCCGGCATACGTCAATATCTCATTTCTTATAAATTTTCTCTTTATTAAGATGTTGTCAACAGGGCTCAATTATTAGAGCGAGATAACGAGTACGGTCAACCGAGGGACCACAACCAAGATCATACCGGTGACAGCAGTCATCAGAACAATGATAACCAGCGGAAAAAGAAAAATACAGACAAGAACGACAACCACTCTGGTGGTAATCGTGGCCATAAAAATAGAAGAAGCGAGTCGGGAGGAGATTTTAAAAAGAGGAGATTTAACAATGATAATACGAAAACGTCAGCACCAGCAGCAACTGGTTCTGAGGGAGGAGAACGACCACCGGTCATATGCTATAAGTGCGAAAAAGAAGAACATATCAGCCCAAACTGTCCACAACAGTTTAAGGTATGTTATAATTGTGGAAAGGAAGGACATATCGCTCGAGATTGCACTGTAGCGAAACCAAGTCCAGTGGGGATGGTGACTCAAAAAGTTATCCCAGAAAAGTCAAAGTCAACGGTTCCTGGAAGAGCGTTTGTCGTGACTGGTCAACATGCGAGGAACCCAAACGAGGTGATCACGGGTAAGCTAATCATAAATTCAAACGATATTTATACCTTATTAGATACCGGTTCTACCCATTTATTTATCTCTCTTGCTTATACTCAACGTTTAAACTTGACTTCGGAGAAAATTAGACTTTGACTTATCTGTTGAAACTCCGTTATGAGAAACTTTCGTTACATCCACTGTTTATAAATCTTGTTTAATCCAAGTTGGTACCATCACATTACCTGTTGACCTTATTTCTTTAAAGATACTTGCTTTTGATGTAATTTTAGGGATTGATTGATTAACTACTCATCATGTTAAAATTGATTGCTTTTGTAAGGTTGGTAGTTTTCATATTCCTAAGCAACCTGTTATTCGAATTCAAGCAACCAAACTATTGAAGTCAAACACTTTCATATCAAGCCATAAAGTCATTCGTTTATTGAAAAATGGATGTCAAGTTTTCTTACCCATGTCATGGACTTTAATACGTCATATTTGAATAATATTTTGTTTCCTGACGTATTTTCTAAAGAATTTCTTGACTTACTCCCAAAGTGTGTTATTGAATTTTGTATCGACTTTGAACCCGGTACAAAATCCATTTCTAAAATCTCATATCGAATGGCTCCTATTGAACTTCAGGAGTTAAAAATTCAACTATAGAATTTGGTACCCGAGCCTTTATCTGGTGACTTCCTTTGTAGAATACACCGAATCCAGACTCTCTGTAGGGGACGCCATATTTGTGTGGTAGTAAACTGATAGGTGTCATTGTGAAGTGCTATCCAAGATTGGGATATGAGTTACAGTTGAGAGCAACCTAAGTCAATAATCGAAATGCGTAGCTTTCTATGCTTAGTTGGTTATTATCGAAGATTTCGTGGAAAGATTTTCTCGAATCGCTACTCCATTAACTCAGCTGACTCGTAAGGATACAAAATTTGAATGGAGAGAGGAATGTGAGAAGAGCTTCTAAGAACTCAACAAGCGACAACGACGTTGGCTCGAGCTGTTGAAAGATTACGATCATACCATCTAATACCATCCTAGAAAAAGTGAACGTGGTAGCTGACGCGTTGAGTAGAAGATTGTATGTGAGTACGAGTGCGATATTGTCGAACACAAAGACCTATTTTGTATAACTTACAAAGGATGGAGATAGAGTTAAAGGCTCCAAATACCCACGTTATGATGTTAAATATACGAGTAGAATCGATTTTAATTGATAAAGCTAAAACCGCTCAAGCTACACACTGGAGCTGATGAATATAAAGAAGAAGGTACAAGAATGCGTTATTCTAGAAGTAAAAGTCAATGAAGAGAAGAAAGCTCAAGCCTTCGATTTATTTGAAATCCTCGATCGAGTAGGAACTGTGGCCTATAGACTCGCCTTAACGCTAAGTATGTCGCGTGTTCATAAAGTTTTTCACGTATCGATGTTACGTAAATATGTGAACGACCCGAACCACATTATTGAGTTAGAACCAGACGAAATAACCGAAGATTTAACGTACGAGGAGGTACCTATCAAGATCTTGGATAGGAAGGAGCATGTCCTACGCATAAAGGTCATACCGCAAGTTAAGGTTTTGTGGAGGAACCATGCTATTGATGAAATGACATGGGAGTTGGAAATGGAAATGAAAGTGAGGTATCCACACTTTTTCGAAACACCAGGTACGTACGTCAATTTCGAGGACGAAATTTCATAAGGAGGGGAGGTTGTAAGACCCCAACTTTTTATAAATAAAATTAATTTTTCTCTATTTATTATTTTAAAATAGTAAGGGTTGATTCGATTAATGTTGTTAGTTATAGGTAAAATGCGCAAATATCTTAAATAAGCAAGTGGTTATAAAATATTCATTGTTGTCGGAAAATATTCGTTTGGTCGTGGAATATTCTTGCTGTCGGGGAATATTCGTACGACGGCGCAGCCTTTTGTGGGCCCCATAACGGAAAGAGATTGGATGAAGAAAATGAGAAGTATAAATTATTTATAAATAACAGCGTAGTTGTTACCGTTAATACTGTTGGAATACCCGGTGGTTAAAACACAGTAATACGCGTTGTTGCACAGTAGCACACGATATTGCACAAATTATTGATTCTTACGTAAGAAGACACTATTCAATAATTGTTACAGTAGTTACTATTTAATATTTTATTTTATTGATTCAATAATTGCTATGTTGATATTTTATATTATTGTTATTTCAATAATTTTGCACAGTATTTTCCATCATCGGAGCAATAATTCATATTATCTGAATAATATTATTAGATAACATTATTGGCAATGTCTAGAAAGTTCTGTCTAAGGAGATGTTTGGTCACCTAATTGCGCGTCAGTAAGGAGATATCCTTATTGGAAAGCCCCGTCTTTCCTGGGAACGGTGTGGTTGTCAGTATTGTGATTCTGTAATATTATTTGTGAATAATTAATTATTAATTTATATGATGAAGAAAATATTAATTTTATATGGATATGGATGGAGAAAATTTTTAATGTGACAATTGTTAAAAATTAATATTTTATCTTTTTCTGATAAAATAATTCATTTAAATATATTATTATATTTTAATAATATAATAATGGTGATATTTTTACAATGAATGTGGTATATATGAGTAAATGAGGAGGAGGAGTATTTTTGTTATAATAAATATTAAAAACATGTTAAACATGTTGGTGGACCCATTTCTTGACTGGTATTTGATTATAGCCTGTAAAATTGTCCATTTATGGATTTCGGTCAATTTCTGTTTGAAATTTGAAAAAACTTTCTTTTGCAAAGTTGTAGAGAATTGAATTTTCTACAAAAGATTGCGAGATTCAAATTTTCTGATAAAAGTGCTATTTATTATGAATTATTGAAGTTATAAAGTTCCGAAATAATTGATTTTTGAAAGTTTTAAATATTTTAATTTACAAAAATGTTTTTTTTGTGATGTAGGCTACTTGAGTGGCTGATCTTTGACTGAAATATTGGGCGTAGAAAATTTATATATATATATATATATATATATATATATATATATATATATATATATATATATTAAATTTTCTGCTTTGGTGTTCTAAGCATTTTCCTATAAATAGGGTGCTTAGGTTAGAATTGAAAATCACACCAGAAACTAAAGATTTCTCTCTCTTTTTCTCTCTATATATCGAGCGTACTTTTGTGAGTTTTTGTGACGCCCCCAAAACAGGTCCATTCCATCCAACCTATTTTGAGTCGCCAAATACATGGTACAGAAAATAACTACAACTTTATTACAACAATTATCGTGTAAAATACAACAACACATATGCTGTGAGTTTGGATACAAATATATACCAAATGTGACCCATGTCCCAACCGTGGACAACACCTCACAATGACACCTTACATAAAGGTATAGTCAAAAACTGTTTTAAAAATTAGAATCTTTGGGAAGTGCTAAAGGAAACCCTTGTACATGGGAGGCCATGCTTCTAGGTTATGATAGATATCATATGGCCACAGAATTATCCTTGGTTGACCCAATATACCCCAAAGAAAAACAAAAAGTTTACTATCATATTCTTCCCAATGGTGAGTCTTCTCTTGACATATCATTATCTCCACTGTCTCTAATTGAAAATTATACTTCAAACAAACACCAAGATTATATAGGTAGTGCTCGTAAAGATACTCAGCAAGTGGATGTGCACAATCCTGCCTTATGATGACACGAGGTTGTATGTCATTAGACATCTTCTATGATAGTGGCAAAACACCCTTCCAACGTTGGGTACACCTTACCCTATTGGATTCACCAAATATAACTATTAAATGAACTTTTCTATACTGCTTAGGGAGAACTCCACAGCTAGAGACCACCGTTCTATTCCCTTGTTACCCCCGCTCGACCCAGCTACACTCTTATTACCTGAAAAGAATTGTGAAACAAAAGGGTGAGCACAACTAGCCCAGTAAAAAATATCATAACTAAAGATAAATAAATTATCAATAGTCTTCATCAGTAATAAATCAGAGATTTAGAACATATGGTAGATGATAAAAAATTTCAACCATAGTTGCAGCGGAACGAGCAATCCATTAGAAGAGTCAAATAGACTATAAAGTCTATTATCTTCTCCATGTTAAAAATCCACCAACAATATTTTATCCCTATAACATCACTCAACAGTTCCTTTCCACAATCATATGAATAATTCATGATCATAATTGTGATTCTAAATTTTTCTTCGCACCCAGGACGAAGGATATTTTTATCACCTGTCTTTACCTGAAACATCAAAGATCATGGTTATACCAAATCACAGTTCCTGTTTATAATCATACTAACAATTTCATCTTTGCACTACGGCCAAAGATATTCATCAACAGACCATCTTTGCACTACAGGCCAAAGATATTCAACAACAGGTCATCTTTGCACTACGGGTCAAAGATATTCATCAACAATTCATCTTTGCACTACATGCCAAAGATATTCCTTAACAGTTCATATTTGCACTACAGGCCAAATATATTCATCAACAGTTCATATTTGTACTACAGGCCAAATATATTAATATATCAAAGAAATATATAATCATTTATATAAACAATAATTATAACCATGTTGATCATTTCACCTTTGCACTTAAGCTGAAGATATTCAATTATAAATTCAATGGTCATGATCATACTAGTCAATAATTCAACTTTGCACTACTGGCCAAAGAGAACCCATAGTCATGATCATACCAACAATCTACCCATCTTTACACTTAAGTGAAAGAGAATTTCAACATCAAGGTTATAAAAATGTTATATATGATAATAAAATCAATATAATCAACATATAGATTTAATCTCAAGAGTAATATTCATAAATCAACTATAATTTGGTTAGAAAAAGAAACCAATTTTATCGTGAATAGTAACTCGTGAATAGTAACTCATGAATAGTAACTCGTGAATAGTAACCTCGACACAAAAAGTTCTAAATTTGATAAAAACTCATATCAATATTTTAGCATAATGATATTGAAGAAAATAATATCATTAAGAAGAAAATAATATCTCTTACTATCCCTTACCTCAAAAGAGCAGCACTTCTGACTGGAATGCAAAGCCGAAGGAAACTTGTACTGAATAGCAACTCTCAAAGTATCTAAATACTCACAAAATACACTCAATAATCTAGAGAGAGAAAGAGAGAAAGCTTATGTTTCTGGTGTGATTTTCAATTCTAACTTAGCCCTCTATTTATAGGAAAATGTTAGCACGCCGAAGCAGACTTAACCTGCAACCTGATGGCTTTACCTGCTACTATTCCCACCCACCACATTTGAATAAAAATCTCAGCACATTTCTTTACCAACCAAGAGTGGGGCCCACCAATTCTAAAATTTTCCATCAAAATGATTAACTCCAAAAATTCAACAATTTCTGAACCAGTCATCTCGTAAAATTCATAACAAATCATACGTTCATTTTTAACGGTTCAAAATTTGTGGACATATACTCAACTTATATATGTATAACATATCCAAATATTACCACGATCCAACGGTCCGATTAAAAATTATAACCCTCTTAAAATATCTCAAAAACCCTAATTTGATTTTCAATACCTCCGTTCCGACAAAAATACAGATAATACACCTCAACATTAACTCCTTCATTTTTAACCACAAAAATATATCCCTCATTTATATCCACATAAAATAAATATTTCCTTATCATATGAATCAATAATTAATTATTCACAAATAATATTACAGAATCACATTTATGACAACCAGGCCGTTCCCAGGAAAGAGGGGGCTTTCCAATAAGGATTTCTCCTTACTGGCGCGCAATTAGATGACCAAACCTCACTTTAGACAGAACTTTCTAGACATTGTCAATAATGTTATCTAATAATATTATTCAAATAATATGAATTATTGATCTGATAATAGAAAATATTGTGCAGCAATAATTATTGAAACAACAATAATATAAAATATCAACGCAGCAATTATTGAATCAATAAAATAAAATATTGACCAGTAACTATTGTAACAATTATTGAGTAGTGCCTTCTTACGTAAGGATCAATAATTCAAAAATACTGTGTAAAACCGTGTGCTACTGTGCAAACACGCGTATTGCTGTATTTTAACAACCGGGTATTCCAACAGTGTTTACTACGCCGTTATTTATAAAAACTCAATTTTGTCGTTTTCTTCATCCAATCGCTTTTCGTTATGGGGCCCACAAATAACTGCGCCGTCGTACGAATATTTCCCGACAGAAAGAATATTTCACGACCAAACGAATATTCCCCGACAAAATGAATATTTTATAACCACTTGCTTATTTTAAAAAATATTCATATATCACCCTTAACTTTAACTTTTTATCAATTTAACCATTTACTAAATAGAAAAATTGAATACTTTTATTTCATAAAGTTTGGGGTCTTACAGTATTTTAGTACTTTGAGTATTGCTATATGGTGCAAGTTCTTTCAGCACTATATCCAGTATCCCAGTCAGAAGTACAATTCTTTTTGAGGTAAGTGATGTTATTTTCTTCTTAAATGATATTATTTCTTCAATATCATTATACCGAAATATTGGTTGAAACTTTTTATCAAATTTAGAACTTTTTCATGTCGGGGTTACTATTCATGAGTTACTATTCACGAGTTACTATTCACGAGTACTATTCACGAAGCATGATGATTTTTTTTTGTGAAATTTCTATCTTTTAGTGTCAGAGTTACTATTCACGTATACGGCACTATTCATGTATACGGTACTATTCACGAATACGACACTATTCACCGAAAAATTAAATTTTTATTTTTCGTCCAAAATATCTATTCTGGATACTAGCTTTGATTGTATCCATATTTTGATCATTCTTAAATTTTACTCCACTAGGATTACTTATGAGGTATTTTTGGACATGGAATAGCTGAAATACGAATCCTTAATATTTATTCTTTTGTTTCACTGGATTCGTTTTCTTTACAATATTTATCATCATCCTCAGTCCTAAATGATGATATAACTAAATATCTTTGGTCTGTAGTGCAAAGATGAATGATTTCTGATGAATATCTTTGGCCCGTAGTGCAAATATGAACAGGTGTTTAGATGAGCATGACCAACTGATGAATATCTTTGGCCTGTAGTGCAAAGATGAATATTTGATTGCAGATATATATTGATTGATGTTACAGGGATAAAAGATAGACTTTGAACTTTTAAATTCATATATAGAAGATAGTAGATTTCATTCTCTACTTAACTCTTCAAATGAATTATTATTTCCGCTGCGAATATTAATTTAAAACTTGTTGTTTATTGTATTCTATTAGATTTTTCCCTGTTGAAGACTAACGATAATTTGTTTTATATTATCTTAGTCATAATGTTCTTTACTGGGCTAGTTGAGCTCACCATTTTCTTTTTATTCCATTTTCTTCTCAGGAGGCTAGAATGTAACGAGTACTAGTCGGGGTATGGAATGAAGGTTCTAGAAAGTCGTTTTAGTAGTTTTCACCATTTTTATAAAATAATGTATCAATAATTGTAATGAGGACTTATTTGAGTGTGAATATTGTCTAGATGACAATATTTGTATTTAAACTCACAATTTTTATATTGTATTAATAAGGTTGTAGTTGTTTCTGTACCATTTATTTTGACGACTCAGAATGGGTGTTGTATACCTATTTTGGGGGCGTCACACTTGGTACGAATGTTTGGTTATCAACATTACATTACACATCACTCTCTTATCTCTTTCTTTTCTATGCAGTGTTCTTATTTTCTTTTGGACATCTATTTATTTTTAAACTTTTTGTAGGGCGAATCTTCTTCTTTTTTCGTTGGCGTTTTGGACAACGGAGATTCGCGGCGGAGTGGCAGAGTAGCGGAGGAGAGGGCAACCTGTGAAGAAGGATATTCGCGGCGGAGTAGCGGAGGAGAGGACTACTGTGATGGAGATGAAGATTTAAATTTAAATATTTGAATTTAAATTTATTTTTGTTGTTAGATCCCAGATATTTGAATTTGAATTATTAATTATGACAGTTTATTTCTCCTTAATTTTAGGTTTCTTTATTAATGTGAATTACGTTATTTTTATAATTATTTTGTAAATTCATTAATAGTGTAATTACTTTCTAATTGTTATATATTAGTATTAAGGACCCTTTAATTTTCGCCAAATTTTGGTAACAAGTAACAACATTTTTAGTTTTTATCTGACCCAGTTAATTGGGCTCAGTCCCTGACCCAATTCATCAAACTAGTCAATAGTCATAAAGGACACCTGACATTATTATTTATTCCCAATTCGCTGTTGTGTGAATATTTAAGATTATTATTAAGGTAAAATGCAAGTTTTGTATTAGTTGCAAAGCATAAACTTGTAATAATTAATGTTGGTGGCCGACGCTTGCGTAAATTATATAAGGTAAAATAAGAATTTTATAAAACTTAAAAGATTAAATTAAAAGAATTAAAAATAATTAAAAATAATAAAATATTAATATATCTAAAATCTTAAGAAATAAAAAAAATGGTCGAGCATGAAAAAAGATGTGTGGGTGCTTGATTTCAAAGAAATGTATATTAGGTGACCTATCTAGGGGTGTTCATTGATAAAATACCTAACTGAACTGAATACCGAAAGTACTCAAAATAGGGTACCGATACCGGTACCAGTTGAACTGGTATACCAGATCGATTAACCGGTTCGGTATTGAATCGGTACCGATTTTTACCTGACTAAAGGTTTGGTAGCCCAAGACTTGTACCAGCCTTAAAATTCGGCCCAAAACTTGTACGGTTGTACCAGCCTTCTACAAGCAAAATTTTTTTTAGATTTTTATAAATTAATCAATGTGAAACTTGGTTATTAAGATCTCACTTAATAATTTTTTATAAAAATACTTTCTTAAATTTTTATAAATTAATTAACGTGAGACTTTGGAGACCATCAAGTATTATATGCTTGTATAGTGGTAAGCATGTGTTCACTACCCCGATTGGAAATCTTGGGGTTGCTTTTAAATCCAAATCTACTTATCTTTAGACACTTGTTATGCATAAATGGCCTCCTTTCCTTCATCTCCATGCTTAAAATATATAATATTCCACCCATCTTTTCCAACTGTATCATCTCATCTGTCCAATTCTCTTTAATTATAAACTCTCTATCTGGTCGTGGTTTTTATATTCTCACAGTTCACACGTTCATTTCAACCATACATAATTTAAAGTTTGAAGCGTAGTATAATAGTATATATACTACGCTTAACATTTTTGAATTTCCCAAGCTTTAACTGTGACAACTTTCTCCTCTGCTCCTGTCTTCTTTTCTTGACTTATTAGTCTTTTTATAAGTAAAACTTCTTTAAATTTTTATTAATCTATGTAAGATTTTTCGAACCGGTTTTTTTTGTACCGAATCGATCGGTTCGGACCGGTCTAGTTCAGTTTGAAAATCGAAATTATCGAATTCGGTGAACACCCCTAGACCTATCAATGTCATTAATTTTAATTTTCTTTTCCTCCCAATTATACAATTTGGACTAGACAAATTAAGATTGGGACGTTTGATATTTAAATCTGAATTTAGATTATTATTTTTATGAGTTTTTTTTTTGAATTATTATTTTATACGAGTTTATTTGTTCTTTTATGTGATTTTCCTCCTTTTTTATGTGATACTTAATTGGTATTTTAATCGTGTTTGTTTATTAGGTGATAGTCATTTTCTTCTAAAATTAGAGATACATTTTGACTTTTTAACATCAATTTGTGAAATTCTAAAACTCAAAATTGATATGAGGTTATTTAGTTTTAATACAAACAAATATAATACTTATAAACTAACTATAAAGTACTACTAATCTGTTCTAAAATAAGAGATACATTTTTCTTTTTAATTTGTTCCAAAATTAGAGACACATTTTTATTTTAAAACTATAAATTGGCGCGATATTCTTAATTTGTCTTTACTTTTTTACTATCATTTTTAGCATCATACCATTATAATTGAATTTCTAACTAATATTAAGACTACATTTGAGAATAAAAAATTATCCTTAAAAGTTGTTATTTTATAAATTTCTAATTTTGGAAAGGAGGGAGTATTAATTATCATATTTGTTTTATTGTTTTTTAAAATTTAAACAAAATTATATCAATTTTGAGTTTTAGAATTTCGCAAATTGACTCTAAAAAAATTAAATATATATATATATATATATATATATATATATATATATATATATATATATATATATATATATATGTAAGACCCCGAATTTTATGAAATAAAAGTATTCAATTTTTCTTATAATTACAATTTAGTAAATGGTTAAATTGATAAAAAATTAAAGTTATGGGTGAAATGTGAAAATTTTTCAAAATAAACAAGTGGTTATAAAATAATCATTGTTGTCGGGGAATATTCGTTTGGTCGTGGAATATTCTTTCTGTCGGGGAATATTCGTAAGACGGCGCAGCTATTTGTGGGCCCCATAACGAATAACTGTCGGGTGAAGGAAAACGACAAATTTGAGTTTTTACAAATAACGGCGTAGTTGTTACCGTTAACACTGTTGAAATACCCGGTGGTTAAAATACAGTAATACGCGTTATTGCACAGTAGCACACGGTATTGCATAGTATTTTTGAAATTATTGATTCTTACGTAAGAAGACACTACTCAATAATTGTTACAGTAATTACTGTTCAATATTTTATTTTATTGATTCAATAATTGCTACGTTGAAATTTTGTATTATTGTTGTTCAATAATTGTTGCTGCACAGTATTTTCTATTATCAGATCAATAATTCATATTATTTGAATAATATTATTAGATAGCATTATTGGCAATGTCTAGAAAGTTCTGTCTAAGGAGAGGTTTGGTCATCTAATTGCGCGCTAGTAAGGAGAAATCCTTATTGGAAAGCCCCCTCTTTCCTGGGAACGGCCTGGTTGTCATAAATGTGATTCTGTAATATTATTTGTGAATAATTAATTATTGATTCATATGATAAGAAAATATTTATTTTATGTGGATATAAATGAGTGATATATTTTTGTGGTTAAAAATGAAGGAGTTAATGTTGAGATTTTTATCCGTATTTTTGTCGGAATTGAGGTATTAAAAATCAGGGTTTTTGAGATATTTTGCGGGGGTTATAATTTTTAATCCGACCGTTGGATCGTGGTAATTTTTGGATATGTTATACATATATAAGTTGAGTATATGTCCACAAATTTTGAACCGTTAAAAATGAACGTATGATTTGTTATGAATTTTACGAGATGACTGGTTCAGAAATTGTTGAATTTTCGGAGTTTATCATTTTGGTGGAAAAATTCTAGAATTGGTGGGCCCCACTTGTGGTTGGTGAAGAAATGTGCTGAATTATATTTCAAATGTGGTGGGTGGGAATAGTAGCAGGTAAAGCCATCAGGTTGCAGGTCAAACCTACCAAAATTTTCCTATAAATAGAGGACTAAGTTAGAATTGAAAATCACACCAGAAACATAAGCTTTCTCTCTTTCTCTCTCTATATTATGAAGTATATTTTGTGAGTATTTAGATACTTGGTGAGTTGCTATTCATCAGTGCAAGTTTCCTTCAGCCTTATACCGATCAGAAGTACTGCTCTTTTGAGGTAAGGGATAGTAAGGGATTTTAAGGGTTGTTATGATTTTCAGTTTCGTAATTTTTCTGAACTTCAAAAATTCTGGAAAAATTTGAAATGATATTTTGATGAGTTTTCTTGATTGTGTCCAAAAATGGTGATTTTTGGATGTATAGATTGAGAGTTATGAATTTTATGAGAAAAGACTATTTTAAAAGTAACCGCTTATAATTCCTTGTGGTTAACTCCAAAATTGATGAAATTTTTATTGAGAGTACATGTATATGATAGAAGTATACTCTGTAAATTTCAGAATTTTTAGACAAAAGTACAATTTTTGATAAATGTCTAAATATTCGGCTGTTTTGGCCATATGAAAAATAGTAAATGACTTTTAAAAATTCTGAGAAAAATATATGTTCACTATGGGACTATATTATGCTAAATCCCAGAAAAGAAATATTTTTGGAACGGATTTGGTATTTTTCATGAAAATAGTCTAGTTATGAGAAAATGAATTAAATATGTTATGTAAGAAAATTGAAAAATAGGATTTTATGGCTTGAGAATCCTATATGAGGTATATGCAGATTTTTGATGAGGGTTTTGGTTATTGATGATGAAATTGTAAGAGTTGACATTTTATGATGATTAAATGCATTAATTAGTAAAGTGTAAACAATTAAAATAAATTGTTTATAAGCTTAAGAAATGTTATTCTTTCAATATCATTATACCGAAATATTGGTATGAATTTTATTGTAGAATTTCTATCTTTTGTGTCGGGGTTACTATTCATGAGTTACGAATATTACTCTTGAGATTAAAACTATATGTTGATCATATTATTTTTATCATCATATATAACATTTTTATAACCCTGATGTTGAATTTCTCTTTCACTGGAGTGTAAAGATGGGTAGATTATTGGTATGATCATGACTAGGGTTCTCTTTGGCCTGTAGTGCAAAGTTGAATTGTGACTGGTATGATCATGACCATTGAATTTATAATTGAATATCTTAAGCTTAAGTGCAAAGGTGAATTGATCAACATGGTTATAATTATTGTTTATATAAATTCTGAAATGATTATATATTTCTTTGAGTTATGAATATATTTGGCCTGTAGTGCAAATATGAATTGTTGATGAATATCTTTGGCATGTAGTGCAAAGATGAATTGTAGATGAATATCTTTGGCCAGTAATGCAAAGATGAACTGTGGATGAATATCTTTGGCCTGTAGTGCAAAGATGACTTGTTGATGAATATCTTTGGCCCGCAGTGTAAAGATGAAGTTATTAGTATGATTATGAACAGGAACTGTGATTTGGTATAACCATGATCTTTGATGTTTCAGGTGATGAAAATTATCTTCGTCCTGGATGAGAAGAAAAATTTATAGTCACAATTATGATTATGAGTTATTCATATGATTGTGAAAAGGAACTGTTGAGTGATGTTACATGGATAAAATATTGTTGGTGGATTTTTAACATGGAGAAGATAATAGACTTTATAGTCTATTTGACTCTTCTAATGGATTGCTCGTTCCGCTGCAACTATGGTTGAAATTTTTATCATTTACCATATGTTCTAAATCTCTGATTTATTATTGATGAAGGCTATTGATAATTTAATTATCTTTAGTCATGATATTCTTTACTGAGCTAGTTGTGCTCACCCTTTTGCTTCACAATTCCTTTCAGGTAATAAGAGTGTAGCTGGGTCGAGCGGGGGTAACAAGGGAATAGAACGGTGGTCATCATTTAGTAGTTATATTTGGTGAAGAAAATAGGGTGAGGCGAACCCAACGTTGGAAGGGTGTTTTGTCACTATCATACAAGATGTCTAATGACATACAACCTCGTGTCATCATAGGACAGGGTTGTGCTCATCCACTTGCTGAGTATATCTATGGGCACTACCTATATAATCTTGGTGTTTGTTTGAAGTATAATTCTCAATTAGAGACAGTGGAGATAATGATAAGTCAAGAGAAGACTCACCATTGGGAAGAATATGATAGTAATCTTCTCATTTTTCTTTGGGGTCTATTGGGTCAACCAAGGATAATTCTGTGGCCATATGATATCTATCATAACCTAGACGCGTGGCCTCCCATGTACGAAGGTTTCCTTGAGCACTTCCCAAAGATTCTAATTTCTAAAACAGTTTTTGACTATACCTTTATGTAAGGTGTTATTGTGAGGTGATTGGAACATGAGTCACATTTGGTATATATTTGTATCCAAACTCACAGCATATGTGTTGTTGTATTTTGCACGACAATTGTTGTAATAAAGTTGTAGTTATTTTCTGTACCATGTATTTGACGACTCAGAATGGGTTGGGTGGAATGGACCTATTTTGGGGTCGTCACAGGTGGTATCAGAGCTATAAGTAAAGAGCCCCGAGCCTCTCGCTGGTGACTTCCTGTTGATGGGGGATGCACCGAAGCCAGACTCTCCGTAGGGGACGCCGTTCTGCGGTGGCAAGCTGATAGGTATCAATTTAAGGTGCTGACATAGGTTGGTGTCCAGAGTTACAGGTGGTATCAGAGCTTAGGGATATGATCTCTGGCGGAGATCGGGGAATATAACTAGGAGGGGAGAGATGAGTAAATCCTTCGCTAATGTGTCCTACCTAAGCTTATTTGTTGGTCAGTCATAATATCGGGATATTATGTGATATGTTAATTTGTTCAATTAACCCTTGTTTTGAAGCTGTATTCTAGAATGATAACTAAAATACAGGAGATGAGCAATGGAGAAATCATGATGACAGGGAAGATGGAATCTGAAATGAAAGCAAGGTATTCTCAACCCTTTGAAATACCAGGTACGTAAATTTCGAGGACGAAATTTCATAAGGAGGGGAGATTGTAAGACCCCGAATTTTATGAAATAAAAGTATTCAATTTTTCTTATAATTACAATTTAGTAAATGGTTAAATTGATAAAAAAATTAAAGTTATGGGTGAAATGTGAAAATTTTTCAAAATAAACAAGTGGTTATAAAATAATTATTGTTGTCGGGGAATATTCGTTTGGTCGTGGAATATTCTTTCTGTCGGGGAATATTCGTACGACGGCGCAGCTATTTGTGGGCCCCATAACGAATAATTGTCGGGTGAAGAAAACGACAAATTTGAGTTTTTACAAATAACGGCGTAGTTGTTACCGTTAACACTGTTGAAATACCCGGTGGTTAAAATACAGTAATACGCGTTATTGCACAGTAGCACACGGTATTGCATAGTATTTTTGAAATTATTGATTCTTGCGTAAGAAGGCACTACTCAATAATTGTTACAGTAATTACTGTTCAATATTTTATTTTATTGATTCAATAATTGCTACGTTGAAATTTTGTATTATTGTTGTTCAATAATTGTTGCTGCACAGTATTTTCTATTATCAGATCAATAATTCATATTATTTGATTAATATTATTAGATAGCATTATTGGCAATGTCTAGAAAGTTCTGTCTAAGGAGAGGTTTGGTCATCTAATTGCGCGCCAGTAAGGAGAAATCCTTATTGGAAAGCCCCCTCTTTCCTGGGAACGGCCTGGTTGTCATAAATGTGATTCTGTAATATTATTTGTGAATAATTAATTATTGATTCATATGATAAGAAAATATTTATTTTATGTGGATATAAATGAGGGATATATTTTTGTGGTTAAAAATGAAGGAGTTAATGTTGAGATTTTTATCCGTATTTTTGTCGGAATGGAGGTATTAAAAATCAGGGTTTTTGAGATATTTTGCGGGGGTTATAATTTTTAATCCGACCGTTGGATCGTGGTAATTTTTGGATATGTTATACATATATAAGTTGAGTATATGTCCACAAATTTTGAACCGTTAAAAATGAACGTATGATTTATTATGAATTTTACGAGATGACTGGTTCAGAAATTGTTGAATTTTCGGAGTTTATCATTTTGGTGGAAAATTCTAGAATTGGTGGGCCCCACTTGTGGTTGGTGAAGAAATGTGCTGAATTATATTTCAAATGTGGTGGGTGGAATAGTAGCAGGTAAAGCCATCAGGTTGCAGGTCAAACCTACCAAAATTTTCCTATAAATAGAGGGCTAAGTTAGAATTGAAAATCACACCAGAAACATAAGCTTTCTCTCTTTCTCTCTCTATATTATGAAGCATATTTTGTGAGTTTTAGATACTTGGTGAGTTGCTATTCATCGGTGCAAGTTTCCTTCAGCCTTATACCGATCAGAAGTACTGCTCTTTTGAGGTAAGGGATAGTAAGGGATAGTAAGGGATTTTAAGGGTTGTTATGATTTTCAGTTTCGTAATTTTTCTGATCTTCAAAAATTCTGGAAAAATTTGAAATGATATTTTGATGAGTTTTCTTGATTGTGTCCAAAAATGGTGATTTTTGGATGTATAGATTGAGAGTTATGAATTTTATGAGAAAAGACTATTTTAAAAGTAACCGCTTATAATTCCTTGTGGTTAACTCCAAAATTGATGAAATTTTTATTGAGAGTACATGTATATGATAGAAGTATACTCTGTAAATTTCAGAATTTTTAGACAAAAGTACAATTTTTGATAAATGTCTAAATATTCGGCTATTTTGGCCATATGAAAAATAGTAAATGACTTTTAAAAATTCTGAGAAAAATATATGTTCACTATGGGACTATATTATGCTAAATCCCAGAAAAGAAATATTTTTGGAACTGATTTGGTATTTTTCATGAAAATGGTCTAGTTATGAGAAAATGAATTAAATATGTTTTGTAAGAAAATTGAAAATAGGATTTTATGGCTTGAGAATCCTATATGAGGTATATGCAGATTTTTGATGAGGGTTTTGGTTATTGATGATGAAATTGTAAGAGTTGACATTTTATGATGATTAAATGCATTAATTAGTAAAGTGTAAACAATTAAAATAAATTGTTTATAAGCTTAAGAATGTTATTCTTTCAATATCATTATACCGAAATATTGGTATGAATTTTATTGTAGAATTTTTATCTTTTGTGTCGGGGTTACTATTCATGAGTTACGAATATTACTCTTGAGATTAAAACTATATGTTGATCATATTATTTTTATCATCATATATAACATTTTTATAACCCTGATGTTGAATTTCTCTTTCACTGGAGTGTAAAGATGGGTAGATTATTGGTATGATCATGACTAGGGTTCTCTTTGGCCTGTAGTGCAAAGTTGAATTGTGACTGGTATGATCATGACCATTGAATTTATAATTGAATATCTTAAGCTTAAGTGCAAAGGTGAATTGATCAACATGGTTATAATTATTGTTTATATAAATTCTGAAATGATTATATATTTCTTTGAGTATGAATATATTTGGCCTGTAGTGCAAATATGAATTGTTGAGAATATCTTTGGCCTGTAGTGCAAAGATGAATTGTAGATGAATATCTTTGGCCAGTAGTGCAAAGATGAACTGTTGATGAATATCTTTGGCCTGTAGTGCAAAGATGACTTGTTGATGAATATCTTTGGCCCGCAGTGTAAAGATGAAGTTATTAGTATGATTATGAACAGGAACTGTGATTTGGTATAACCATGATGTTTGATGTTTCAGGTGATGAAAATTATCTTCGTCCTAGATGAGAAGAAAAATTTATAGTCACAATTATGATTATGAGTTATTCATATGATTGTGAAAAGGAACTGTTGAGTGATGTTACATGGATAAAATATTGTTGGTGGATTTTTAACATGGAGAAGATAATAGACTTTATAGTCTATTTGACTCTTCTAATGGATTGCTCGTTCCGCTGCAACTATGGTTGAAATTTTTATCATTTACTATATGTTCTAAATCTCTGATTTATTATTGATGAAGGCTATTGATAATTTAATTATCGTTAGTCATGATATTCTTTACTGAGCTAGTTGTGCTCACCCTTTTGCTTCACAATTCCTTTCAGGTAATAAGAGTGTAGCTGGGTCGAGCGGGGGTAACAAGGGAATAGAACGGTGGTCATCATTTAGTAGTTATATTTGGTGAAGAAAATAGGGTGAGGCGAACCCAACGTTGGAAGGGTGTTTTGTCACTATCATACAAGATGTCTAATGACATACAACCTCGTGTCATCATAGGACAGGGTTGTGCTCATCCACTTGTTGAGTATATCTATGGGCACTACCTATATAATCTTGGAGTTTGTTTGAAGTATAATTCTCAATTAGAGACAGTGGAGATAATGATAAGTCAAGAGAAGACTCACCATTGGAAAGAATATGATAGTAATCTTCTCATTTTTCTTTGGGGTCTATTGGGTCAACCAAGGATAATTATGTGGCCATATGATATCTATCATAACCTAGACGCGTGGCCTCCCATGTACGAAGGTTTCCTTGAGCACTTCCCAAAGATTCTAATTTCTAAAATAGTTTTTGACTATACCTTTATGTAAGGTGTTATTGTGAGGTGATTGGAACATGAGTCACATTTGGTATATATTTGTATCCAAACTCACAGCATATGTGTTGTTGTATTTTGCACGACAATTGTTGTAATAAAGTTGTAGTTATTTTCTGTACCATGTATTTGACGACTCAGAATGGGTTGGGTGGAATGGACCTATTTTGGGGTCGTCACAATATATATATAGTCCGGATCCTATACGGGATCCCTGACGTTTTTAAAATGCAGGATTTTTTTTTTAAACAACTAATTTTTTTAAAATATTTTATGGAACTGAAATTTTTACATAATATAGTGTTTTGGATGTGATTTGGATACATATAACAAAATAGGTCTGTATAGGATCCGGACTCTATATATATATATATATATATATATATATATATATATATAAAAAAAAATCCGTATTTTAACAAAATACGGACTCCCGCACCTGATCCGCTTCCTATATATATAATTTTGGAACGAGAGTAATAAGAATTTATTGTACTCTCCGTTTGGAGCTTGCAAGGAAGGGGAAAAAAGCATATATCTAGCGATTTTATGTAAAAAATAAATAAATTATAAGTTACATGGATAATAATAGTTAATAATATTTTAACGATGTATTTGATAAAGTGGGTCAATTTTATAATTATATACTCTCTTCGTACTAGGTTAAAAGTCTTTATTACTATTTTGGGTAGTCCAATGTTAAATATCCACTTTTTTTTAATAACTAAACTTTTACATAATTTTTCCTATTATACCCTAAGCATTAAATATGTCATATTTTTCTTATTCTAATTTTCTCTCTATATTCAATAAGTATAATTAGTTGTGTTGAAAATATTTTGAATTGAAAAACTAGAAAGTCACTCTATCACCTACAATGAAAATGATTAATAATATATTATTATGGATAGTTTTGTCATTTCATTCATCTTCTCAATATGCGTGAAAAATTCATGACGATTTTTATTCTGGGACGGAGCGAGTATAATTTTATGTATTGATATACTACTTCCGTTCCTAAAAGATTGTCATTTAAAATTTTGGCACATGGATTAAGAAAGTGTCATTTACCAAGTAAAATTTGCTTGAAATTATATTTCTACCATTTTATAGGAAGTTGAAAACTATTAATGCAAGGGAGATAATTTTTTGGGATAATGAGAGAAGCTAAAGATAATATAGAAAAGTAAATAATTTATTCTTCTCAAAAGTTGTAAACAACAAATATTTTATAATAAATTTTTTCTTCTAAAACGACAATCTATTAAGAACGGAGGGAGTATTTCACAATTATAGCTCGACAAAAACTTTTATGCAACATATAAACTACTACTTTGGTATCAACTAGGGCCTTTTTATAGACCATATTAACCGATTTCAACTTGTTTAAAAGACTAATAGAAGAAAAGGACAAGAATATAATGTAGTTAAGCTCCATTTTCATGGGAGGTTAGTATCGGTCTTAATTCCTCCTTGTACCTTTCATCAAGATTAAACAAACTCCCTACCTCTCTCCCCCTTCTCCCGTTCCCCTCCTGTTTAGTATCATGATATCATTATCATACTATAGTACAACAATTTATTATTTTAAGAACGTATATGAAATAAAGATATATTTAGGCTTGACAATTTAAGTCAAAAATTATATAATTAATAAAAAAATCTTAGATTTATTGAATTGGTTAACTAGTTTTTATGTTATGGATTGATTTGGTTTTGGACCAATATTATTATTACAAATATGGGTTGGATCTAGTTTAACTAATTTTGACCCATATTAGTCTATAATAGTTTTTTACATTTTGTATAGCTAATACATCAACATGAATGTATTATTACACTACATTCTTATATAACACATATACATTATACGTATCACATTATATACATATTACATACTTTTGTAATTTATATATTTGTAATTATGTATAAAAATCATTTCACTAATTATTGAATTAATCTATAATAAAGTTAACACTTTTAGTGTAACGAACTACTAATTTAAATAATTAATATCTCCTCCCTTAATTAATTAAAATAACTCATTTAAATTATACAATTTATATTATATAATTGAATTTAATTTCCTCATTCTTTTCATAAATTGTTTTATATTATATTATATTAGATTATATTATTATATAATTTAATTTAATTTTCCCACCCTCATACCTCACCCCACCTTTCAAAAATAATAATATTTATTGATTATATATATATATATATATATATATATATATATATATATATATATATATATATATATACACACACACACACACTTCCACTCTGCTCTCATCCCCAAAAAATAATATTTATTGATTATGTATTCTTCCCACTCCGTCCCCACCACCCACCAACCACAAAAAAAATAATATTTATTAATTATTGATTATGTATTCCATAACTGTTGTTTGCGACAATATCACCAAGAAATCAAGAATCGGACCCTCAACTGTCTTTGGGGCGGGGTGCATCTATGTTATACTAATTGTAACAATAATAGTAATAATGGCTGGTTAAATGCTTTTTCAGTCACTGTACTATATGTTAACTTATAGATGGATAATTGAATTTTTTTTCTTCTTACAGTTAACTCACTGAATTCGATTTTTCTAATACAAAATTAAAAAAACCGTTAAAAATCTTGACTTTAACGAAAAATGACAGCTAAACAGCTGAGTTGTCCGTTACATCAGCTGATGTAGCATCCTTGTGTGATGTGACAGTGATTATGTGGATTTTAAAAAAATGTTTATGAAGAAATTTAAAAAATATTTTAAAATATAATATAAATTTAAAAAGTGTGCCAAAAAATAAGAAAAAAAATATTTAATTATTTTTGTAATTAATATCAAATAAAATTTTATGAACAGTAAATTAATTTTAAAATTATAAACAATAATTAATTTTAAAATTATGAACAGTAATTAATTTTAAAATTATAAACAGTAAATTAATTTTAAAATTATGAGTAGTAATTAATTTTAAAATTATGAACAGTAATTAATTTTAAAATTATAAACAGCAAATTAATTTTAAAATTATGAACAATAATTAATTTTAAAATTATTAACAGTACTTAATTTTAAAATTATGAACAGTAATTAATTTTAAAATTATAAATAGTAAATTAATTTTAAAATTATGAACAGTAAATTAATTTTAAAATTATAAACACAGTAATTAATTTTAAAATTATAAACAGTAAATTAATTTTAAAATTATAAACAGTACTTAATTTTGAAATTATAAACAGTAATTAATTTTAAAATTATAAACAATAAATTAATTTTAAAATTATAAATTTTTTATGGCTAGATATGTAGATAAATTTAATTGATAATATTTATTTGATACAGTGCATGGACCAATTTTATAATTCTATTGTAATACCCGTAAAAAATAAAAAATAATAATAATAATAATAATAATTAAATATATTATTAAAGCTTTTAATTGGACTTTTTATAAGACAGACTAAATTTATGTTAGTTTTCTTATGTTTGGGTTAAATTTATGTGGGCTAATTAAAAGTGATGGATAATATTATTTGGTTAAAAAAAAATTGGGCCTTAATATTCATTGAACCCAATTAAAATTTCATTAGGGCAAGACCCTCTTACTTAATAAATAGCTAGACCTAATCTTATTTTGTTATACAATATTTCGAGAGAAAGATAGGAAGCAGTGGCAGGAAGAACATAAAGGAGAAGGGAATTGACAAGTTAATACTAGTAGTCCAGCTATAGAAAAGAGGCGGAAGAAGAACGAGGAGAACGAGAAAATTTGGCTGGAATTAAACAGTGTTTGAGAACAAGATTAAGATTTTATTCACCATATTCTTTTTCTCAAAAAGGTAATTATTGTATTTATTTTTGAATACAATATATATATATATATATATATATATATATATATATTTACTATTCTGATTTCAAGTATACTATTAGTTTATTGTGCCGTCGAATTAATCACCCAACTTTTTGTTATGATCTTGAATTGAAACTGAGAATATGAGTTTTATATTAGATAATGAAGTATTTGTTTGTATGAATTTGGCATCTAAAACAAATGAGTATACTATACGTATTTATGGTTCGATGCAGTAGAGTTAAGCATGTTCAGAGTATATGATATATATGAATTATTCGTTATTGCAATATTGTTGTAAGACCCCGAATTTTATGAAATAAAAGTATTCAATTTTTCTTATAATTACTATTCAGTAAATGGTTAAATTGATAAAAGTTTAAAGTTATGAGTGAAATATGATTTTTTTTCAAAATAAGCAAGTGGTTAAAAAATAATCATTGTTGTCGGGGAATATTCGTTTGGTCGTGGAATATTCTTTTTGTCGGGGAATATTCGTACGACGGCGCAGCCATTTGTGGGCCCCATAACAGAATAACTGTCGGGTGAAGAAAACGACAAATTTGAGTTTTTACAAATAACGGCGTAGTTGTTACCGTTAACACTGTTGGAATACCCGGTGGTTAAAATACAGTAATACGCGTTATTGCACAGTAGCACACGGTATTGCATAGTATTTTTGAAATTATTGATTCTTACGTAAGAAGGCACTACTCAATAATTGTTACAGTAATTACTGTTCAATATTTTATTTTATTGATTCAATAATTGTTGCATTGATATTTTATATTATTGTTGTTTCAATAATTGTTGCTGCACAGTATTTTCCATTATCAGATCAATAATTCATATTATTTGAATAATATTATTATATAACATTATTGGCAATGTCTAGAAAGTTCTGTCTAAAGAGAGGTTTGGTCATCTAATTGCGCGCCAGTAAGGAGAAATCCTTATTGGAAAGCCCCCTCTTTCCTGAGAACGGCCTGGTTGTCATAAATGTGATTCTGTAATATTATTTGTGAATAATTAATTATTGATTCATATGATAAGAAAATATTTATTTTATGTGGATATAAATGAGGGATATATTTTTGTAGTTAAAAAATGAAGGAGTTAATGTTGAGATTTTTATTCGTATTTTTGTCGGAATGGAGGTATTAAAAATCAGGGTTTTTGAGATATTTTGCGGGGGTTATAATTTTTAATCCGACCGTTGGATCGTGGTAATTTTTGGATATGTTATACATATATAAGTTGAGTATATGCCCACAAATTTTGAACCGTTAAAAATGAACGTATGATTTGTTATGAATTTTAAGAGGTGGCTGATTCAGAAATCAGGTTATAAATCATTTTTGGTGGAAAATTCTAGAATTGGTGGGCCCCACTTGTGGTTGGTGAAGAAATGTGCTGAATTAAATTTCAAATGTGGTGGGTGGGAATAGTAGCAGGTAAAGCCATCAGGTTGCAGGTCAAACCTACTAAAATTTTCCTATAAATAGAGGGCTAAGTTAGAATTGAAAATCACACCAGAAACATAAGCTTTCTCTCTTTCTCTCTCTATATTATGAAGCATATTTTGTGAGTTTTTAGATACTTGGTGAGTTGCTATTCATCAGTGCAAGTTTCCTTCAGCATCATATCCGATATCCAGTCAGAAGTACTGCTCTTTTGAGGTAAGGGATAGTAAGGGATTGTAAGGGATATTAAGGGATTTTAAGGGTTGTTATGATTTTCAGTTTTGTAATTTTTCTGATCTTCAAAAATTCTGGAAAAAAAAATGATATTTTGATGAGTTTTCTTGATTGTGTCCAAAAATGGTGATTTTTGGATGTATAGATTGAGAGTTATGAATTTTATGAGAAAAGACTATTTTAAAAGTAACCGCTTATAATTCCTTGTGGTTAACTCCAAAATTGATGAAATTTTTATTGAGAGTACATGTGTATGATAGAAGTATACTCTGTAAATTTCAGAATTTTTGGACAAAAGTATAATTTTTGATAAATATCTAAATATTCGGTGGTTTTGGCCATATGAAAAATAGTAAATGAGTTTTAAAAATTCTGAGAAAAATATATGTTCAATATTGGACTATATTATGCTAAATCCCAGAAAAGAAATATTTTTGGAACTGATTTGATATTTTTCATGAAAATAGACTAGTTATGTGTAAATGAATTAAATATGTTATGTGAAGTAAGAAAATTGGAAAATAGGATTTTATGGCTTGAGAATCCTATATGAGGTATATGCAGATTTTTTATGAGGGTTTTGGTTATTGGTAATGAAATCTTATGAGTTTGGTATTTTTGAATGATTAAATGCATTATTTAGTAAAGTGTAAACAATTTAAATAAATTGTTTATAAGCTTAAGAAATATTATTCTTTCAATATCATTATACCGAAATATTGGTATGGATTTTATTGTAGAATTTCTATCTTTTGTGTCGGGGTTACTATTCATGAGTTACTATTCACGATTTACTATTCATGAGTTAGGAATATTACTCTTGAGATTAAAACTATATGTTGATCATATTATTTTTATCATCATATATAACATTTTTATAACCCTGATGTTGAAATTCTCTTTCACTGGAGTGTAAAGATGTGACGCCCCCAAAATTAGGTATACATCACCCATCTTGGGTCGTCAGATACATAGTACAGAATACAAATACAACTTAATAATACAACTGTCGTGTACAATACGACAAAACATAAACTGTGAGTTTGAATACAAATATTATCTTCTAGAGAGTATTCATACTCAAAAGGAGTCCTCATTACATTTATTAACACACCATTACATAGAATAGTGAGGACTACTAACTAATACTATTCTTCGGACCATCACTCCGTTCCCCGACTTGCCCCAGCTACGTTCTCATTTCCTGAAGAGAACAGTGAAAGAAAGGGTGAGCTCAACTAGCCCAGTAAGAAATATTATGACTAAGATAATGCAGAATAAATTATCATTAGCCTTCAACAATGTTAAACTGATAAAATATAATAGACATCAAGTTTAACTGTAGCGGAACAAGCAATCCATTAAAAGAGTCAAGTAGAAAATAAACTCTACTATCTTTTATGATTTAAAAAGTTTTTCAACACTGTGATCGCTGGGACTCAGCTTAATAAAATAATCCACATCATCGAATCACCCCTGCACTACGGCCAAGGATATTCGTATATTCATTAATGGTCATGATCATGCCAACAACTGTCCATCAATGCACTACGGGCCAATGAGGACTTTTACCACATCATTTGTAACATTACGGTCATGATTATACCGAATAATCCCTGGTCATAATCATACCAAGTCCATCTATGCACTACATGCCACAGATGACTTTCAACATTTTATAAACATGAGGATGATGACAATGATATAAGAATTCAATAAAACAAGTTCAAGAATTAATTTATCCAGGAATTAACAACGTCCAAATTGTCAACATGATACTGCATTGTGGAGTAAAATTCAAGAATGCTTAGAAGAATATTTTCTTGAAAAGATACTGGATGAAACGCAACTATCAAGGATATTCCACAACTTTCATGGAGTATAGAAGTCAAAACTTAACCAACTGAGTACAATAAAGAATGAAATAACAAAAGAAATCACCATGCATGCGATAAACCGCACAGACAGGTTATTCCAATAGAATAATAAATAATGGAACCAGGTCCGGCGTAAACGCACAGACAGGATATTCCGACAGAATAATAAATAATGGAACCAGGTCCGGTGTAAAACACACAGACAGGATATTCCAACAGAATAATAATAAAATGGAACCAGGTCCGGTGTAAAACACACAGACAGGATGTTCCAACAGAATAATAAACGGAACCAGGTCCGGTGTAAAACACACAGACAGGATGTTCCAACAGAATAATAAACGGAACCAGGTCCGGTGTAAAACACACAGACAGGATGTTCCAACAGAATAATAGAAGAATGTCACCAAGTATAGGGTAGACCGCGTATACTGGTTATTCCAACAGAATAATAACAAATGGAATAACAGAAGTTCTCTTCATGAATATAAAAGAAATAATATTCCCTACCTTAAAAGAACTGGATATTGGAAAAGTGATGTAGCAGAATACTTTTATTCTCTCTCTCTTATTCTCTCTATACTTTCTCTCTCTATAGCTTGAATGAATTCGTGAAAAATAATGAAGCCCTAGGCCTCTATTTATAGAAAAACTGAGGGTGGCTCTTGGTCTTAACGAAGGGTCAAATGACTCTTGGTCTTAACGAAGGGTCAAATGACTCTTGGTAATTTGAAGGGACAACTACTATTGACGAAAGTAATTACTATTGACCAAGGTAAATACTATTGACGAAGGTAATTACTATTGACCAAGGTAAATACTATTGACCAAGGTAAATACTATTGACCAAGGTAATTACTATTGACCAAGGTAAATACTATTGACGAAGGTAATTACTATTGACGAAGAGACTCTTAGATGATGACATATGGCCCCCCCCATAAAATAACCAAACTTACCACAACGTCTCAATTATTGATTTAATAATATAACATATTATACAGATGATACTATGACAATAATTTAAGAGATATGATGCAGCAATTACTGTAGCAATAATTGAGTATAGCTGAGTGACTTCTCACGTAAGCATCAATAATCAATACCGTGTGCTACTATGCAACCACGCGTATTACTGTACTTTTACTACCGAGTAGTTCAACAGTTTTAACGGTTTTAACGGTAACACCTCAGCCGTTATTTTTATAGAAAGATAATTCTGTCGTTTTCTCAATCCGACAATAATTCCGTTGTGGGGTCCACCAATGATTGTGCCGTCGTACGAATATTCCCCGACAAAAAGAATATTCTCCGACCAAACGAATATTTTATAACAACTTGCTTACTTTGCAAAATTTATAAATATTACCCACAACTATAACATTATATCAAATTAACTCCATAATATTCAAAAATGATATTTATAGAAAATTCATCTTTATTTATAAAAATTGGGGTCTTACAACCTCCCCTTCTTATGAAATTTCGCCCTCGAAATTAGGGTACGTACCTGGTATGTCGAAGAGGTAAGGATACCTTGATTTCATTTCTGATTCTAACTCCCAAGTCATTTCCTCAACATCGTGGTTTCTCCACAAAACTTTGACTTGAGGTATAACCTTGGAGCGTAGAATATGTTCCTTCTTATCCAAGATTTGAACAGGAACTTCTTCATACGTCAAATCCTCCGCTATTTCGTCCGGTTCTAACTCAATAATGTGGTTCGGGTCTTCCACATATTTGCGTAACATGGATATGTGGAAAACGTTATGAACACGAGACATACTTGGCGGTAAAGCGAGTCTATAAGCCACAGTTCCTACTCGATCGAGGATTAAAAATGGACCGATGAATCGAGGATTTAGCTTTCCTCTCTTTCCAAATCTCGTAACTCCTTTCCATGGAGCAACACGTAAGAACACATGATCTCCTACATCAAATTCCACGTCCTTTCGATGAAGATCAGCATAACTCTTTTGTCGATCTTGTGAGGTTTTTATACGTTGTCGGATCGTTTGAATCTTTTCTGTAGTCATACGTACCAACTCCGGTCCCAACAACGTTGCTTCGCCCACCTCATCCCAGCATACTGGAGAACGACATTTTCTTCCATACAATGCTTCGAATGGAGCCATGCCAATACTTGCTTGATAACTGTTGTTGTAGGAAAACTCCACCAATGGTAAGAACTTGTCCCAACTTCCTTGAAGTCAAAGACACAGAGTCTTAATAGATCTTCAAGAGTTTGAATAGTCCTCTCTGATTGTCCGTCCGTCTGAGGATGATATGCTGAACTAAATCGTAACTCCGTGCCCATAGCTTTTTGTAAACTAACCCAAAATCGTGAAGTGAATCTTGGGTCTCGATCAGAAACTATGGATACTGGCATACCATGCAGTCTTACAATCTCGTTTATGTACATACGAGCAAGACGTTCAAGTGTATAAGTTTCTCGTATCGGTAAGAAATGAGCAGACTTGGTCAATCTATCAACAATGACCCAAATCGCATCAATACCTTGAGAAACCCTAGGAAGACCGGTAACGAAATCCATGGTAATGTGCTCCCACTTCCATTCTGGAATTTCAAGTGGTTGCAATGGACCTTTTGGTACTTGATGCTCCGCTTTGACTCGTTGACAAGTTAGACACCTTGAGATAAACAACGCTATCTCTCTCTTCATATTGCTCCACCAAAATGTATGACGAAGATCATGATACATTTTGGTACTTCCAGGATGGATTGCAAACGGTGTGTTGTGCGCCTCCATCATGATTTCATACTTTAAATCAGGGTTGTTAGGAACACAAAGTCTGGAGTTGACTCGAAGTATTCCTTCTTCATCGATTCTTGCTTCCGGCATAACACCTTCTTGCACTTTCTTCCTCATACGCATCAGCTCCAGGTCTGTAGCTTGAGCAGCTTTAACTTTATCGATTAAAGTCGGTTCTACTCGTATATTCGCCATCATCACATGGGTCCCTGGAGTCTTCAACTCTATCTCCATCCTTTGCAAGTCACACAAAATGGGCCTTTGCGTTGTTAATATTGCACTTGTACCCGCATATGATCTTCTACTCAATGCGTCAGCTACCACGTTCGCTTTTCCAGGATGGTATTGAATGGTATGATCATAATCTTTCAACAGTTCAAGCCAACGTCGTTGTCGCATGTTGAGTTCCTTTTGAGTGAAGAAATATTTGAGGCTTTTATGATCCGTAAAGATCTCCACTTTCTCCCCATACAAGTAATGCCTCCAAATTTTAAGTGCAAAGACAACAGCTGCCAACTCTAGATCATGAGTAGGATAATTCCTCTCATATTCCTTGAGTTGTCTTGATGCATAGGCTATGACTTTTCCATGTTGCATGAGAACGCATCCCAACCCTTTGCTCGAAGCATCACTGTAGATGACAAATCCCTCCGAGCCAGATGGTATTGTTAGAACAGGTGCTGAAATGAGTCTCCTCTTGAGTTCTTGAAAACTCTGCTCACATTCTTCGCTCCAACCAAACTTTGTATCTTTCCGAGTCAGCTGAGTTAATGGAGTAGCGATTCGAGAAAATCCTTCCACGAATCTCCGATAATAACCAGCTAAACCAAGAAAGCTACGTACCTCGGTCACTGATTTAGGTTGCTCCCAGCTTTGAATAGCTTCAATCTTTGCCGGGTCAACCGATATTCCACGACTTGATACTACGTGCCCAAGGAATGCTACCTCCTCCAGCCAGAACTCGCATTTCTTCAACTTGGCATAAAGCTTGTATTCACGAAGCTTTTGGAGTACCAGCCTCAAGTGTTGCTCATGATCTTCACGGCTTTTGGAATAAATAAGGATGTCATCAATAAAGACGACCACAAAGTGATCCAAATATTCCTTGAATACCCGGTTCATCATATCCATGAAGGCAGCAGGAGCATTAGTCAATCCAAAGGACATGACTAGGAATTCATAATGCCCGTACCGAGTTCTAAAAGCCGTCTAATCCTCAGTTCTAACCTTCAGCTGATGATATCCAGAACGAAGATCGATCTTTGAAAAGAATTGTGCTCCTTGCAACTGGTCAAACAGGTCATCAATACGTGGCAATGGGTACCTGTTTTTGATGGTGACATGATTCAACTCCCGATAATCAATACAAAGTCGCATACTTCCATCTTTCTTCTTCACGAATAGAACAGGAGCTCCCCAAGGAGAAGTACTAGGACGAATAAAGCCAATGTCTAACAATTCCTGCAGTTGGATCTTTAACTCCTGAAGTTCAATAGGAGCCATTCGATATGGGGCTTTGGAAATGGGTTTTGTACCGGGTTCAAGATCGATACAAAATTCAATTTCACGCTCTGGGGGTAGGCCAGGAAGTTCTTCAGGGAATACGTCAGGAAATTTATTAACAATAGAAATATCATTCAAAACTGACGTATTTTTGTTTAGATCTGTGACATGAGCTAAGAAAGCTTGACATCCGTTTTTCAATAAACGAATAGTTTTATGGCTTGAGATGACAGCGATTGATTTTAATGGTTTGGTTGCTTGAATTCGCATAATAGGTCGATTAGGAATATGAAAACTAACAACCTTACGAAAACAATCAATTTTTGCATAATGAGTAGTTAACCAATCAATCCCTAGAATCACGTCAAATGCAAGTATTTTTAATGAAATCAGATCGATAGGTAATGTGTGGGTACCAACTTGAACCAAACAAGACTTATAAACAGTGGAGGTAATGAAGGTTTCTCCCAACGGAGTTTCCACAGATAAGTCAAAGTCTAATTTCTCCGGAATCAAATTTAATCGATGAGCGCAAGTAGGAGAAATAAAAGAATGGGTTGAACCGGTATCAAATAAAGTATAAACTTCTTTAGAGTTTATGATAAGCTTACCCGTGATGACCTCATTCGGGTTCCTTGCTCTCTGGGAGTTCACAACAAACGCTCTCCCTTGCACAACCGGTTTTGACTTTTCTGGGACGGCTTTTGGTGCCTCCATCCTAGCTGAATTTGTTTTCGGTAAACGACAAAATCGGGCTAAATGACCTTCTCTTCCACAATTATAACATGCTTTGGACGGCATCGCGCAGTTTGGACTGATGTGCCCCTCCCCTCCGCATTTGAAACATATGATAGGTGGTCGTTCTCCTTCCTTAACGACAGGTGCTGGTGCTGACGTCTTTCCATCATTGTTGAATCTCCTCTTCTTAAAATGTCCATTCTTATTGTTTTGGCCCTGATTACCACCGAAGTGGTTACCATTTCTGGCCTGTTGATTCCCTCCACGCTTGTTGTCACCGCTTCGATGACTGCTCTCACTGGTATTATCATTTTGCCGGCTGCTCTCTTTTGGTTGCGTTGTCTCGTTATCGCGCTCCACCAACTGAGCCCTATTTACAACATCTGAATACAAACACAGTTTATGAGAAACAAGATGTTGACGTATCTCCGGCTTCAAACCTCTTAAAAACATCCGCGTCATTCTTTCTTCATTATCCACCAGGTGGGACGCAAACCGGGATAACTCCGCAAATTTTGCCTCGTACTGCGACACGGTCATATTATTCTGCTCCAATTTGATGAACTCCACCTCCTTCATGTGACGAATACTCTCGGGAAAGTATTTGTCGTTAAACAGCTCTTGGAACTTCTCCCAAGACATCTTCAGTGCGGCAGGTTGAGTACGCTTTATCGATTCCCACCAGTAATCTGCCTCTCCTCGCAACATAAAGGCGGCAAAGGGAACCTTTTGCTCCTCGGAGCAACCCAAGACATCAAATATCTTGGTGATCTGCTTTATCCATGTTTCAGCTACAAGTGGTTTGGGTTCTCCCTTAAACTCCGGTGGTCCCAGCTCCTTAAACTGTTTAGCGGTGACCGCCTGAGAGTTTCCAGTATTTCCACCTACGTTGTGGACAGGAGCCGCTTTCACCTGTTGTTGCATGAATTGCATAAAGCCTCTGAACATTTGATCATTCATCATTTGGTCAGTGTTGTTGTTTGCATGAGGATTGACACCTTCCTGATGCACATTATCCTGATTATTGATATGTGGTGAATCAACAGTCGTCTGTGCTCCATTGCTATTCTCAACATTCTCAGATGCCATTTTCAGATACTGCCACAAAATAAAAATTAATTGATATGTCATATATTATCCTTATATTATGACCGACCAATTAAATACCATGCAAATAAACTTAGGTATGTCATACTAGCGAAGGAATTCCCCGTCTCTCCCCTCCTAGTTCTATTCTCACATCTTAGCCAGGGATCATATCCCTAAGCTCTGATACCAACTGTGACGCCCCCAAAATTAGGTATACATCACCCATCTTGGGTCGTCAGATACATAGTACAGAATACAAATACAACTTAATAATACAACTGTCGTGTACAATACGACAAAACATAAACTGTGAGTTTGAATACAAATATTATCTTCTAGAGAGTATTCATACTCAAAAGGAGTCCTCATTACATTTATTAACACACCATTACATAGAATAGTGAGGACTACTAACTAATACTATTCTTCGGACCATCACTCCGTTCCCCGACTTGCCCCAGCTACGTTCTCATTTCCTGAAGAGAACAGTGAAAGAAAGGGTGAGCTCAACTAGCCCAGTAAGAAATATTATGACTAAGATAATGCAGAATAAATTATCATTAGCCTTCAACAATGTTAAACTGATAAAATATAATAGACATCAAGTTTAACTGTAGCGGAACAAGCAATCCATTAAAAGAGTCAAGTAGAAAATAAACTCTACTATCTTTTATGATTTAAAAAGTTTTTCAACACTGTGATCGCTGGGACTCAGCTTAATAAAATAATCCACATCATCGAATCACCCCTGCACTACGGCCAAGGATATTCGTATATTCATTAATGGTCATGATCATGCCAACAACTGTCCATCAATGCACTACGGGCCAATGAGGACTTTTACCACATCATTTGTAACATTACGGTCATGATTATACCGAATAATCCCTGGTCATAATCATACCAAGTCCATCTATGCACTACATGCCACAGATGACTTTCAACATTTTATAAACATGAGGATGATGACAATGATATAAGAATTCAATAAAACAAGTTCAAGAATTAATTTATCCAGGAATTAACAACGTCCAAATTGTCAACATGATACTGCATTGTGGAGTAAAATTCAAGAATGCTTAGAAGAATATTTTCTTGAAAAGATACTGGATGAAACGCAACTATCAAGGATATTCCACAAATTTCATGGAGTATAGAAGTCAAAACTTAACCAACTGAGTACAATAAAGAATGGAATAACAAAAGAAATCACCATGCATGCGATAGACCGCACAGACAGGTTATTCCAATAGAATAATAAATAATGGAACCAGGTCCGGCGTAAACGCACAGACAGGATATTCCGACAGAATAATAAATAATGGAACCAGGTCCGGTGTAAAACACACAGACAGGATATTCCAACAGAATAATAATAAAATGGAACCAGGTCCGGTGTAAAACACACAGACAGGATGTTCCAACAGAATAATAAACGGAACCAGGTCCGGTGTAAAACACACAGACAGGATGTTCCAACAGAATAATAAACGGAACCAGGTCCGGTGTAAAACACACAGACAGGATGTTCCAACAGAATAATAGAAGAATGTCACCAAGTATAGGGTAGACCGCGTATACTGGTTATTCCAACAGAATAATAACAAATGGAATAACAGAAGTTCTCTTCATGAATATAAAAGAAATAATATTCCCTACCTTAAAAGAACTGGATATTGGAAAAGTGATGTAGCAGAATACTTTTATTCTCTCTCTCTTATTCTCTCTATACTTTCTCTCTCTATAGCTTGAATGAATTCGTGAAAAATAATGAAGCCCTAGGCCTCTATTTATAGAAAAACTGAGGGTGGCTCTTGGTCTTAACGAAGGGTCAAATGACTCTTGGTCTTAACGAAGGGTCAAATGACTCTTGATAATTTTGAAGGGACAACTACTATTGACGAAAGTAATTACTATTGACCAAGGTAAATACTATTGACGAAGGTAATTACTATTGACCAAGGTAAATACTATTGACCAAGGTAAATACTATTGACCAAGGTAAATACTATTGACGAAGGTAATTACTATTGACCAAGGTAAATACTATTGACGAAGGTAATTACTATTGACGAAAGAACTCTTAGATGATGACATATGGCCCCCCATAAAATAACCAAACTTACCACAACGTCTCAATTATTGATTTAATAATATAACATATTATACAGATGATACTATGACAATAATTTAAGAGATATGATGCAGCAATTACTGTAGCAATAATTGAGAATAGCTGAGTGACTTCTCACGTAAGCATCAATAATCAATACCGTGTGCTACTATGCAACCACGCGTATTACTGTACTTTTACTACCGAGTAGTTCAACAGTTTTAACGGTTTTAACGGTAACACCTCAGCCGTTATTTTTATAGAAAGATAATTTTGTCGTTTTCTCAATCCGACAATAATTCCGTTGTGGGGTCCACCAATGATTGTGCCGTCGTACGAATATTCCTCGACAAAAAGAATATTCTCCGACCAAACGAATATTTTATAACAACTTGCTTACTTTGCAAAACTTATAAATATTACCCACAACTATAACATTATATCAAATTAACTCCATAATATTTAAAAATGATATTTATAGAAAATTCATCTTTATTTATAAAAATTGGGGTCTTACAAAAGATGAGTAGATTATTGGTATGATCATGACTAGGGTTCTCTTTGGCCTGTAGTGCAAAGTTGAATTGTGACTGGTATGATCATGACCATTGAATTTATAATTGAATATCTTAAGCTTAAGTGCAAAGGTGCATTGATCAACATGGTTATAATTATTGTTTATATAAATTCTGAAATGATTATATATTTCTTTGAGATATGAATATATTTGGCCTGTAGTGCAAATATGAATTGTTGATGAATATCTTTGGCATGTAGTGCAAAGATGGCCTGTTGATGAATATCTTTGGCCTGTAGTGCAAAGATGAACTGTTGTTGAATATCTTTGGCCCGTAGTGCAAAGATGGTTTGTTGATGAATATCTTTGGCCCGTAGTGCAAAGATGGATTTGTTAGTATGATTATAAATAGGAACTGTGATTTGGTATAACCATGATCTTTGATGTTTCAGGTAAAGACAGGTGATGAAAATATTCTTCGTCCTGGGTGCGAAGAAAAATTTATAGTCACAATTATGATTATGAGTTATTCATATGATTGTGGAAAGGAACTGTTGAGTGATGTTACATGGATAAAATATTGTTGGTGGATTTTTAACATGGAGAAGATAATAGACTTTATAGTCTATTTGACTCTTCTAATGGATTGCTCGTTCCGCTGCAACTATGGTTAAAATTTTTATCATTTACCATATGTTCTAAATCTCTGATTTATTATTGATGAAGGCTATTGATAATTTAATTATCTTTAGTCATGATATTCTTTACTGAGCTAGTTGTGCTCACCCTTTTGCTTCACAATTCCTTTCAGGTAATAAGAGTGTAGCTGGGTCGAGCGGGGGTAACAAGGGAATAGAACGGTGGTCATCATTTAGTAGTTATATTTGGTGAAGAAAATAGGGTGAGGCGAACCCAACGTTGGAAGGGTGTTTTGTCACTATCATACAAGATGTCTAATGACATACAACCTCGTGTCATCATAAGACATGGTTGTGCTCATCCACTTGCTGAGTATATCTACGAGCACTACCTATATAATCTTGGTGTTTGTTTGAAGTATAATTCTCAATTAGAGACAGTAGAGATAATGATATGTCAAGAGAAGACTCACCATTGGGAAGAATATGATAGTAATCTTCTCGTTTTTCTTTGGGGTCTATTGGGTCAACCAAGGATAATTCTGTGGTCATATGATATCTATCATAACCTAGATGCGTGGCCTCCCATGTACGAAGGTTTTCTTGAGCACTTCCCAAAGATTCTAATTTCTCAAACAATTTTTGACTATACCTTTATGTAAGGTGTTATTGTGAGGTGATGTCCACGGTTGAAACATGAGTCACATTTGGTATATATTTGTATCCAAACTCACATCATATGTGTTGTTGTATTTTGCACGACAATTGTTGTAATAAAGTTGTAGTTGTTTTCTGTACCATGTATTTGGCGACTCAGAATAGGTTGGATGGAATGAACCTATTTTGGGGTTGTCACAGGTGGTATCAGAGCTTAGGGATATGATCTCTGGCGGAGATCGGGGAATATAACTAGGAGGGGAGAGATGAGTAAATCCTTCGCTAGTGTGTCCTACCTAAGCTTATTTGTTGGTCAGTCATAATATCGGGATATTATGTGATATGTTAATTTGTTAAATTAACCCTTGTTTTGAAGCTGTATTCTAGAATGATATATGAAATACAGGAGATGAGCAATGGAGAAATTATGATGACAGGGAAGATGGAATCTGAAATGAAAGGAATGTATTCTCAACTCTTTGAAATACCAGGTACGTAAATTTCGAGGACGAAATTTCATAAGGAGGGGAGATTGTAAGACCCCGAATTTTATGAAATAAAAGTATTCAATTTTTCTTATAATTACTATTCAGTAAATGGTTAAATTGATAAAAGTTTAAAGTTATGAGTGAAATATGATTTTTTTTCAAAATAAGCAAGTGGTTATAAAATAATCATTGTTGTCGGGGAATATTCGTTTGGTCGTGAAATATTCTTTCTGTCGGGAATATTCGTACGACGGCGCAGCCATTTGTGGGCCCCATAACAGAATAACTGTCGGGTGAAGAAAACGATAAATTTGAGTTTTTACAAATAACGGCGTAGTTGTTACCGTTAACACTGTTGGAATATCCAGTGGTTAAAATACAGTAATACGCGTTATTGCACAGTAGCACACGGTATTGCATAGTATTTTTAAAATTATTGATTCTTACGTAAGAAGGCACTACTCAATAATTGTTACAGTAATTACTGTTCAATATTTTATTTTATTGATTCAATAATTGTTGCATTGATATTTTATATTATTGTTGTTTCAATAATTGTTGCTGCACAGTATTTTCCATTATCAGATCAATAATTCATATTATTTGAATAATATTATTATATAACATTATTGGCAATGTCTAGAAAGTTCTGTCTAAGTAGAGGTTTGGTCATCTAATTGCGCGCCAGTAAGGAGAAATCCTTATTGGAAAGCCCCCTCTTTCCTGGGAACGGCCTGGTTGTCATAAATGTGATTCTGTAATATTATTTGTGAATAATTAATTATTGATTCATATGATAAGAAAATATTTATTTTATGTGGATATAAATGAGGGATATATTTTTGTGGTTAAAAAATGAAGGAGTTAATGTTGAGATTTTTATCCGTATTTTTGTCGGAATGGAGGTATTAAAAATCAGGGTTTTTGAGATATTTTGCGGGGGTTATAATTTTTAATCCGACCGTTGGATCGTGGTAATTTTTGGATATGTTATACATATATAAGTTGAGTATATGCCCACAAATTTTGAACCGTTAAAAATGAACGTATGATTTGTTATGAATTTTAAGAGGTGGCTGATTCAGAAATCAGGTTATAAATCATTTTTGGTGGAAAATTCTAGAATTAGTGGGCCCCACTTGTGGTTGGTGAAGAAATGTGCTGAATTATATTTCAAATGTGGTGGGTGAGAATAGTAGCAGGTAAAGCCATCAGGTTGCAGGTCAAACCTACTAAAATTTTCCTATAAATAGAGGGCTAAGTTAGAATTGAAAATCACACCAGAAACATAAGCTTTCTCTCTTTCTCTCTCTATATTATGAAGCATATTTTGTGAGTTTTTAGATACTTGGTGAGTTGCTATTCATCAGTGCAAGTTTCGTTCAGCATCATATCCGATATCCAGTCAGAAGTACTGCTCTTTTGAGGTAAGGGATAGTAAGGGATTGTAAGGGATATTAAGGAATTTTAAGGGTTGTTATGATTTTCAGTTTTGTAATTTTTCTGATCTTCAAAAATTCTGGAAAAAAAAAATGATATTTTGATGAGTTTTCTTGATTGTGTCCAAAAATGGTGATTTTTGGATGTATAGATTGAGAGTTATGAATTTTATGAGAAATGACTATTTTAAAAGTAACCGCTTATAATTCCTTGTGGTTAACTCCAAAATTGATGAAATTTTTATTGAGAGTACATGTGTATGATAGAAGTATACTTTGTAAATTTCAGAATTTTTGGACAAAAGTATAATTTTTGATAAATATCTAAATATTCGGTGGTTTTGGCCATATGAAAAATAGTAAATGAGTTTTAAAAATTCTGAGAAAAATATATGTTCAATATTGGACTATATTATGCTAAATCCCAGAAAAGAAATATTTTTGGAACTGATTTGATATTTTTCATGAAAATAGACTAGTTATGAGTAAATGAATTAAATATGTTATGTGAAGTAAGAAAATTGGAAAATAGGATTTTATGGCTTGAGAATCCTATATGAGGTATATGCAGATTTTTTATGAGGGTTTTGGTTATTGGTAATGAAATCTTATGAGTTTGGTATTTTTGAATGATTAAATGCATTATTTAGTAAAGTGTAAACAATTAAAATAAATTGTTTATAAATTTAAGTAATGTTATTCTTTCAATATCATTATACCGAAATATTGGTATGGATTTTATTGTAGAATTTCTATCTTTTGTGTCGGGTTACTATTCATGAGTTACTATTCACGATTTACTATTCATGAGTTACGAATATTACTCTTGAGATTAAAACTATATGTTGATCATATTATTTTTATCATCATATATAACATTTTTATAACCCTGATGTTGAAATTCTCTTTGGCTTGAGTGTAAAGATGGGTAGATTATTGGTATGATCATGACTATGGGTTCTCTTTGGCCTGTAGTGCAAAGTTGAATTGTGACTGGTATGATCATGACCATTGAATTTATAATTGAATATCTTAAGCTTAAGTGCAAAGGTGAATTGATCAACATGGTTATAATTATTGTTTATATAAATTCTGAAATGATTATATATTTCTTTGAGATATGAATATATTTGGCCTGTAGTGCAAATATGAATTGTTGATGAATATCTTTGGCATGTAGTGCAAAGATGGCCTGTTGATGAATATCTTTGGCCTGTAGTGCAAAGATGAACTGTTGTTGAATATCTTTGGCCCGTAGTGCAAAGATGGTTTGTTGATGAATATCTTTGGCCCGTAGTGCAAAGATGGATTTGTTAGTATGATTATAAACAGGAACTGTGATTTGGTATAACCATGATCTTTGATGTTTCAGGTAAAGACAGGTGATGAAAATATTCTTCGTCCTGGGTGCGAAGAAAAATTTATAGTCACAATTATGATTATGAGTTATTCATATGATTGTGGAAAGGAACTGTTGAGTGATGTTACATGGATAAAATATTGTTGGTGGATTTTTAACATGGAGAAGATAATAGACTTTATAGTCTATTTGACTCTTCTAATGGATTGCTCGTTCCGCTGCAACTATGGTTAAAATTTTTATCATTTACCATATGTTCTAAATCTCTGATTTATTATTGATGAAGGCTATTGATAATTTAATTATCTTTAGTCATGATATTCTTTACTGAGCTAGTTGTGCTCACCCTTTTGCTTCACAATTCCTTTCAGGTAATAATAGTGTAGCTGGGTCGAGCGGGGGTAACAAGGGAATAGAACGGTGGTCATCATTTAGTAGTTATATTTGGTGAAGAAAATAGGGTGAGGCGAACCCAACGTTGGAAGGGTGTTTTGTCACTATCATACAAGATGTCTAATGACATACAACCTCGTGTCATCATAAGACATGGTTGTGCTCATCCACTTGCTGAGTATATCTACGAGCACTACCTATATAATCTTGGTGTTTGTTTGAAGTATAATTCTCAATTAGAGACAGTAGAGATAATGATATGTCAAGAGAAGACTCACCATTGGGAAGAATATGATAGTAATCTTCTCGTTTTTCTTTGGGGTCTATTGGGTCAACCAAGGATAATTCTGTGGCCATATGATATCTATCATAACCTAGATGCGTGGCCTCCCATGTACGAAGGTTTTCTTGAGCACTTCCCAAAGATTCTAATTTCTAAAACAGTTTTTGACTATACCTTTATGTAAGGTGTTATTGTGAGGTGATGTCCACGGTTGAAACATGAGTCACATTTGGTATATATTTGTATCCAAACTCACAGCATATGTGTTGTTGTATTTTGCACGACAATTGTTGTAATAAAGTTGTAGTTGTTTTCTGTACCATGTATTTGGCGACTCAGAATAGGTTGGATGGAATGAACCTATTGTGGGGTTGTCACAAGTGGTATCAGAGCTTAGGGATATGATCTCTGGCGGAGATCGGGGAATATAACTAGGAGGGAAGAGATGAGTAAATCCTTCGCTAGTGTGTCCTACCTAAGCTTATTTGTTGGTCAGTCATAATATCGGGATATTATGTGATATGTTAATTTGTTAAATTAACCCTTGTTTTGAAGCTGTATTCTAGAATGATATATGAAATACAGGAGATGAGCAATGGAGAAATTATGATGACAGGAAGATGGAATCTGAAATGAAAGGAATGTATTCTCAATTCTTTGAAATACCAGGTACGTAAATTTCGAGGACGAAATTTCATAAGGAGGGGAGATTGTAAGACCCCGAATTTTATGAAATAAAAGTATTCAATTTTTCTTATAATTATATTCAGTAAATGGTTAAATTGATAAAAGTTTAAAGTTATGAGTGAAATATGATTTTTTTTCAAATTAAGCAAGTGGTTATAAAATAATCATTGTTGTCGGGGATATTCGTTTGGTCGTGGAATATTCTTTCTGTCGGGGAATATTCGTACGACGGCGCAGCCATTTGTGGGCCCCATAACAGAATAACTGTCGGGTGAAGAAAACGATAAATTTGAGTTTTTACAAATAACGGCGTAGTTGTTACCGTTAACACTGTTGGAATATCCGGTGGTTAAAATACAGTAATACGCGTTATTGCACAGTAGCACACGGTATTGCATAGTATTTTTAAAATTATTGATTCTTACGTAAGAAGGCACTACTCAATAATTGTTACAGTAATTACTGTTCAATATTTTATTTTATTGATTCAATAATTGTTGCATTGATATTTTATATTATTGTTGTTTCAATAATTGTTGCTGCACAGTATTTTCCATTATCAGATCAATAATTCATATTATTTGAATAATATTATTATATAACATTATTGGCAATGTCTAGAAAGTTCTGTCTAAGGAGAGGTTTGGTCATCTAATTGCGCGCCAGTAAGGAGAAATCCTTATTGGAAAGCCCCCTCTTTCCTGGGAACGGCCTGGTTGTCATAAATGTGATTCTGTAAATTTATTTGTGAATAATTAATTATTGATTCATATGATAAGAAAATATTTATTTTATGTGGATATAAATGAGGGATATATTTTTTGTGGTTAAAAAATGAAGGAGTTAATGTTGAGATTTTTATCCGTATTTTTGTCGGAATGGAGGTATTAAAAATCAGGGTTTTTGAGATATTTTTGCGGGGGTTTATATTTTTAATCCGACCGTTGGATCGTGGTAATTTTTGGATATGTTATACATATATAAGTTGAGTATATGCCCACAAATTTTGAACCGTTAAAATGAACGTATGATTTGTTATGAATTTTAAGAGGTGGCTGATTCAGAATCAGGTTATAAAATCTTTTTGGTGGAAAATTCTAGAATTAGTGGGCCACTTGTGGTTGGTGAAGAAATGTTGAATTATATTTCAAATGTGGTGGGTGAGAATAGAATAGTAGCAGGTAATTTAAGCCATCAGGTTGCAGGTCAACATACCTACTAAAACTTTCCTATAAATAGAGGGCTAAGTTAGAATTGAAAATCACACCAGAAACATAAGCTTTCTCTCTTTCTCTCTCTATATTATGAAGCATTTTTTGTGAGTTTTTAGATACTTGGTGAGTTGCTATTCATCAGTGCAAGTTTCGTTTCAGCATCATATCCGATATCCAGTCAGAAGTACTGCTCTTTGAGGTAAGGGATATGTAAGGGATTGTAAGGGATATTAAGGAATTTAAGGTTTGTTATGATTTTCAGTTTTGTAATTTTTTGATCTTCAAAAATTTCTGGAAAAAAAAATGATATTTTGATGATTTTTCTTGATTGTGTCCCAAAATGGTGATTATTGGATGTATAGATTGAGAGTTATGAATTTTATGAGAAATGACTATTTTAAAGTAACCGCTTATAATTCCTTGTGGTTAACTCAAAAATTGATGAAATTTTTATTGAGAGTACATGTGTATGATAGAAGTATACTCTTTGTATTTTCAAAATTTTTGGACAAAAGTATAATTTTTGATAAATATCTAAATATTCGGTGGTTTTGGCCATATGAAAAATAGTAAATGAGTTTTAAAAATTCTGAGAAAAATATATGTTCAATATTGGACTATATTATTGTAAGACCCCAACTTATTAATGAATAAAATCAAATTTTCTCTAAATATTATTGTGAATAATAAGGGGTTAATTTGATATAATACTTTGGTTATGGGTGAAATGTGCAAATTTTGCAAAATAAGCAAGTGGTTATAAAATATTTATTTTGGTCGGTGAATATTCGGTTGGTCGTGGAATATTCTTGCTGTCGGGGAATATTCGTACGACGACGCAGCCTTGTGTGGGCCCCATAACGGAAAGCGATTGGATGAAGAAAACGACAAGTATAAGTTGTTTATAAATAACGGCGTAGTTGTTACCGTTAATACTGTTGGTAATACCCGGTGGTTAAAATACAGTAGCACACGGTATTGCACCAATTATTGATTCTTACGTAAGAAGGCACTACTCAATAATTGTTACAGTAGTTATTATTCAATATTTTATTTTATTGATTCAATAATTGCTGCGTTGATATTTTATATTATTGTTGTTTCAATAATTGTTGCTACACAGTATTTTCATTTATCAGATCAATAATTCATATTATTTGAATAATATTATTAGATAACATTATTGGCAATGTCTAGAAAGTTCTGTCTAAGGAGAGGTTTGGTCATCTATTGCGCGCCAGTAAGGAAAATCCTTATTGGAAAGCCCCCTCTTTCCTGGGAACGGCCTGGTTGTCATAAATGTGATTCTGTAATATTATTTGTGAATAATTAATTATTGATTCATATGATAAGGAAATATTTATTTTATGTGGATATAAATGAGGGATATATTTTTGTGGTTAAAAATGAAGGAGTTAATGTTGAGGTTTTTGTCAGTATTTTTGTCGGAATGGAGGTATTAAAAATCAGGGTTTTTGAGATAGTTTGCGGGGGTTATAATTTTTAATCCGACCGTTGGATCGTGGTAATTTTTGGATATGTTATACATATATAAGTTGAGTATATGTCCACAAATTTTGAACCGTTAAAAAATGAACGTATGATTTATTACGAATTTTACAAGATGACTGATTCAGAAATTGTTGAATTTTCGGAGTTTATCATTTTGGTAAAATTCTAGAATTGGTGGGCCCCACTTGTGGTTGGTGAAGAAATGTGCTGAATTATATTTCAAATGTGGTGGGTGGGAATAGTAGCAGGTAAAGCCATCAGGTTGCAGGTCAAACCTACCAAAATTTTCCTATAAATAGAGGGCTAAGTTAGAATTGAAAATCACACCAGAAACAAGTTTTCTCTCTTTCTCTCTCTAGATTATTGAGTGTATTTTGTGAGTATTTAGATACTTTGAGAGTTTCTATTCATCAGAGCAAGTTTCTTTCAGCCTTATACCGGTATTCCGACTAGAAGTACTGATATTTTGAGGTAAGGGATATTATTTTCTTCTTAAATGATATTATTTTCTTCAATATCAAATTTGATATGATATAAGTTTTTATCAAATTTGGAACTTTTTGTGTCGGGGTTACTATTCATGTATACGGCACTATTCACGTATACGGCACTATTCACGAATACGGCACTATTCACCGAAAAATAAAATTTTCCCTTTTTGTCCAAGATGTCTATTATGGTTACTATCTTTGATTGTATCCATGTTTTGATCTTTATTTTTGAATTCTGCTTCACAATTGATTATTATGAAGTATTATTGATCTTGGATAAACTGTTATACGAATCCCTACTATTTGTCCTTCTGTCTCATTGGATTCGTTCTCTTTAAGATATTTTTCATCATCCTCAGTCCTAAATGATGATATTACTGAATATCTTTGGCCTGTAGTGCAAAGATGTATAATTACTTGATGAATATCTTTGGCTTGTAGTGCAAAGATGAACAGGTGTTGAGATGAACATGACGACTGATGATACAAATGAATATCTTTGGCCTGTAGTGCAAAGATGAATATTTGGTTAAAGATGATTATTAATTGATGTTATAGGGATAAAATATTGATGATGGACTTTTAAATCTTAGAAGATAGTAGAATTCTTTCTCTACTTGACTCTTCTAATGGTTTGTTGTTTCCGCTGCAGTTGTTGATCTAAAACTTGTTGTCGATTATATTTTATCAGATTTTTCCCTGTTGAAGACTAACGATAATTTGTTGTATATTATCTTGGTCATAATATTCTTTACTGGGCTAGTTGAGCTCACCCTTTTCCTTTTTGTTCCATTTTTCTTCTCAGGAGGTGAGAACATAGCAGGATCTAGTCGCGGTATGGAGTAATGGTTCTAGAAAGATGTATTAGCAGTCCTCACTATTTCTATAAAATAGTGTTTGAATAATTATAATGAGGATTTATTTGAGTGTGGATATTGTCTAGAAGACAATATTTGTATTTAAACTCACAGTATGTGTTGTCGTATTTTGCACGACAATTGTATTATTGAAGTTGTAGTTTGCTTTCTGTACCATGTATTTGGCGACTCAGAATGGGTGTTGTATACCTATTCTGGGGGCGTCACAGTTGGTATCAAAGCTTAGGGATATGATCCCTGGCTGAGATGTGAGACAAGAACTAGGAGGGGAGAGACGGGGAATTCCTTCGCTAGTATGACCTGACTAAGTTTATTTGGTATTTATTTGGTCGGTCAGAGTATAGGGATAATATATGACATGACTATTAACCCTTGTTTTATGGCAGTATTTAAGAATGGCAGCTGAGAACGTTAATAATGGAGTAAATCAGACCGTGGAGACACCTTTGATCACTACCCAGGGGAACGTGCAACAGGAAGGCAATATTCCTCCTGTAAACAACGTTACCGAGCAAACGATGAATGATGGAATGTTTAGGAGCTTTTTGCAGTTCATGCAAAATCAGACGAGGGAGACTCGTGTGCAGAATACGGGTGGAAATGATAACAACGCACGGTTTGTCACAGCTAAGCAGTTCAAAGAATTGGGACCACCAGAATTTAAGGGAAAGCCGGATCCGATCATGGCGGAAACGTGGGTCAAGCAAATTACCAAGATATTTGATGTCTTGGGATGCACGGAGGAACAGAAGGTTCCATTCGCCACATTTATGTTCCGCGGTGAGGCAGACTACTGGTGGGAGTCTGTGAAGCGTACCCAGCCTGACGCACTCAACATGTCCTGGGAAACATTTCAAAAACTGTTCAATGACAAGTACTTTCTGAAAGTATTCGTCATATGAAGGAGGTTGAGTTTATTAGACTGGAACAAAACAACATGACGGTGTCCCAGTACGAGGCGAAGTTTGCAGAGTTATCCAGGTTTGCACCTCATTTGGTCGAAAATGAGGAACGAATGACAAGGATGTTTCTGAGAGGTCTAAAACCCGAGATTCGGCAATATCTTATCTCTCATAAATTTTCTTTATATTCAGATGTTGTAAACAGGGCTCAATTATTAGAGCGAGATAATGAGTATGTGCAACCGAGGGACCACAACCAGGGTCATACCGGTGGCAGCAGTCATCGAAGCAATAAAAACCAGCAGGGAGGAAAACATTCAGACAAAAGCGGTAACCACTCTGGTGGTAATCGTGGTCGTGATAATAGAAGGAGCGAGTCGGGAGGAGATTTCAAGAAGAGAAGGTACAACAATGATAACGTGAAGACGTCAGCACAAACATCAACTGTTTCTAGGGGAGGAGAACGACCACCGGTCGTATGTTACAAATGTGGGAAAGAGGGACATATCAGCCCAAACTGCCCACAACAATCCAAGGTATGTTATAACTGTGGAAAGGAAGGTCATATAGCTCGAGAGTGTTCTGTAGCAAAACCAAGTTCAGCGGGGATGGTGACTCCAAAAGTTATCCCGATAAGTCGAAATCAGCGGTTCCTGGAAGGGCGTTTGTCGTTACTGGCCAAAACGCGAGAAACCCGAACGAGGTGATCACGGGTAAGCTAATCTTGAATTCTTGCGAAGTTTATACTTTACTAGATACCGGTTCTACCCATTCTTTTATCTCTCCTGCTTGTGCTCAACGTTTAAACTTGACTCCGGAGAAATTGGACTTTAACTTATCTGTTGAAACTCCGTTGGGTGAAACCTTCGTTACATCTACAGTTTATAAATCTTGCATGATCCAAGTTGGCACTATCACATTACCTGTTGATCTTATCTCTTTAAAGATACTTGCTTTTGATGTGATTTTAGGAATTGATTGGTTAACCACTCATCATGCTAAAATTGATTGTTTTCGTAAGGTTGTTAGTTTTCATATTCCTAACCAACCTGTCATACGAATTCAAACTACTAAACCACTAAAATCAGTCACTGTCATATCAAGCCACAAAGCTATTCGTTTATTGAAAAATGGATGTCAAGCTTTCTTAGCCCATGTTATGGATTTGAACAAAGACAAGTCAGATTTGAATAATATTTCTATTGTTAGAGAATTTTCCGATGTATTTCCTGAAGAACTTCCCGGTCTACCCCCGGAACGAGAAATTGAATTCTTTATTGACCTTGAACCCGGTACAAAGCCCATTTCTAAAACCCCATATCGAATGGCTCCTATTGAACTTCAGGAGTTAAAAGTCCAACTACAGGAGTTGTTGGACATCGGTTTTATTCGTCCTAGTACGTCTCCTTGGGGTGCTCCTGTTTTATTCGTAAAGAAGAAAGACGGGAGTATGCGACTTTGTATTGACTATCGAGAATTGAACCATGTCACCATCAAGAATAGGTATCCGCTACCTCGCATTGATGACCTGTTTGACCAGTTGCAAGGAGCACAATTCTTTTCAAAGATCGATCTTCGTTCTGGATATCATCAGCTGAAGATTAAAACTGAGGATATTCCAAAGACTGCCTTCAGAACTCGGTACGGGCATTATGAATTCTTAGTAATGTCTTTTGGATTGACTAATGCTCCTGCTGCCTTCATGGATATGATGAACCGTGTATTCAAAGAATATTTGGATCAGTTCGTTGTTGTCTTTATTGATGACATCCTCATCTATTCCAAAAGCCGTGAAGATCATGAGCGCCATTTGAAGCTGGTACTGCAAAGGCTTCGTGAAAACAAGCTATATGCCAAACTGAAGAAATGCGAGTTCTGGCTTGAGGAAGTAGCATTCCTTGGGCACGTGGTGTCAAAACATGGAGTATCTGTCGACCCGGCGAAGATTGAAGCCATACAAAGTTGGGAGCAACCGAAGTCGGTAACCGAAGTACGTAGCTTTCTGGGCTTAGCTGGTTATTATCGGAGATTTGTGGAAGGATTTTCTCGAATCGCTACTCCGTTAACTCAGCTGACTCGGAAAGATACAAAATTCGTATGGAGTGAGGAATGCGAGAAGAGTTTCCAAGAACTCAAGAGGAGACTCATTTCGGCACCTGTTTTGACAATACCATCTGGTTCGGATGGATTTGTTATCTACAGCGATGCTTCAGGCAAAGGGTTAGGATGTGTTCTCATGCAACATGGGAAAGTCATAGCCTATGCCTCACGACAACTCAAAGAATATGAGAGGAATTATCCTACTCATGATTTGGAGTTGGCAGCAGTCGTTTTTGCGTTGAAGATCTGGAGACACTACCTGTATGGGGAGAAAGTGGAGATCTATACAGATCATAAAAGCCTCAAATATTTTTTCACCCAAAAGGAACTCAACATGCGGCAACGACGTTGGCTTGAGCTGTTGAAAGATTACGATCATACCATCCAATACCATCCTGGAAAAGCAAACGTAGTAGCTGACGCATTGAGTAGAAGATCATATGCGGGTACGAGTGCAATGTTTTTAACACAAAGGCCCATTTTGTATGACTTGCAAAGGATGGAGATAGAGATGAAGGCTCCAAGTACCCACATGATGATATCAAATATACGAGTAGAACCGACTTTAATCGATAAAGTTAAAGCTGCTCAAGCTACGGATATAGAGCTGATGCGTATGAAGAAGAAAGTGCAAGAAGGTGCTATTCCAGAAGCAAGAATCGATGAAGAAGGAATACTTCGAGTCAACTCCAGACTTTGTGTTCCTAACGATTTTGACTTGAAGCATAGAATAATGATGGAGGCACACAACACACCGTTTGCAATCCATCCTGGAGTACCAAAATGTATCACGATCTTCGACATACATTTTGGTGGAGCAATATGAAAAGAGAGATCGCGGAGTTTATCTCGAGATGTTTAACTTGTCAACGTGTAAAAGCGGAGCATCAAGTACCAAAGGGTCCATTGCAACCACTTGAGATTCCGAAATGGAAGTGGGAACACATTACTATGGATTTTGTTACAGGTCTTCCCAAGGTTTCTCAAGGCATAGATGCGATTTGGGTTATTGTTGATAGATTAACCAAGTCCGCTCATTTCTTGCCGATACGTGAGACTTATTCCCTTGAACGTCTTGCTAGTATGTACGTGAACGAGATTGTGAGATTGCATGGCATGCCAGTATCCATAGTTTCGGATCGTGACCCAAGATTCACTTCACGATTTTGGGTTAGCTTGCAGAAAGCTATGGGCACGGATTTACGATTCAGTTCAGCATACCATCCTCAAACGGACGGACAATCAGAGAGGACTATTCAAACTCTTGAAGATCTATTAAGACTTTGTGTCTTAGATCTCAAAGGGAGTTGGGATAAGTACCTACCATTGGTGGAATTCTCCTACAACAACAGTTATCAGGCGAGCATAGGTATGGCTCCATTTGAGGCGTTGTATGGAAGAAAATGTCGTTCTCCAGTATGCTGGGACGAGGTGGGTGAAGCAACATTGTTGGGACCAGAATTGGTACGCATTACTACAGAGAAGATCCAAACGATTCGACAACGTATACAAACGGCACAGGATCGACAAAAGAGTTATGCGGATCTTCATCGGAAGGACGTGGAATTTAATATTGGGGATCATGTATTGTTACGTGTTGCACCATGGAAGGGAGTTACAAGATTTGGGAAGAGAGGAAAGCTCAATCCAAGATTTGTTGGTCCATTTGAGATTCTTGAGCGAATAGGAAATGTGGCATATAGACTCGCATTACCTCCAAGCATGTCTCGTGTTCATAATGTTTTTCACATATCTATGCTTCGTAAATATGTTAAAGACCCGAACCACATTATTGAGTTAGAACCAGACGAGATAGCTGAAGATTTAACGTACGAGGAGGTACCTGTTAAGATCTTGGATAGGAAAGAGCATGTCCTACGCACGAAGGTTATACCACAAGTTAAGGTTTTGTGGAGAAACCATGCTATTGAAGAAATGACCTGGGAGTTGGAATCAGAAATGAAAGCGAGGTATCCTCACCTTTTTGAAACATCAGGTACGTACGTCAATTTCGAGGACGAAATTTCATAAGGAGGGGAGGTTGTAAGACCCCAACTTATTAATGAATAAAATCAAATTTTCTCTAAATATTATTGTGAATAATAAGGGGTTAATTTGATATAATACTTTGGTTATGGGTGAAATGTGCAAATTTTGCAAAATAAGCAAGTGGTTATAAAATATTTATTTTTGGTCGGTGAATATTCGGTTGGTCGTGGAATATTCTTGCTGTCGGGGAATATTCGTACGACGACGCAGCCTTGTGTGGGCCCCATAACGGAAAGCGATTGGATGAAGAAAACGACAAGTATAAGTTATTTATAAATAACGGCGTAGTTGTTACCGTTAATACTGTTGGAATACCCGGTGGTTAAAATACAGTAGCACACGGTATTGCACCAATTATTGATTCTTACGTAAGAAGGCACTACTCAATAATTGTTACAGTAGTTATTATTCAATATTTTATTTTATTGATTCAATAATTGCTGCGTTGATATTTTATATTATTGTTGTTTCAATAATTGTTGCTGCACAGTATTTTCATTTATCAGATCAATAATTCATATTATTTGAATAATATTATTAGATAACATTATTGGCAATGTCTAGAAAGTTCTGTCTAAGGAGAGGTTTGGTCATCTAATTGCGCGCCAGTAAGGAAAAATCCTTATTGGAAAGCCCCCTCTTTCCTGGGAACGGCCTGGTTGTCATAAATGTGATTCTGTAATATTATTTGTGAATAATTAATTATTGATTCATATGATAAGGAAATATTTATTTTATGTGGATATAAATGAGGGATATATTTTTGTGGTTAAAAATGAAGGAGTTAATGTTGAGGTTTTTGTCAGTATTTTTGTCGGAATGGAGGTATTAAAAATCAGGGTTTTGAGATAGTTTGCGGGGGTTATAATTTTTAATCCGACCGTTGGATCGTGGTAATTTTTGGATATGTTATACATATATAAGTTGAGTATATGTCCACAAATTTTGAACCGTTAAAAATGAACGTATGATTTATTACGAATTTTACAAGATGACTGGTTCAGAAATTGTTAAATTTTCGGAGTTTATCATTTTGGTGGAAAATTCTAGAATTGGTGGGCCCCACTTGTGGTTGGTGAAGAAATGTGCTGAATTATATTTCAAATGTGGTGGGTGGGAATAGTAGCAGGTAAAGCCATCAGGTTGCAGGTCAAACCTACCAAAATTTTCCTATAAATAGAGGGCTAAGTTAGAATTGAAAATCACACCAGAAACAAGTTTTCTCTCTTTCTCTCTCTAGATTATTGAGTGTATTTTGTGAGTATTTAGATACTTTGAGAGTTTCTATTCATCAGAGCAAGTTTCTTTCAGCCTTATACCGGTATTCCGACCAGAAGTACTGATATTTTGAGGTAAGGGATATTATTTTCTTCTTAAATGATATTATTTTCTTCAATATCATTATGCTGAAATATTGATATGAGTTTTTATCAAATTTGAAACTTTTTGTGTCGGGGTTACTATTCATGTATACGGCACTATTCACGTATACGGCACTATTCACGAATACGGCACTATTCACCGAAAAATAAAATTTTTCCTTTTTGTCCAAGATGTCTATTATGGTTACTATCTTTGATTGTATCCATGTTTTGATCTTTATTTTTGAATTCTGCTTCACAATTGATTATTATGAAGTATTATTGATCTTGGATAAACTGTTATACGAATCCCTACTATTTGTCCTTCTGTCTCATTGGATTCGTTCTCTTTAAGATATTTTTCATCATCCTCAGTCCTAAATGATGATATTACTGAATATCTTTGGCCTGTAGTGCAAAGATGTATAATTACTTGATGAATATCTTTGGCCTGTAGTGCAAAGATGAACAGGTGTTGAGATGAACATGACCGACTGATGATACAAATGAATATCTTTGGCCTGTAGTGCAAAGATGAATATTTGGTTAAAGATGATTATTAATTGATGTTACAGGGATAAAATATTGATGATGGACTTTTAAATCTTAGAAGATAGTAGAATTCTTTCTCTACTTGACTCTTCTAATGGTTTGCTGTTTCCGCTGCAGTTGTTGATCTAAAACTTGTTGTCGATTATATTTTATCAGATTTTTCCCTATTGAAGACTAACGATAATTTGTTGTATATTATCTTGGTCATAATATTCTTTACTGGGCTAGTTGAGCTCACCCTTTTCCTTTTTGTTCCATTTTTCTTCTCAGGAGGTGAGAACATAGCAGGATCTAGTCGGGGTATGGAGTAATGGTTCTAGAAAGATGTATTAGCAGTCCTCACTATTTCTATAAAATAGTGTTTGAATAATTGTAATGAGAATTTATTTGAGTGTGGATATTGTCTAGAAGATAATATTTGTATTTAAACTCACAGTATGTGTTGTCGTATTTTGCACGACAATTGTATTATTGAAGTTGTAGTTTGCTTTCTGTACCATGTATTTGGCGACTCAGAATGGGTGTTGTATACCTATTCTGGGGGCGTCACAATTATGCTAAATCCCAGAAAAGAAATATTTTTGGAACTGATTTGATATTTTTCATGAAAATAGACTAGTTATGAGTAAATGAATTAAATATGTTATGTGAAGTAAGAAAATTGGAAAATAGGATTTTATGGCTTGAGAATCCTATATGAGGTATATGCAGATTTTTTATGAGGGTTTTGGTTATTGGTAATGAAATCTTATGAGTTTGGTATTTTTGAATGATTAAATGCATTATTTAGTAAAGTGTAAACAATTTAAATAAATTGTTTATAAGCTTAAGAAATATTATTCTTTCAATATCATTATACCGAAATATTGGTATAGATTTTATTGTGGAATTTCTATCTTTTGTGTCGGGGTTACTATTCATGAGTTACGAATATTACTCTTGAGATTAAAACTATATGTTGATCATATTATTTTTATCATCATATATAACATTTTTATAACCCTGATGTTGAAATTCTCTTTCACTGGAGTGTAAAGATGGGTAGATTATTGGTATGATCATGACTAGGGTTCTCTTTGGCTTGTAGTGCAAAGTTGAATTGTGACTGGTATAATCATGACCATTGAATTTATAATTGAATATCTTAAGCTTAAGTGCAAAGGTGAATTGATCAACATGGTTATAATTATTGTTTATATAAATTCTGAAATGATTATATATTTCTTTGAGATATGAATATATTTGGCCTGTAGTGCAAATATGAATTGTTGATGAATATCTTTGGCATGTAGTGCAAAGATGGCCTGTTGATGAATATCTTTGGCCTGTAGTGCAAAGATGAACTGTTGTTGAATATCTTTGGCCCGTAGTGCAAAGATGGTTTGTTGATGAATATCTTTGGCCCGTAGTGAAAAGATGGATTTGTTAGTATGATTATAAACAGGAACTGTGATTTGGTATAACCATGATCTTTGATGTTTCAGGTAAAGACAGGTGATGAAAATATTCTTCGTCCTGGGTGCGAAGAAAAATTTATAGTCACAATTATGATTATGAGTTATTCATATGATTGTGGAAAGGAACTGTTGAGTGATGTTACATGGATAAAATATTGTTGGTGGATTTTTAACATGGAGAAGATAATAGACTTTATAGTCTATTTGACTCTTCTAATGGATTGCTCGTTCCGCTGCAACTATGGTTAAAATTTTTATCATTTACCATATGTTCTAAATCTCTGATTTATTATTGATGAAGGCTATTGATAATTTAATTATCTTTAGTCATGATATTCTTTACTGAGCTAGTTGTGCTCACCCTTTTGCTTCACAATTCCTTTCAGGTAATAAGAGTGTAGCTGGGTCGAGCGGGGGTAACAAGGGAATAGAACGGTGGTCATCATTTAGTAGTTATATTTGGTGAAGAAAATAGGGTGAGGCGAACCCAACGTTGGAAGGGTGTTTTGTCACTATCATACAAGATGTCTAATGACATACAACCTCGTGTCATCATAAGACATGGTTGTGCTCATCCACTTGCTGAGTATATCTACGAGCACTACCTATATAATCTTGGTGTTTGTTTGAAGTATAATTCTCAATTAGAGACAGTAGAGATAATGATATGTCAAGAGAAGACTCACCATTGGGAAGAATATGATAGTAATCTTCTCGTTTTTCTTTGGGGTCTATTGGGTCAACCAAGGATAATTCTGTGGCCATATGATATCTATCATAACCTAGATATGTGGCCTCCCATGTACGAAGGTTTTCTTGAGCACTTCCCAAAGATTTTAATTTCTAAAACAGTTTTTGACTATACCTTTATGTAAGGTGTTATTGTGAGGTGATGTCCACGGTTGAAACATGAGTCACATTTGGTATATATTTGTATCCAAACTCACAGCATATGTGTTGTTGTATTTTGCACGACAATTGTTGTAATAAAGTTGTAGTTGTTTTCTGTACCATGTATTTGGCGACTCAGAATAGGTTGGATGGAATGAACCTATTTTGGGGTTGTCACAGGTGGTATCAGAGCTTAGGGATATGATCTCTGGCGGAGATCGGGGAATATAACTAGGAGGGGAGAGATGAGTAAATCCTTCGCTAGTGTGTCCTACCTAAGCTTATTTGTTGGTCAGTCATAATATCGGGATATTATGTGATATGTTAATTTGTTAAATTAACCCTTGTTTTGAAGCTGTATTCTAGAATGATATATGAAATACAGGAGATGAGCAATGGAGAAATTATGATGACAGGGAAGATGGAATCTGAAATGAAAGGAATGTATTCTCAATTCTTTGAAATACCAGGTACGTAAATTTCGAGGACGAAATTTCATAAGGAGGGGAGATTGTAAGACCCCGAATTTTATGAAATAAAAGTATTCAATTTTTCTTATAATTACTATTCAGTAAATGGTTAAATTGATAAAAGTTTAAAGTTATGAGTGAAATATGATTTTTTTTCAAAATAAGCAAGTGGTTATAAAATAATCATTGTTGTCGGGGAATATTCGTTTGGTCGTGGAATATTCTTTCTGTCGGGGAATATTCGTACGACGGCGCAGCCATTTGTGGCCCCATAACAGAATAACTGTCGGGTGAAGAAAACGACAAATTTGAGTTTTTACAAATAACGGCGTAGTTGTTACCGTTAACACTGTTGGAATACCCGGTGGTTAAAATACAGTAATACGCGTTATTGCACAGTAGCACACGGTGTTGCATAGTATTTTTGAAATTATTGATTCTTACGTAAGAAGGCACTACTCAATAATTGTTACAGTAATTACTGTTCAATATTTTATTTTATTGATTCAATAATTGTTGCATTGATATTTTATATTATTGTTGTTTCAATAATTGTTGCTGCACAGTATTTTCCATTATCAGATCAATAATTCATATTATTTGAATAATATTATTATATAACATTATTGGCAATGTCTAGAAAGTTCTGTCTAAGGAGAGGTTTGGTCATCTAATTGCGCGCCAGTAAGGAGAAATCCTTATTGGAAAGCCCCCTCTTTCCTGGGAACGGCCTGGTTGTCATAAATGTGATTCTGTAATATTATTTGTGAATAATTAATTATTGATTCATATGATAAGAAAATATTTATTTTATGTGGATATAAATGAGGGATATATTTTTGTGGTTAAAAAATGAAGGAGTTAATGTTGAGATTTTTATCCGTATTTTTGTCGGAATGGAGGTATTAAAAATCAGGGTTTTTGAGATATTTTGCGGGGGTTATAATTTTTAATCCGACCGTTGGATCGTGGTAATTTTTGGATATGTTATACATATATAAGTTGAGTATATGCCCACAAATTTTGAACCGTTAAAAATGAACGTATGATTTGTTATGAATTTTAAGAGGTGGCTGATTCAGAAATCAGGTTATAAATTATTTTTGGTGGAAAATTCTAGAATTGGTGGGCCCCACTTGTGGTTGGTGAAGAAATGTGCTGAATTATATTTCAAATGTGGTGGGTGGGAATAGTAGCAGGTAAAGCCATCAGGTTGCAGGTCAAACCTACCAAAATTTTCCTATAAATAGAGGGCTAAGTTAGAATTGAAAATCACACCAGAAACATAAGCTTTCTCTCTTTCTCTCTCTATATTATGAAGCATATTTTGTGAGTTTTTAGATACTTGGTGAGTTGCTATTCATCAGTGCAAGTTTCCTTCAGCATCATATCCGATATCCAGTCAGAAGTACTGCTCTTTTGAGGTAAGGGATAGTAAGGGATTGTAAGGGATATTAAGGGATTTTAAGGGTTGTTATGATTTTCAGTTTTGTAATTTTTCTGATCTTCAAAAATTCTGGAAAAAAAAATGATATTTTGATGAGTTTTTTTGATTGTGTCCAAAAATGGTGATTTTTGGATGTATAGATTGAGAGTTATGAATTTTATGAGAAAAGACTATTTTAAAAGTAACCGCTTATAATTCCTTGTGGTTAACTCCAAAATTGATGAAATTTTTATTGGGAGTACATGTATATGATAGAAGTATACTCTGTAAATTTCAGAATTTTTGGACAAAAGTATAATTTTTGATAAATGTCTAAATATTCGGTGGTTTTGGCCATATGAAAAATAGTAAATGACTTTTAAAAATTCTGAGAAAAATATATGTTCAATATTGGACTATATTATGCTAAATCCCAGAAAAGAAATATTTTTGGAACTGATTTGGTATTTTTCATGAAAATAGACTAGTTATGAGTAAATGAATTAAATATGTTATGTGAAGTAAGAAAATTGGAAAATAGGATTTTATGGCTTGAGAATCCTATATGAGGTATATGCAGATTTTTATGAGGGTTTTGGTTATTGGTGATGAAATCTTATGAGTTTGGTATTTTTGAATGATTAAATGCATTATTTAGTAAAGTGTAAACAATTAAAATAAATTGTTTATAAATTTAAGTAATGTTATTCTTTCAATATCATTATACCGAAATATTGGTATGGATTTTATTGTAGAATTTCTATCTTTTGTGTCGGGTTACTATTCATGAGTTACTATTCACGATTTACTATTCATGAGTTACGAATATTACTCTTGAGATTAAAACTATATGTTGATCATATTATTTTTATCATCATATATAACATTTTTATAACCCTGATGTTGAAATTCTCTTTCACTGGAGTGTAAAGATGGGTAGATTATTGGTATGATCATGACTAGGGTTCTCTTTGGCCTGTAGTGCAAAGTTGAATTGTGACTGGTATGATCATGACCATTGAATTTATAATTGAATATCTTAAGCTTAAGTGCAAAGGTGAATTGATCAACATGGTTATAATTATTGTTTATATAAATTCTGAAATGATTATATATTTCTTTGAGATATGAATATATTTGGCCTGTAGTGCAAATATGAATTGTTGATGAATATCTTTGGCATGTAGTGCAAAGATGGCCTGTTGATGAATATCTTTGGCCTGTAGTGCAAAGATGAACTGTTGTTGAATATCTTTGGCCCGTAGTGCAAAGATGGTTTGTTGATGAATATCTTTGGCCCGTAGTGCAAAGATGGATTTGTTAGTATGATTATAAACAGGAACTGTGATTTGGTATAACCATGATCTTTGATGTTTCAGGTAAAGACAGGTGATGAAAATATTCTTCGTCCTGGGTGCGAAGAAAAATTTATAGTCACAATTATGATTATGAGTTATTCATATGATTGTGGAAAGGAACTGTTGAGTGATGTTACATGGATAAAATATTGTTGGTGGATTTTTAACATGGAGAAGATAATAGACTTTATAGTCTATTTGACTCTTCTAATGGATTGCTCGTTCCGCTGCAACTATGGTTAAATTTTTTATCATTTACCATATGTTCTAAATCTCTGATTTATTATTGATGAAGGCTATTGATAATTTAATTATCTTTAGTCATGATATTCTTTACTGAGCTAGTTGTGCTCACCCTTTTGCTTCACAATTCCTTTCAGGTAATAAGAGTGTAGCTGGGTCGAGCGGGGGTAACAAGGGAATAGAACGGTGATCATCATTTAGTAGTTATATTTGGTGAAGAAAATAGGGTGAGGCGAACCCAACGTTGGAAGGGTGTTTTGTCACTATCATACAAGATGTCTAATGACATACAACCTCGTGTCATCATAAGACATGGTTGTGCTCATCCACTTGCTGAGTATATCTACGAGCACTACCTATATAATCTTGGTATTTGTTTGAAGTATAATTCTCAATTAGAGACAGTAGAGATAATGATATTCAAGAGAAGACTCACCATTGGGAAGAATATGATAGTAATCTTCTCGTTTTTCTTTGGGGTCTATTGGGTCTACCAAGGATAATTCTGTGGCTGTGACAACCCAAAACAGGTCCATTCCATCCAACCCATTCTGAGTCGTCAAATACATGGTACAGAAAATAACTACAACTGTATTACAACAATTGTCGTGCAAAATACAACAACACATATGCTGTGAGTTTGGATACAAATATATACCAAATGTGACATTGGACACCATCATGTATCAGCACCTCACAAAGGTACCTTACATAAAGGTATAGTCAAAAACTGTTTTAGAAACTAGAATATTTGGGAAGTGCTCAAGGAATCCTTCGTACATGGGAGGCCATGCATCTAGGTTATGATAGATATCATATGGCCACAGAATTATCCTTGGTGTACCCAATAGACCCCAAAGAAAAACGAGAAGATTACTATCATATTCTTCCCAATGGTGAGTCTTCTCTTGACATATCATTATCTCTACTGTCTCTAATTGAGAATTATACTTTAAACAAACACCAAGATTATATAGGTAGTGCTCGTATATATACTCAGCAAGTGGATGAGCACATCCCTGTCTTATGATGACACGAGGTTGTATGTCGTTAGACATCTTGTATGATAGTGGCAAACCACCCTTCCAACGTTGGGTACACCTTACCCTATTGGATTCACCAAATATAACTACTAAATGAACTTTTCTATACTGCTTCGGGAGAACATCCACAGCTAGAGACCACCGTTCTATTTCCTTGTTACCCCCGCTCGACCCAGCTACACTCTTATTACCTGAAAGGAATTGTGAAGCAAAAGGGTGAGCACAACTAGCTCAGTAAAGAATATCATGACTAAAGATAATTCAATTATCAATAGCCTTCATCAACAATAAATCAGAGATTTAGAACATATGGTAAATGATAAAAATTTCAACCATAGTTGCAGCGGAACGAGCAATCCATTAGAAGAGTCAAATAGACCATAAAGTCTATTATCTCTCCATGTTAAAAATCCACCAACAATGTTTTATCCATGTAACATCACTCAACAGTTCCTTTCCACAATCATATGAATAACTCATAATCATAATTGTGACTCTAAATTTTTCTTCGCACCCAGGACGAAGAATATTTTCATCACCTGTCTTTACCTGAAACATCAAAGATCATGGTTATACCAAATCACAGTTCCTGTTCATAATCATACTAATAAATCCATCTTTGCACTACGGCCAAAGATATTCATCAATAAACCATCTTTGCACTACGGCCAAAGATATTCAACAACAGTTCATCTTTGCACTACATGCCAAAGATATTCATCAACAATTCATCTTTGCACTACAGGCCAAAGATATTCTACAACATGTCATCTTTGCACTACAGGCCAAAGATATTCATCTACAATTCATCTTTGCACTACAGGCCAAAGATATTCATCAACAGTTCATATTTGCACTACAGGCCAAATATATTCATATCTCAAAGAAATATATAATCATTTCAGAATTTATATAAACAATAATTATAACCATGTTGATCAATTCACCTTTGCACTTAAGCTTAAGATATTCAATTATAAATTCAATGGTCATGATCATACCAGTCACAATTCAACTTTGCACTACTGGCCAAAGAGAACCCATAGTCATGATCATACCAATAATTTACCCATCTTTACACTCAAGTGAAAGAGAATTTCAACATCAGGGTTATAAAAATGTTATATATGATGATAAAAATAATATGATCAACATATAGTTTTAATCTCAAGAGTAATATTCGTAACTCATGAATAGTAAATCGTGAATAGTAACTCATGAATAGTAACCCGACACAAAAGATAGAAATTCTACAATAAAATCCATACCAATATTTCGGTATAATGATATTGAAAGAATAACATTACTTAAATTTATAAACAATTTATTTTAATTGTTTACACTTTACTAATTAATGCATTTAATCATCATAAAATGCCAACTCTTACAATTTCATCATCAATAACCAAAACCCTCATCAAAAATCTGCATATACCTCATATAGGATTCTCAAGCCATAAAATCCTATTTTCAATTTTCTTTCTTCACAAAACATATTTAATTCATTTACTCATAACTAGACCATTTTCATGAAAAATACCAAATCAGTTCCAAAAATATTTAGCATAATATAGTCCCATAGTGAACATATATTTTTCTCAGAATTTTTAAAAGTCATTTACTATTTTTCATATGGCCAAAATAGCCGAATATTTAGACATTTATCAAAAATTATACTTTTGTCTAAAAATTCTGAAATTTACAGAGTATACTTCTATCATATACATGTACTCCCAATAAAAATTTCATCAATTTTGGAGTTAACCACAAGGAATTATAAGCAGTTACTTTTAAAATAGTCTTTTCCCATAAAATTCATAACTCTTAATCTATACATCCAAAAATCACCATTTTTGGACACAATCAATAAAACTCATCAAAATATCATTTCAAATTTTTCCAGAATTTTTGAAGATCAGAAAAATTACGAAACTGAAAATCATAACAACCCTTAAAATCCCTTAATATCCCTTACAATCCCTTACCTCAAAAGAGCAGTACTTCTGACTGAATATCGAATATGATGCTGAAGGAAACTTGCACTGATGAATAGCAACTCACCAAGTATCTAAAATCTCACAAAATATGCTTCATAATATAGAGAGAGAAAGAGAGAAAGCTTATGTTTCTGGTGTGATTTTCAATTCTAACTTAGCCCTCTATTTATAGGAAAATTTTGGTAGGTTTGACCTGCAACCTGATGGCTTTACCTGCTACTATTCCCACCCACCACATTTGAAATATAATTCAGCACATTTTTTCACCAACCACAAGTGGGGCCCACCAATTCTAGAATTTTCCACCAAAATGATAAACTCCAAAAATTCAACAATTTCTGAACCAGTCATCTTGTAAAATTCATAATAAATCATACGTTCATTTTTAACGGTTCAAAATTTGTGGACATATACTCAACTTATATATGTATAACATATCCAAAAATTACCACGATCCAACGGTCGGATTAAAAATTATAACCCCCGCAAAATATCTCAAAAACCCTGATTTTTAATACCTCCATTCCGACAAAAATACGGATAAAAACCTCAACATTAACTCCTTCATTTTTTTAACCACAAAAATATATCCCTCATTTATATCCACATAAAATAAATATTTCCTTATCATATGAATCAATAATTAATTATTCACAAATAATATTACAGAATCACATTTATGACAACCAGGCCGTTCCCAGGAAAGAGGGGGCTTTCCAATAAGAATTTCTCCTTACTGGCGCGCAATTAGATGACCAAACCTCTCCTTAGACAGAACTTTCTAGACATTGACAATAATGTTATCTAATAATATTATTCAAATAATATGAATTATTGATCTGATAAAGGAAAATACTGTGCAGCAACAATTATTGAAACAACAATAATATAAAATATCAACGCAACAATTATTGAATCAATAAAATAAAATATTGAACAGTAATTACTGTAACAATTATTGAGTAGTGCCTTCTTACGTAAGAATCAATAATTTCAAAAATACTATGCAATACCGTGTGCTACTGTGCAATAACGCGTATTACTGTATTTTAACCACCGGGTATTCCAACAGTGTTAACGGTAACAACTACGCCGTTATTTGTAAAAACTCAAATTTGTCGTTATCTTCATCCGACAGTTATTCGTTATGGGGCCCACAAATAGCTGCGCCGTCGTACGAATATTCCCCGACAGAAAGAATATTCCACGACCAAACGAATATTCCCCGACAACAATGATTATTTTATAACCACTTGCTTATTTTGAAAAAAAATTCATATTTCACCCATAACTTTAAATTTTTATCAATTTAACCATTTACTGAATGGTAATTATAAGAAAAATTGAATACTTTTATTTCATAAAATTCGGGGTCTTACAATCTCCCCTCCTTATGAAATTTCGTCCCCGAAATTTACGTACCTGGTATTTCAAAGAGTTGAGAATACCTTCCTTTCATTTCAAATTCCATCTTCTCTGTCATCATAATTTCTCCATTGCTCATCTCCTGTATTTCAAATAACATTCTAGAATACAGCTTCAAAACAAGTGTTAATTTAACAAATTAACATATCACATAATATCCCAATATTATGACTGACCAACAAATAAGCTTAGGTAGGACACACTAGCGAAGGATTTACTCATCTCTCCCCTCCTAGTTCTATTCCCCGATCTCTGCCAGAGATCATATCCCTAAGCTTTGATACCAAATGTGACTCTCATGGTGCTACAACCACAGCACCTCACAATGGTACCTATCAGCTTGCCACCGCAGAACGGCGTCCCCTACGGAGAGTCTGGCTTCGGTTCATCCCCCATCAACAGGAAGTCACCAGCGAGAGGCTCGGGGCTCTTTACTTATGGCTCTGATACCACCTGTGACAACCCCAAAATAGGTCCATTCCATCCAACCCATTCTGAGTCGTCAAATACATGGTACAGAAAATAACTACAACTGTATTACAACAATTGTCGTGCAAAATACAACAACACATATGCTGTGAGTTTGGATACAAATATATACCAAATGTGACATTGGACACCATCATGTATCAGCACCTCACAAAGGTACCTTACATAAAGGTACAGTCAAAAACTGTTTTAGAAATTAGAATCTTTGGGAAGTGCTCAAGGAAACCTTCGTACATGGGAGGCCATGCATCTAGGTTATGATAGATATCATATGGCCACAGAATTATCCTTGGTTACCCAATAGACCCCAAAGAAAAACGAGAAGATTACTATCATATTCTTCCCAATTGTGAGTCTTCTCTTGACATATCATTATCTCTACTGTCTCTAATTGAGAATTATACTTTAAACAAACACCAAGATTATATAGGTAGTGCTCGTATATATACTCAGCAAGTGGATGAGCACATCCCTGTCTTATGATGACACGAGGTTGTATGTCGTTAGACATCTTGTATGATAGTGGCAAACCACCCTTCCAACGTTGGGTACACCTTACCCTATTGGATTCACCAAATATAACTACTAAATGAACTTTTCTATACTGCTTCGGGAGAACATCCACAGCTAGAGACCACCGTTCTATTTCCTTGTTACCCCCGCTCGACCCAGCTACACTCTTATTACCTGAAAGGAATTGTGAAGCAAAAGGGTGAGCACAACTAGCTCAGTAAAGAATATCATGACTAAAGATAATTCAATTATCAATAGCCTTCATCAACAATAAATCAGAGATTTAGAACATATGGTAAATGATAAAAATTTCAACCATAGTTGCAGCGGAACGAGCAATCCATTAGAAGAGTCAAATAGACCATAAAGTCCATTATCTCTTCCATGTTAAAAATCCACCAACAATGTTTTATCCATGTAACATCACTCAATAGTTCCTTTCCACAATCATATGAATAACTCATAATCATAATTGTGACTCTAAATTTTTCTTCGCACCCAGGACGAAGAATATTTTCATCACCTGTCTTTACCTGAAACATCAAAGATCATGGTTATACCAAATCACAGTTCCTGTTCATAATCATGCTAATAAATCCATCTTCGCACTACGGCCAAAGATATTCATCAATAAACCATCTTTGCACTACGGCCAAAGATATTCAACAACAGTTCATCTTCGCACTACATGCCAAAGATATTCATCAATAATTCATCTTTGCACTACAGGCCAAAGATATTCTACAACATGTCATCTTTGCACTACAGGCCAAAGATATTCATCTACAATTCATCTTTGCACTACAGGCCAAAGATATTCATCAACAGTTCATATTTGCACTACAGGCCAAATATATTCATATCTCAAAGAAATATATAATCATTTCAGAATTTATATAAACAATAATTATAACCATGTTGATCAATTCACCTTTGCACTTAAGCTTAAGATATTCAATTATAAATTCAATGGTCATGATCATACCAGTCACAATTCAACTTTGCACTACTGGCCAAAGAGAACCCATAGTCATGATCATACCAATAATTTACCCATCTTTACACTCAAGCCAAAGAGAATTTCAACATCAGGGTTATAAAAATGTTATATATGATGATAAAAATAATATGATCAACATATAGTTTTAATCTCAAGAGTAATATTCGTAACTCATGAATAGTAAATCGTGAATAGTAACTCATGAATAGTAACCCGACACAAAAGATAGAAATTCTACAATAAAATCCATACCAATATTTCGGTATAATGATATTGAAAGAATAACATTACTTAAATTTATAAACAATTTATTTTAATTGTTTACACTTTACTAATTAATGCATTTAATCATCATAAAATGCCAACTCTTACAATTTCATCATCAATAACCAAAACCCTCATCAAAAATCTGTATATACCTCATATAGGATTCTCAAGCCATAAAATCCTATTTTTCAATTTTCTTTCTTCACAAAACATATTTAATTCATTTACTCATAACTAGACCATTTTCATGAAAAATACCAAATCAGTTCCAAAAATATTTAGCATAATATAGTCCCATAGTGAACATATATTTTTCTCAGAATTTTTAAAAGTCATTTACTATTTTTCATATGGCCAAAATAGCCGAATATTTAGACATTTATCAAAAATTATACTTTTGTCTAAAAATTCTGAAATTTACAGAGTATACTTCTATCATATACATGTACTCCCAATAAAAATTTCATCAATTTTGGAGTTAACCACAAGGAATTATAAGCAGTTATTTTTAAAATAGTCTTTTCCCGTAAAATTCATAACTCTTAATCTATACATCCAAAAATCACCATTTTTGGATACAATCAATAAAACTCATCAAAATATCATTTCAAATTTTTCCAGAATTTTTGAAGATCAGAAAAATTACGAAACTGAAAATCATAACAACCCTTAAAATCCCTTAATATCCCTTACAATCCCTTACCTCAAAAGAGCAGTACTTCTGACTGAATATCGAATATGATGCTGAAAGAAAATTGCACTGATGAATAGCAACTCACCAAGTATCTAAAATCTCACAAAATATGCTTCATAATATAGAGAGAGAAAGAGAGAAAGCTTATGTTTCTGGTGTGATTTTCAATTCTAACTTAGCCCTCTATTTATAGGAAAATTTTGGTAGGTTTGACCTGCAACCTGATGGCTTTACCTGCTACTATTCCCACCCACTACATTTGAAATATAATTCAGCACATTTTTTCACCAACCACAAGTGGGGCCCACCAATTCTAGAATTTTCCACCAAAATGATAAACTCCAAAAATTCAACAATTTCTGAACCAGTCATCTTGTAAAATTCATAATAAATCATACGTTCATTTTTAACGGTTCAAAATTTGTGGACATATACTCAACTTATATATGTATAACATATCCAAAAATTATCACGATCCAACGGTCGGATTAAAAATTATAACCCCCGTAAAATATCTCAAAAACCCTGATTTTTAATACCTCCATTCCGACAAAAATACGGATAAAAACCTCAACATTAACTCCTTCATTTTTTTAACCACAAAAATATATCCCTCATTCATATCCACATAAAATAAATATTTCCTTATCATATGAATCAATAATTAATTATTTACAAATAATATTACAGAATCATATTTATGACAACCAGGCCGTTCCTAGGAAAGAGGGGGCTTTCCAATAAGAATTTCTCCTTACTGGCGCGCAATTAGATGACCAAACCTCTCCTTAGACAGAACTTTCTAGACATTGACAATAATGTTATCTAATAATATTATTCAAATAATATGAATTATTGATCTGATAAAGGAAAATACTGTGCAGCAACAATTATTGAAACAACAATAATATAAAATATCAACGCAACAATTATTGAATCAATAAAATAAAATATTGAACAGTAATTACTGTAAAAATTATTGAGTAGTGCCTTCTTACGTAAGAATCAATAATTTCAAAAATACTATGCAATACTGTGTGCTACTGTGCAATAACGCGTATTACTGTATTTTAACCACCGGGTATTCCAACAGTGTTAACGGTAACAACTACGCCGTTATTTGTAAAAACTTAAATTTTTGTCGTTATCGTCATCCGACAGTTATTCGTTATGGGGCCCACAAATAGCTGCGCCGTCGTACGAATATTCCCCGACAGAAAGAATATTCTACGACCAAACGAATATTCCCCGACAACAATGATTATTTTATAACCACTTGCTTATTTTGAAAAAAAAAAATTCATATTTCACCCATAACTTTAAATTTTTATCAATTTAACCATTTACTGAATAGTAATTATAAGAAAAATTGAATACTTTTATTTCATAAAATTCGGGGTCTTACAGTGGCCATATGATATCTATCATAACCTAGATGCATGGCCTCCCATGTACGAAGGTTTTCTTGAGCACTTCCCAAAGATTCTAATTTCTAAAACAGTTTTTGACTATACCTTTATGTAAGGTGTTATTGTGAGGTGATGTCCACGGTTGAAACATGAGTCACATTTGGTATATATTTGTATCCAAACTCACAGCATATGTGTTGTTATATTTTGCACGACAATTGTTGTAATAAAGTTGTAGTTGTTTTCTGTACCATGTATTTGGCGACTCAGAATAGGTTGGATGGAATGAACCTATTTTGGGGTTGTCACAATTGTTGTTAGAAGTAAACCTCCTTGACATGGGTAAGCCTTATGTTAATAGTTATATTATATATCATACTATTTTAATATAACTTATTGTTATATAACATAAGTTTCAAGTGAACATAAGATATACAAAACTCTTACTTGGATAAATGATAAATAATATTATATAATATTATTATAATTAAAATATATCTTTTGAGTACAAATTGAATATAATATATTAAAATTATTGAATTTATGAAAATATAAATTGTATAAGTTCATAATTTAATTATATGTATTATATTTTATTTTGATAATTAGATCGGATTGAGGGAGTTTAGCGGGTGATATTTGGATTCGGCGAATTATTTTGGTACTATATTAAGGTACAGATTTCGTACTCTTTCAGCGATACTTTTGTTAAATTTGATGTGTTCGTTTTGTTTCTCGTTTCGAATTCTGTTATTATTTCACATAATTGTTCTTGTGAAATTCATATATTTCTTTCATTTTAGAGTTGACACATTGGACTCGTACTTGTACTCTTTGATATCATGTCTAGTATTTATTTTGATATTTGTAGAGCGATATATGTTGTTACCTTCTTTTGGAGACATTATAATTTAATTCGGTTCAACATATATATTAGAACCCCATTTTGTGGATATTGTGTCGCATGTGTTGAACACGGTATCTATTTTTATTGGTATTATGTCGCATGTGTTGTGACACGATACCTATTTTGATGGTATTATGTCGCATGTGTTGTGACGTGATATTTTTGTTATAATATACCGTAGGATATACCTGAACTATAACCACCTGTGGGGGTACCACAGGCATGTCGTCTTGGCACGAGAGGCATGACACTTTCCGTGGTAGTGTGATTAGTCCACGGCGTCTCCATTTTGGGCTCCGGAGTAAATGGGTCATTTAGTGTTTTGTTGTGGGAGGCGTATGGGTTAACCCTAGTTTTCTGTTCTGCAGATTTGTGATGTTGTGCCAAACACACATATCCGATTTGCATACATTTGGATTCGCGGTCCAATGTGTGATATGCCTGTGTGGCATTATTTTGGTTGCCTATGTGGCATCTTTTGACTTGCCTGTGTGGCAATATATATTTCTGAGCTCACCCGGTATGAAATAACACCCAACCATTTGATTCAGCCTATTATTTCATTGTATTAGTTTTGTTGATTTCTGTTCAGTTCAATTCATTGAGTTAGTTACTTCAGTTCGTTATTTCTTTATTCTTCAGTTGGTTTCGTCAATTTTGTTTATTCAGATATATTCCATTCAGATCTTTGGAGATTATATTTTCATTCGTATTTACACTTGAAGCTTTGTTCAGTATTTTGTCTCAATTGTTTTCCTATATCAGTTGTATATCTTTTGTATATCTGTATCCGTACTGGGCAATTGGCTCATGCTGTATTTTTCTTCCGGCAGGTTTGCAGGGGTGATTCAGGACTAGTGTGATGAGAGAGTTGTCTTTGACCGTCTAGGTTGTTTCGATATTTGATTTTGGTTATTTCGACTCTAGTTAGAGAATTGTATTTAGTACTTCATTGATGGATATCACTATTAATATTTTGAAATTACTAGTGCTCTGTTTACTTATTTTGAGGTTTGTTGTGCTTTGCACGTGACCTCCCTTTTCTTTTCGGGAAGAGGATGTTACAGAGATGGTATCAGAGCTTAGGTTCTTTCTTGTAGAAAACCTATTTAGGTTTGACCTGTGAGTTGTGGGTAAATTACTGGGTAGACGTAGAAGTTTGATTCGATTTTGTTCTCTATTTGGTTGGTCTTGATTTTGACCAAGTGTTTTTAGCTCTTTAAGTTGTAATTGATTTGAGAGAGGTGAGATAATTTATTAAGATTATTATTGTTATGCATTGGAGCAATGATATTAGTTAAGAATTGTGATTTAATCATTGAGGTGAATAAAGTTATACTTTGTACATATAAGAAATGATTATACGATTATGATATGAGCATTTGTATCAGTGAGTTTTGATATTGGAGAATTATTTGTTAGAGTTATTTCAGGTAATTACAAATTATTATGATTTTGGAATTGAGGATTTTATTTGGGTTAGATTCTGATTTTTGTTAAGTTGTGAATAATTTGAGGTATGTGAGTCGATGGGATAATATGATAAAGTGAAAACTATTAAGTACAGAGGATCCCTTGCAATTTTGAGCTGTTGTAAATATTCGAGGTAATTAGATTAATCATTTGGGGCTAATGATCAATTTTTTTGCTATTTTGTAGTAGGATATTAGAGTTATGTTGTATGGAGTTTCTTTGTGATAGTAAGAGGATATCTTTGAATTTGTTAGATTAAGGTTTGCAATAAGAGAATGATAGATTCACTAATTGATTAGATAGTAAGTGATGAAATTCAATTGATTTTGAGAGGTCTTGAATAATTGTAGTTTGCTTATACAGATGGTAAATATATGACTTAGAGTTTGATATGGTGATAAGGAGATCTTGATAGTATATTTTTGGTGTAATAATATTTGAGAACTAATTTGATTTGAGGTTATGATATTTTGAAACTCTTAAGGACTTAAGAGAGTTGGTGATAAAGAGATAGTAATAGTATATTCTTCGGTGTAATAATATTTGAGGACTAGTTCAAATTGAGGATGAGATATTTTGAAGCTTTTGAGGACTTGGGGAGAGTTGGTAATATAGTTTGCATAATTATTTTGTTTATCCGAAGTCATTGAAGTTTTGCAGGAAATTATAGGAAAAAAAAAGAAAAAAATTTGTTAAATCTTTGTCATGTGTTGAACATAAATATTTTACTAATTAAAGATAATTTTAAATATTTTGGGTATTCGAATCGTATTTAGATGAATAAATTTTTTTTTTGTGATTTCGAATTATGTTCCGAAGTGTACGTACGTTTGCAAGAATGAAACTCAAAGATATTAACGGGGGACTCGCACCAACAGTGGATCATGTGATTTAATGCGAAGAACCTTACCAAGGCTTGACACAGTAGTTGACGAATCTTTTACTAGTACATTGATAATTACGTGGACCGATGACTTATCCGCGTTGATCGTTAAAATTGCGGCGCTGCGTCTTAACTAAATTTTTTTTTGTAACTTATTGGAATTCCGAGGACGAAATTATTTTAAGGGGTGAAAAATGTAATAACCCATATTTTTTAAAAAAATTAAATATTAATTAATTTTATTTTATACAATTGTATTCAAATTGGAAAAGGTAAGTGACTATTTTTTTTTTCTTTATTTTGTTTGGAAAGTTAAATTATTTTAGTAGATAATTAAATAATCGATTAAATAAAAAATGGGAAGTCCATTAGAGTTTTGGTAGCTCCTATATTGAGCTATATTTATATTTAAAGAGTGAAGTTGTAACTTTAATCCTATTCTAATTTGATTAGTTGAATTTTCGAGTAGAATACTTATACGTGCTGCAGTCCATTAGAAAAATTATAATTAATTCATCTGATGTCAAAATTGAGTGAATCCAAATCAGGTTCCTTCAGTTTTTTGTCCTCTACAATTTTGAAGAAGTAAGCAACTTGAGATAATTTTAGATTGTCAAAAGCGGGTTATGAGGAGGAAGACAATCCCATTTGTTAATATTTTGTGGAAAAAAAAAATCATCCGGAGCGCGGAGCTACTTGGGAGATTGAGGAGTCTATTCGAGCGGAGTATCCGCATCTTTTTGATAATTAGGTACTTTTCATTTTTTTTTGATTCCGGGGACGGAATCCTTTTTAAAGGGGAGGTAATGTAATACCCGTAAAAAAATAAAAAATAAATAATAATAATAAGAATAATAATAATAATAATAATAATAATAAAATATATTATTAAAGCTTTTAATTGGACTTTTTATAAGACAGACTAAATTTATGTTAGTTTTCTTATGTTTGGGTTAAATTTATGTGGGCTAATTAAAAGTGATGGATAATATTATTTGGTTAAAAAAAATTGGGCCTTAATATTCATTGAACCCAATTAAAATTTTATTAGGGCAAGACCCTTTTACTTAATAAATAGCTAGACCTAATCTTATTTTGTTATACAATATTTTGAGAGAAAGATAGGAAGCAGTGGCAGGAAGAACATAAAGGAGAAGGGAATTGACAAGTTAATACTAGTAGTCCAGCTATAGAAAAGAGGCGGAAGAAGAACGAGGAGAACGAGAAAATTTGGCTGGAATTAAAAAGGGTTTGAGAACAAGATTAAGATTTTATTCACCATATTCTTTTTCTCAAAAAGGTAATTATTGTATTTATTTTTGAATACAATATATATATATATATATATATATATATATATATATATATATATTTACTATTCTGATTTCAAGTATACTATTAATTTATTGTGCCGCCGAATTAATCACCCAACTTCTTGTTATGATCTTGAATTGAAACTGAGAATATGAGTTTTATATTAGATAATGAAGTATTTGTTTGTATGAATTTGGCATCTAAAACAAATGAGTATACTATACGTATTTATGGTTCGATGCAGTAGAGTTAAGCATGTTCAGAGTATATGATATATATGAATTATTCGTTATTGCAATATTGTTGTTAGAAGTAAACCTCTTTGACATGGGTAAGCCTTATATTAATAGTTATATTATATATCATACTATTTTAATATAACTTATTGTTATATAACATAACTTTCAAGTGAACATAAGATATACAAAACTCTTACTTGGATAAATGATAAATAATATTATATAATATTATTATAATTAAAATATATCTTTTGAGTACAAATTGAATATAGTATATTAAAATTATTGAATTTATGAAAATATAAATTGTATAAGTTCATAATTTAATTATATGTATTATATTTTATTTTGATAATTAGATCGGATTGAGGGAGTTTAGCGGGTGATATTTGGATTCGGCGAATTATTTTGGTACTATATTAAGGTACGGATTTCGTACTCTTTCAGCGATACTTTTGTTAAATTTGATGTGTTCGTTTTGTTTCTCGTTTCGAATTCTGTTATTATTTCACATAATTATTCTTGTGAAATTCATATATTTGTTTCATTTTGGAGTTGACACATTGGACTCGTACTTGTACTCTTTGATATCATGTCTAGTATTTATTTTGATATTTGTAGAGCGATATATGTTGTTACCTTCTTTTGGAGACATTATAATTTGATCCGGTCTAACATATATATTAGAACCCCATTTTGTGGATATTGTGTCGCATGTGTTGTAACACGGTATCTATTTTTCTTGGTATTATGTCGCATGTGTTGTGACACGATACCTATTTTGATGGTATTATATCGCATGTGTTGTGACATGATATTTTTGATAGAATATGCCGTAGGGTATACCTGAGCTATAACCACCTGTGGGGGTACCACAGGCATGTCGTCTTGGCACGAGAGGCATGACACTTTCCGTGGCAGTGTGATTAGTCCACGGCGTCTCCATTTTGGGCTCCGGAGTAAATGGGTCATTTGGTATTTTGTTGTGGGAGGCGTATGGGTTAACCCTAGTTTTCTGTTCTGCGGATTTGTGATATTGTGCCAAACACACATATCCGATTTGTATACATTTGGATTCGCGGTCCAATGTGTGATATGCCTGTGTGGCATTATTTTGGTTGCCTATGTGGCATCTTTTGACTTGCCTATGTGGCAATATATATTTTTGAACTCACCTGGTATGAAATAACACCCAACTATTTGATTCAGCCTATTATTTTATTGTATTAGTTTTGTTGGTTTCTGTTCAGTTCAATTCATTGAGTTAGTTACTTCAGTTCGTTATTTTTTTATTCTTCAGTTGGTTTCGTCAATTTTGTTTATTTAGATATATTCCATTCAGATCTTTGGAGATTATATTTTCATTCGTATTTACACTTGAAGCTTTTGTTCAGTATTTTGTCTCAATTATTTTCGTATATCAGTTGTATATCTTTTGTATATCTGTATTCGTACTGGGCAATTGGCTCATGCTGTGTTTTTCTTCCGGCAGGTTTGCAGGGGTGATTCAGGACTAGTGTGATGAGAGAGTTGTCTTTGACCGTCTAGGTTGTTTCGATGTTTGATTTTGGTTATTTCGACTCTAGTTAGAGAATTGTATTTAGTACTTCATTGATGGATATCACTATTAATATTTTGAAATTATTAGTGCTATGTTTACTTATTTTGAGGTTTGTTGTGCTTTGCATGTGACCTCCCTTTCCTTTTCAGAAAGGGGGTGTTACAGAGATGGTATCAGAACTTAGGTTCTTTCTTGTAGAAAACCTATTTAGTTTTGACCTGTGAGTTGTGGGTAAATTACTGGGTAGACGTAGAAGTTTGATTCGATTTTGTTCTCTGTTTGGTTGGTCTTGATTTTGACCAAGTGTTTTTAGCTCTTTAAGTTGTAATTGATTTGAGAGAGGTGAGATAATTTAATAAGATTATTATTGTTATGCATTGGAGCAATGATATTAGTTAAGAATTGTGATTTAATCATTGAGGTGAATAAAGTTTTACTTTGTACATATAAGAAATGATTATACAATTATGATATGAGCATTTGTATCAGTGAGTTTTGATATTGGAGAATTATTTGTTAGTGTTATTTCAGGTAATTACAAATTATTATGATTTTAGAATTGAGGATTTTATTTGGGTTAGATTCTGATTTTTGTTAAGTTGTGAATAATTTGAGGTATGTGAGTCGATGAGATAATATGATAAAGTGAAAACTATTAAGTACAGAGGATCCCTTGCAATTTTGAGCTGTTGTAAATATTCGAGGTAATTAGATTAATCATTTGGGGCTAATGATCAATTTTGCCGCTATTTTGTAGTAGGATATTAGAGTTATGTTGTATGGAATTTCTTTGTGATAGTAAGAGGATATCTTTGAATTTGTTAGATTAAGGTTTGCAATAAGAGAATGATAGATTCACTAATTGAGTAGATAGTAAGTGATGAAATTCAATTGATTTTGAGAGGTCTTGAATAATTGTAGTTTGCTTATACAGATGGTAAATATATGACTTAGAGTTTGATATGGTGATAAGGAGATCTTGATAGTATATTTTTGGTGTAATAATATTTGAGAACTAATTTGATTTGAGGTTATGATATTTTGAAACTCTTAAGAACTTAAGAGAGTTGGTGATAAAGAGATAGTAGTAGTATATTCTTCGGTGTAATAATATTTGAGGACTAGTTCAAATTAAGGATGAGATATTTTGAAGCTTTTGAGGACTTGGGGAGAGTTGGTAATATAGTTTGTATAATTGTTTTGTTTATCCGAAGTGATTGAAGTTTTGCAGGAAATTATGTAAAAAAAAAAAAGGAAAATAATTTAATAAATCTTTGTCATGTGTTGAACATAAACATTTTACTAATTAAAGATAATTTTAAATATTTTGGGTATTCGAATCGTATTTAGATGAATAAATTTTTTTTTTGTGATTTCGAATTATGTTCCGAAGTGTACGTACGTTTGCAAGAATGAAACTCAAAGATATTAACGGGGGACTCGCACCAACAGTGGATCATGTGATTTAACGCGAAGAACCTTACCAAGGCTTGACACAGTAGCTGACGAATCTTTTACTAGTACATTGATAATTACGTGGACCGATGACTTATCCGCGTTGATCGTTAAAATTGTGGCGCTGCGTCTTAACTAAAATTTTTTTTGTAACTAATTGGAATTCCGAGGACGGAATTATTTTAAGGGGTGAAAAATGTAATAACCCATATTTTTAAAAAAAATTAAATATTAATTAATTTTATTTTATACAATTGTATTCAAATTGGAAAAGGTAAGTGACTATTTTTTTTCTTTGTTTTGTTTGGAAAGTTAAATTATTTTAGTAGATAATTAAATAATCGATTAAATAAAAAATGGGAAGTCCATTAGAGTTTTGGTAGCTCCTATATGGAGCTATATTTATATTTAAAGAATGAAGTTGTAACTTTAATCCTATTCTAATTTGATTAGTTGAATTTTCGAGTAGAATACTTATACGTGCTGCAGTCCATTAGAAAAATTATAATTAATTCATCTGATGTCAGAATTGAGTGAATCCAAATCAGGTTCCTTCAGTTTTTCGTCCTCTACAATTTTGAAGAAGTAAGCAACTTGAGACAATTTTAGATTGTCAAAAGCGGGTTATGAGGAGGAAGACAATCCCATTTGTTAATATTTTGTGAAAAAAAAAAAATCACCCGGAGCGCGGAGCTACTTGGGAGATTGAGGAGTCTATTCGAGCGGAGTATCCGTATCTTTTTGATAATTAGGTACTTTTCATTTTTTTGATTCCGGAGACAGAATCCTTTTTAAGGGGGAGGTAATGTAATACCCGTAAAAAAATAAAAAAAAATAAAAAATAATAATAATAATAATAATAATAATAAAATATATTATTAAAGCTTTTAATTGAACTTTTTATAAGACAGACTAAATTTATGTTAGTTTTCTTATGTTTGGGTTAAATTTATGTGGGCTAATAAAAAGTGATGGGTAATATTATTTGGTTAAAAAAAAATTGGGCCTTAATATTCATTGAACCCAATTAAAATGTTATGAGGGCAAGACCCCCTTACTTAATAAATAGCTAGACCTAATCTTATTTTGTTATACAATATTTCGAGAGAAAGATAGGAAGCAGTGGCAGGAAGAACATAAAGGAGAAGGGAATTGACAAGTTAATACTAGTAGTCCAGCTATAGAAAAGAGGCGGAAGAAGAACGAGGAGAACGAGAAAATTTGGCTGGAATTAAAAAGGGTTTGAGAACAAGATTAAGATTTTATTCACCATATTCTTTTTCTCAAAAAGGTAATTATTGTATTTATTTTTGAATACAATATATATATATATATATATATATATATATATATTTATTTATTTATTTATTTACTATTCTGATTTCAAGTATACTATTAATTTATTGTGCCGCCGAATTAATCACCTAACTTCTTGTTATGATCTTGAATTGAAACTGAGAATATGAGTTTTATATTAGATAATGAAGTATTTGTTTGTATGAATTTGGCATCTAAAACAAATGAGTATACTATACGTATTTATGGTTCGATGCAGTAGAGTTAAGCATGTTCAGAGTATATGATATATATGAATTATTCGTTATTGCAATATTGTTGTTAGAAGTAAACCTCCTTGACATGGGTAAGCCTTGTGTTAATAGTTATATTATATATCATACTATTTTAATATAACTTATTGTTATATAACATAAGTTTCAAGTGAACATAAGATATACAAAACTCTTACTTGGATAAATGATAAATAATATTATATAATATTATTATAATTAAAATATATCTTTTGAGTACAAATTGAATATAGTATATTAAAATTATTGAATTTATGAAAATATAAATTGTATAAGTTCATAATTTAATTATATGTATTATATTTTATTTTGATAATTAGATCGGATTGAGGGAGTTTAGCGGGTGATATTTGGATTCGACGAATTATTTTGGTACTATATTAAGGTACGGATTTCGTACTCTTTCAGCGATACTTTTGTTAAATTTGATGTGTTCATTTTGTTTCTCGTTTCGAATTCTGTTATTATTTCACATAATTGTTCTTGTGAAATTCATATATTTGTTTCATTTTGGAGTTGACACATTGGACTCGTACTTGTACTCTTTGATATCATATCTAGTATTTATTTTGATATTTGTAGAGCGATATATGTTGTTACCTTCTTTTGGAGACATTATAATTTGATTCGGTTCAACATATATATTAGAACTGTAAGACCCCGAATTTTATGAAATAAAAGTATTCAATTTTTCTTATAATTACTATTTAGTAAATGGTTAAATTGATAAAAGTTTAAAGTTATGAGTGAAATATGATTTTTTTTCAAAATAAGCAAGTGGTTATAAAATAATCATTGTTGTCGGGGAATATTCTTTCTGTCGGGGAATATTCGTACGACGGCGCAGCCATTTGTGGGCCCCATAACAATATAACTGTCGGGTGAAGAAAACGACAAATTTAAGTTTTTACAAATAACGGCGTAGTTGTTACCGTTAACACTGTTGGAATACCCGGTGATTAAAATACAGTAATACGCGTTATTGCACAGTAGCACACGGTATTGCATAGTATTTTTGAAATTATTGATTCTTACGTAAGAAGGCACTACTCAATAATTATTACAGTAGTTACTGTTCAATATTTTATTTTATTGATTCAATAATTGTTGCGTTGATATTTTATATTATTGTTGTTTCAATAATTGTTGTTGCACAGTATTTTCCTTTATTAGATCAATAATTCATATTATTTGAATAATATTATTAGATAACATTATTGGCAATGTCTAGAAAGTTCTGTCTAAGGAGAGGTTTGGTCATCTAATTGCGCGCCAGTAAGGAGAAATCCTTATTGGAAAGCCCCCTCTTTCCTGGGAACGGCCTGGTTGTCATAAATGTGATTCTGTAATATTATTTGTGAATAATTAATTATTGATTCATGTGATAAGAAAATATTTATTTTATGGGGATATAAATGAGGGATATATTTTTGTGGTTAAAAATGAATGAGTTAATGTTGAGATTTTTATCAGTATTTTTATCGGAATGGAGGTATTAAAAATCAGGGTTTTTGAGATATTTTGCGGGGGTTATAATTTTTAATCCGACCGTTGGATCGTGGTAATTTTTGGATATGTTATACATATATAAGTTGAGTATATGTCCATAAATTTTGAACCGTTAAAAATGAACGTATGATTTATTATGAATTTTACGAGATGACTGGTTCAGAAATTGTTGAATTTTCGGAGTTTATCATTTTGGTGGAAAATTCTAGAATTGGTGGGCCCCACTTGTGGTTGGTGAAGAAATGTGCTGAATTATATTTCAAATGTGGTGGGTGGGAATAGTAGCAGGTAAAGCCATCAGGTTGCAGGTCAAACCTACTAAAATTTTCCTATAAATAGAGGGCTAAGTTAGAATTGAAAATCACACCAGAAACATAAGCTTTCTCTCTTTCTCTCTCTATATTATGAAGTATATTTTGTGAGTTTTAAGATACTTGGTGAGTTGCTATTCATTAGTGCAAGTTTCCTTCAGCATCATATCCGATATCCAGTCAGAAGTACTGCTCTTTTGAGGTAAGGGATAGTAAGGGATAGTAATGGATTTTAAGGGTTGTTATGATTTTTAGTTTCGTAATTTTTCTGACCTTCAAAAATTTTGGAAAAATTTGAAATGATATTTTGATGAGTTTTCTTGATTGTGTCTAAAAATGGTGATTTTTGGATGTATAGATTGAGAGTTATGAGAAAAGACTATTTTAAAAGTAACAGCTTATAATTCCTTGTGGTTAACTCCAAAATTGATGAAATTTTTATTGGGAGTACATGTATATGATAGAAGTATACTCTGTAAATTTCAGAATTTTTAGACAAAAGTATAATTTTTGATAAATGTCTAAATATTCGGCTATTTTGGCCATATGAAAAATAGTAAATGACTTTTAAAAATTCTGAGAAAAATATATGTTCACTATGGGACTATATTATGCTAAATTCCAGAAAAGAAATATTTTTGGAACGGATTTGGTATTTTTCATGAAAATAGTCTAGTTATGAGAAAATGAATTAAATATGTTATGTGAAGTAAGAAAATTAAAAATAGGATTTTATTGCTTGAGAATCCTATATATGAGGTATATGCAGATTTTTTTGATGAGGGTTTTGGTTATTGATGATGAAATCTTAAGAGTTGGCATTTTATGATGATTAAATGCATTAATTAGTAAAGTGTAAACAATTTAAATAAATTGTTTATACGCTTAAGAATATTATTCTTTCAATATCATTATACCGAAATATTGGTATGTATATTATTGTGGAATTTCTACCTTTTTCATGTCAGGGTTACTATTCACGAGTTACTATTTATGAGTTACTATTCACGAGTTACTATTCACGACAAAATTGGTTTTTTTTTTCTAACCAAATTATAGTTGATTTATGAATATTACTCTTGAGATTAAATCTATGATCATGTTGATCATATTGTTTTTATTATCATATATAACATTTTTATAACCTTGATGTTGAAATTCTCTTTCGCTTGAGTGTAAAGATGGGTAAATTATTGGTATGATCATGACTATGGGTTCTCTTTGGCCAGTAGTGCAAAGTTGAATTGTTGACTGGTATGATCATGACCATTGAATTTATAAGTGAATATCTTTAGCTTAAGTGCAAAGGTGAATTGATTAACATGGTTATAATTATTGTTTATATAAATTCTGAAATGATTATATATTTCTTTGAGATATTAATATATTTGGCCTGTAGTGCAAATATGAACTGTTGATGAATATATTTGGCCGTAGTGCAAATATGAACTGTTGAGGAATATCTTTGGCCTGTAGTGCAAAGATGAATTGTTGATGAATATCTTTGGCCCGTAGTGCAAAGATGACATGTTGTTGAATATCTTTGGCCAGCAGTGCAAAGATGAACAGATGTTGAGATAAACATGACCAATTGGTGATATAAATGAATATCTTTGGTCGTAGTGCAAAGATGGATTTATTAGTATGATTATGAACAGGAAATGTGATTTGGTATAACCATGATCTTTGATGTTTCAGGTAAAGATAGGTGATGAAAATCATCTTCGTCCTGGATGAGAAGAGGAATTTAGAACTACAGTTATGATTATGAGTTATTCATATGATTGTGGACCAGAATTGTTGATTGATGTTACAGGGATAAAACATTGTTGATGGATTTTTAACATGGAGAAGATAATAGACTTTATAGTCTATTTGACTCTTCTAATGGATTGCTAGTTCCGCTGCAACTATGGTTAAAATTTTTATCATTTATCATATGTTCTAAATCTCTGATTTATTGTTGATGAAGGCTATTGATAATTTAATTATCTTTAGTCATGATATTCTTTACTGAGCTAGTTGTGCTCACCCTTTTGCTTCACAATTCCTTTCAGGTAATAAGAGTGTAGCTGAGTCGAGCGGGGGTAACAAGGGAATAGAACGGTGGTCATCATTTAGTAGTTATATTTGGTGAAGAAAATAGGGTGAGGCGAACCCAACGTTGGAAGGGTGTTTTGTCACTATCATACAAGATGTCTAATGACATACAACCTCGTGTCATCATAAGACAGGGTTGTGCTCATCCACTTGCTGAGTATATCTATGGGCACTACCTATATAATCTTGGTGTTTGTTTGAAGTATAATTCTCAATTAGAGACAGTGGAGATAATGATAAGTCAAGAGAAGACTCACCATTGGGAAGAATATGATAGTAATCTTTTCGTTTTTCTTTGGGGTCTATTGGGTCAATCAAGGATAATTCTGTGGCCATATGATATCTATCATAACCTAGACGCGTGGCCTTCCATGTACGAAGGTTTCCTTGAGCACTTCCCAAAGATTCTAATTTCTAAAACAGTTTTTGACTATACCTTTATGTAAGGTGTTATTGTGAGGTGATGTACACGGTTGGAACATGAGTCACATTTGGTATATATTTGTATCCAAACTCACAGCATATGTGTTGTTGTATTTTGCACGACAATTGTTGTAATAAAGTTGTAGTTATTTTCTGTACCATGTATTTGACGACTCAGAATGGGTTGGGTGGAATGGACCTATTTTGGGGTCGTTACAAGAACCCCATTTTGTGGATATTGTGTCGCATGTGTTGTAACACGATATCTATTTTTATTGGTATTATGTCACATGTGTTGTGACACGATACCTATTTTGATCGTATTATGTCGCATGTGTTATGACATGATATTTTTGTTAGAATATACCGTAGGGTATACCTGAGCTATAACCACCTGTGGGGGTACCACAGGCATGTCGTCTTGGCACGAGAGGCATGACACTTTCCGTGGCAGTGTGATTAGTCCACGGCGTCTCCATTTTGGGCTCCGGAGTAAATGGGTCATTTGGTGTTTTGTTGTGGGAGGCGTATGGGTTAACCCTAGTTTTCTGTTCTGCGGATTTGTGATGTTGTGCCAAACACACATATCCGATTTGCATACATTTGGATTCGCGGTCCAATGTGTGATATGCCTGTGTGGTATTATTTTGGTTGCCTATGTGGCATCTTTTGACTTGCCTGTGTGGCAATATATATTTCTGAGCTCACCCGGTATGAAATAACACCCAACCATTTGATTCAGCCTATTATTTCATTGTAATAGTTTTGTTGGTTTCTGTTCAGTTCAATTCATTTAGTTAGTTACTTCAGTTCGTTATTTTTTTATTCTTCAGTTGGTTTCGTCAATTTTGTTTATTCAGATATATTCCATTCAGATCTTTGGAGATTATATTTTCATTCGTATTTACACTTGAAGCTTTGTTCAGTATTTTGTCTCAATTATTTTCGTATATCAGTTGTATATCTTTTGTATATCTGTATCCGTACTGGGCAATTGGCTCATGCTGTGTTTTTCTTCCGACAGGTTTGCAGGGGTGATTCAGGACTAGTGTGATGAGAGAGTTGTCTTTGACCGTCTAGGTTGTTTCGATGTTTGATTTTGGTTATTTCGACTCTAGTTAGAGAATTGTATTTAGTACTTCATTGATGGATATCACTATTAATATTTTGAAATTATTAGTGCTCTGTTTACTTATTTTGAGGTTTGTTGTGCTTTGCACGTGACCTCCCTTTTCTTTTCGGGAAGGGGGTGTTACATCTATCCAATATGTATTGATATAATTATAATTCGACTGAAATATTTCGTAATATATAACAATAAATATTAAATAATATAGAATGGAGTGAGTATTAAATAGTTAATCCACCAAAGAAAATTTTGTGTTTCTTATGTTTTTTTTTCTCTTGTTCTATATATGCATGACAGACAAATATGTCATTTGAACAAATGGGGGCCAACTTGCTGTTTTGCTAGCTTATTCCTCCGTTGTCTTTCTTTTCAATTTTCAATTTTCAATTTTCAATTTTCAATTTTTTTCGTAATAACCTCTTGAATCTTTGTACGTTATGATAGAAGGAATGTAAAAAATAAAATGCTTTTGGTTTTGCTTAGTAAAAAGTAAAAACAAAAATATGATATACATACATACATATATATATATATATACACACACACACACACTAGTAGTAATTACTGTTCATAATTTTAAAATTAATTTACTGTTTATAATTTTAAAATTAATTACTGTTTATAATTTTAAAATTAATTTACTGTTCATAATTTTAAAATTAATTTACTGTTTATAATTTTAATATTAATTACTGTTTATAATTTTAAAATTAATTACTGTTTATAATCTTAAAATTAATTTACTGTTCATAAAATTTTATTTGATATTAATTACAAAAATAATTAAATATATTTTTTTATTTATTTTCTTATTTTTTGGCACACTTTTTAAATTTATATTATACTTTAAAATATTTTTTTTATTTTCTTCATAAAAATTTTCCTCCAAATAATCTACATAATCACTGCCACATCAGACAAGGACGTCACATCAGCCGATATAACGGACAACTCAGCTGCTTAGCTGTCATTTTCCGTTAAAGTCAAAGTTTTTAACGGTTTTTTTTAATTTTGTGTTAAAAAAATCGAGTTCAGTGAGTTGACTGTAAAAAAAAAAATTTAATTATTTATCTGTAAATTGACATATAATATAGTGACTAAAAAAATATTTAAACCTAATAATGGCCTTAAACCAAATAAAATGTAGATTCTGGAAACCTACACATGAAGGAATATTTTAATTGCATCACTACCGCAGGCTAAGATAATAAAAGATGTACATGAGAAAATGTATATATATATAAATAAAAATGATTAGCCAGCCTAGCGCTGACCATGCCATATATTAAATCAATAGCAGAGAATGGGTGAATGAATGTGCTCCTCTAAATTATTACTCCTTCTTTATCAGGATAGAAGTATTGATTGACTTTTTGTATATATTACTCCTTTTGTCTCAAATTAGTTGTTCAATTTTGACTTTTTTAAGTCAAATTGACTATTTTTAGAATTTATAATTAAACATATATAAATATATTTCTAAAATTATAAAAATTGGGATTAGTAATAAATTGTATATACTTTCTTTTGGTTATAATCACTTCACCTATATTTTAGCAAAAATAGTAAAAATATTAGTTTTAAAAATGGTCACTTTGACTTTAAAAAGTCAAAACTGAGCAGTTAATTTGGGACGGAGGGAGTATAAAAGAAGATAAAATAATAAAATTATCTATATTTAAATTATCATTTAATTACATAGTTTTTTGCACATTATTAGTGATGCTCCATAAATATACATAAAAAATAAAAATATAACAATTAATAATAAGGGTATTATAGGCAAATTATTGTAAAAAATAAATCATTTAAAGTAAGTAAATATTTTATTTGGAACTACCAAAAATAATATAATAAAGATTTTTATCATGGGACGGAGAGAATATTATACGACTACACCGTGACATTAATTACACCTCTCTCTCTCTATAGGAGGTTAATTAACTCATCTGCAAATAGTCAACTAATAAAGTCAAAACATACAAACACGTCTTGTTAATTATATTTTTAAGAGACCCAGAGAGAGGTTACATTCATAGAAAAAACCAAAAAAGAAACCATTAAGACACAGTTTATGCAAAGATAGAGATGCCATTTAATTAGCAAAAAATAAAATACAGATGCCGTTTGATTCCTTTTGGCATTTCTTGTCATTGTGCGCAGGCAGGCAGAAAAAAAACATCCATCCTTAATTCTCTATATAAACAAACTTGTACAACGTCAAGCCATACTAGCTCCCATTGACTCTCAAGAACACACTACTTTTTCCTTGAAAGCAAGAACAAGTCGAAAATGGTAACCCTCTTACTTACTTAAGAGATCGATCTTATAAGCTCATCAATTAATGCCACATTTCTTCACTACTACCGCTACATCCTACTTAATATGCATGCATGGCATGCATAAGATTCTGTGTTCTCTAGTATTTCTCTAAAATTTAACTGTACATTATTATATATGCAGGGTATCTTAGGAGGAGAAGTCAAAATCAAACAGAAACAACCAACAAAACTCGGAGGAAGAAGAGCATCTCTCTTTGTATATGGTACTTACTTTTTATGGCAGTTGTAACAACAAGAGTTTAGTTTCCAAATTAATTTGGATTGAATGTGATCGACTTACTTGTGTTTTGATCGATACTTGCAGCGACAACAGGGCTTGAGAACATGGCATTTATAGCCAATGCTGTGAGCCTAATAACTTACTTTTATGGGTACATGAACTTCAGCTTGACAAAATCGGCCAACATGCTTACAAATTTCATGGGGGCTTCCTATTTGCTATCATTATTTGGAGGATTTATTTGCGATACGTACTTGTCCAGATTCAAGACTTGTATTCTGTTTGGATCCGTAGAAGTCTTGGTATGTTCCCGCAAATCAATAGGAATCTTTTACATCTGTTTTTACACATGCGAACTCAATATCACGGCGAAAATTTCAACTTGTTTTCAAAAGAGACTATAACCATATTAAAGATTTACTCCCTCCGTCCCCAGATAAAAAAATTTCACGCATACTAAGAAGAAGAATGAAATGACAAAATTGCACATAATAATATGTCATTAATCATTTCCAATGTAGGTGAGAGTGACTTTCTAGTTTTTCAATTCAAAATATTTTCGACACATAACTAATTATACTTATTGAATATGGAGAGAGAATTAGAATAAAAAAAATATGAGATATTTAATGCTAAGGGTATAATAGGAAAAATTGTGTAAAAAGTTGGTTATTAAAGGAAAGTGGACATTTAACATGGGACTACCCAAAATAGTACTCCCTCCGTTCCATAATAAAGTCGTTTTAGAAAAATATTTTTGTTCCTTAATATAAGTCGTTTGAGAATTTCAAGTAAGCATTAATTGCTTAGTTTTCAATATTACCCCAAATATTAAATGTAACTTTAGTTCTCTCACTATTTTTTTTTCAATAAATAACAATCTCTTCTTCCAGTACAAGGGCAATATAGACAATTGATATTAATTATAGTTAATGTTATACAATCATTTCCTTAATACTTGTGTACAACTCTAAAACGACCTATATTAAGGAACGGAGGGAATAATAAAAATTTTTATCCTGAGACGGAGGGAGTACAATTTTACCAAGAATTTAATACTATTATTTAGTCAAGTTTAAACGCAACTAATTATCAGTCTTTTATCTTTGTCATGGTTGTCAACTTAGACCAGATTATTACATATGATATTTATGGTTACTGTAATCGTAAGAAAAAACACTAGTTGACTTGGGAAGATTAAAAAAAACAATAACACCCATTGTATTATTAATCAATGGTTTATTATTTAGTCACTGCTTCATCATGAACTAACAATATTACAATAGCACATAATGATACGAAGAACCAATGATGTATAAATACACCTACCACGCATGTATCTTTTTCACCAACCAGATTATGTTCTTACATATATAAATATTAAGTTTTCACAAATTAATACATTTCATAACCAAATAAAATTAAATTAAATACTCTTGGATAATTAAGTTGAAAAAATATAAGAAAGAAGAGGTGATTAGAGCCAAATGCCATCAACATATGGTCGGTCGATCTCTATGTAAAAATTTATAAAGAAATATGAGCTACAAATGAATCCTAAGATATTCGTTATAAAAACAAAATAATAATTCATCATTTATGTAATTGCAGGGCTATGCACTCCTAGCAGTACAGGCATACTTCCAACAGCTAAGACCCTCTCCTTGCAAGGATGTTGCACCAAGCCTAATGAATCATTGTGAGGCTGCAGACAGTGGCCAAGTTGCAATCCTATACACAGGTCTCTACTTAGTTGCATTTGGGACAGGTGGGGTTAAAGCCGCTCTCCCCTCACTGGGAGCTGATCAATTTGATGAGGGAGACCCTAAGGAGGCAGCTTTGCTGTCTAGCTATTTCAACTGGTTACTTTTTTTCGTTGTTACTGGAGCTATCTTTGGTGTGACTTTCCTGGTCTGGATTAGTGACAGTCAAGGTTGGGACTGGGCTTTTGGGGTGTCTACTTTAGCGGTACTAATGGCAATTTTTTTCCTATGCATGGGAAAATCAATCTATAGGAATAATGTCCCAAAAGGAAGCCCACTCAGTCGGATACTACAGGTATATATGCACCGATATATTCATGTAAACTAGCTAGCTAGTTTATATTTACCAATGAGAATATATAGATATTTTAGATGTAGTATACTAATTATGTAGTTTACGCTGATCCATGTACAGGTATTCGTGGCTGCAATTAGAAACCGAAATCTTTCACTGCCAGAAACTGCAGGAGAGTTCCATGAGATTCACGACAAAGAAGCTGGAATGGGAAATGAGATTCTCCAGAAAACTGATCAATTCAAGTACTGTTTCATCCAACATTTTGAATTGTTAATCATAGCTAACTAGTGGCCATTTTTATTAGTTAGCCAACATTATTAATCCAATCAAACGTTGCAGGTTCTTGGATCGCGCAGCAATTATTAGGAGCACAGATTCATCCACACTCAACAATCCCAGACCCTGGAGCATGTGTACAGTGACACAAATTGAAGAAACGAAAATTGTATTGCGAATGCTCCCAATTATAGTAAGCACTATCTTCATGAACACGTGTTTGGCTCAACTCCAAACTTTCAGCATCCAACAAAGCAATACTATGGACAGAAATCTCCTTGGTTTTCAAGTCCCTGGCTCCTCAATTCCCGTCATTCCCCTCGTCTTTATGTTCATTCTAATCCCGATATATGATCGCATTTGTGTTCCAATTCTCCGAAAGTTCACAGGGATTCCCACTGGAATCCGACACCTACAACGCATTGCAGTTGGACTAGTCCTCTCAGCTATTTCAATGGCCATAGCAGGAATCATAGAAACACACCGAAAGTCTGTTGCTGTCGAGCATAATATGGTTGACTCCACTGACCCTTTGCCAATAAGCGTGTTCTGGTTAGGTTTCCAATATGCTATATTTGGAATGGCTGACATGTTTACACTGGTGGGACTGCTAGAGTTTTTCTATGCAGAGAGTTCATCAGGAATGAAGTCACTGGGCACAGGCATTTCATGGTGTTCATTGGCATTTGGATTCTTCTTAAGCTCAGTGACTGTGGACGTGGTGAATAAGGTGAGTGGTGGATGGTTTAGAAGTAATAATTTGAACAGGGATAATTTGAACTATTTCTATTGGTTATTAGCAGGGTTGAGTGTATTGAATCTTGGGGCTTATATGGTATGTGCATCTTGGTATAGATATAAAAAAATTGAAATGAAGCAATTAGACGGCGAGAGCAAAGTTGAACTGAATTAGGGAGATCAGTATAAGCTGGTGATGGCAGGTTAGGCCACATGATTCTTCTAAAGCTCATTGAACTTGAGCATGAATATGATGTAATAACTTTAATTGCTGCCACATTTTATATGACAAAGAACTCCTTTTTTGGCACCAACGAGTGAAGGAGGAAGATTGAGTAATGAATTAATGGGTAAATTAGACCTGATAATATAGTTGGTTAACTGTTGGATCAACCCATATTAACCGGAACTAAATGGGTTGATTAACTATTTTTATTTATTTGGAATGGGTAAGTTTGGAACTATATTTTAAAAAAGAAATATAATTTCAACCCGGTTAATCATTTTTCGACCCTTATTTTATTCCAAATCCAAATTAAAAGTTCTTTCCACCCATATTTACATATTCAAAAAGCTCAACCACCCACCCCCACCCCCCACGCCCCACGCCCCACGCCCCACGCCCCAACCCCCCAACACCCACACTCACACCCAAACCCAAAAAAAATAATATTATGTGATTATGTATACACCAATTACCCCCACTTCTCTCACCTCACCTCATCCCATCCCACCCCACACACACACGGCCACACCCAAAAAAAATAATATATGTGATTATGTATACACCCCTTACCCTCACCCACCCCACGCCACCGCCCACCTCACCTCTCCCCCCACCCCAAACCCCCACCCCCCACCCCCCACCCCCCACCCAAAAAAATAATATATATACACCACCCACCCCACCCCCTACCCCTACCCCCACTCACCCCACCCCATGCCACGCCACTCCACCCCACCCCACCTAGATACCCACCCACCCATTTACCCACCCCCACCAACCACCCACCACTAACCACCAACCCAACCTACCCACCCCACCCCCACCCCCCCCCACCCCCACCCCCACCCCCACCCTATCCACACCTCCACGCACCCACCCACCCACCGACCTACCTACGCACCCCCACACCCTACCCCTTACCCACCCCACCCCACCTACCTACCTACCTACATATCCACCCCAACCACACATCCATCCAATCCACCAACCTACCCATCCCCACCCCACGTACCTACCCACCGACCCACCCACGCAACACTCCCTCCTAAGAAAAAATAATATTAAGCGATTATGTATACACCACTCACCTCACCCACCCCACACCCTACCCCCAACCCTACCTCCACCCACCCCACCCACACTACCCCCACCCCAGCTCCCAAAAAAAAATAATATTATGTGATTACGTATACATCCCTTACCCCCACCCACCCCCACCCACCCCCGCCTCCACCTCCACCCAAAAAAAATAATATTATGTGATTATGTATACACCCTCACCCTATCCCACTCCTACCCCACCCCACCCACCACCACCCACCCCCCACCCCCACCCTATCCACACCTCCACGCACCCACCCACCCACCGACCTACCTACGCACCCCCACACCCTACCCCTTACCCACCCCACCCCACCTACCTACCTACCTACATATCCACCCCAACCACGCATCCATCCAATCCACCAACCTACCCATCCCCACCCCACGTACCTACCCACCGACCCACCCACGCAACACTCCCTCCTAAGAAAAAATAATATTAAGCGATTATGTATACACCACTCACCTCACCCACCCCACACCCTACCCCCAACCCTACCTCCACCCACCCCACCCACACTACCCCCACCCCAGCTCCCAAAAAAAAATAATATTATGTGATTACGTATACATCCCTTACCCCCACCCACCCCCACCCACCCCCGCCTCCACCTCCACCCAAAAAAAATAATATTATGTGATTATGTATACACCCTCACCCTATCCCACTCCTACCCCACCCCACCCACCCCCACCCCCACCCCCACCCTCCAACCCCAACCCCTACCTCCCACCCACACCCACACCCAAAAAAAATAATATTATGTGATTATGTATACACCCCTTACCCCCCCCCCACCGCCCACCGCCCACCTAAAAAAAATAATATGTATACACCACTCATATTCACATATTCAAAAAGCTTAACCACCCACCCCCACCCCCACGCCCCAACCCCCCCCACACCCACACCCAAACCCAAAAAAAATAATATTATGTGATTATGTATACACCAATTACCCCCACTTCTCCCACCCCACCCCACCCCATCCCACCCCACCCCACCCCATCCCACCCCACACCCACACGGCCACACCCAAAAAAAATAATATATGTGATTATGTATACACCCCTTACCCTCACCCACCCCACGCCACCCCCCACCTCACCTCTCCCCCACCCCCCACCCCCCACCTCCCACCCAAAAAAAATAATATGTATACACCACTCACCCCACCCCCTACCCCTACTCACCCCACCCCATGCCACGCCACTCCACCCCACCCCACCTAGATACCCACCCACCCATTTACCCGCCCCCACCCACCACCCACCCACCCCACCCCACGCCACTCCACTCCACCCCACGTCTTTATGTTCATTCTAATCCCGATATATGATCGCATTTGTGTTCCAATTCTCCGAAAGTTCACAGGGATTCCCACTGGAATCCGACACCTATAAACTCATTGCAGTTGGACTAGTCCTCTCAGCTATTTCAATGGCCATAGCAGGAATCATAGAAACACACCGAAAGTCTGTTGCTGTCGAGCATAATATGGTTGACTCCACTGACCCTTTGCCAATAAGCGTGTTCTGGTTAGGTTTCCAATATGCTATATTTGGAATGGCTGACATGTTTACACTGGTGGGACTGCTAGAGTTTTTCTATGCAGAGAGTTCATCAGGAATGAAGTCACTGGGCACAGGCATTTCATGGTGTTCATTGGCATTTGGATTCTTCTTAAGTTCAGTGACTGTGGACGTGGTGAATAAGGTGAGTGGTGGATGGTTTAGAAGTAATAATTTGAACAGGGATAATTTGAACTATTTCTATTGGTTATTAGCAGGGTTGAGTGTATTGAATCTTGGGGCTTATATGGTATGTGCATCTTGGTATAGATATAAAAAAATTGAAATGAAGCAATTAGACGGCGAGAGCAAAGTTGAACTGAATTAGGGAGATCAGTATAAGCTGGTGATGGCAGGTTAGGCCACATGATTCTTCTAAAGCTCATTGAACTTGAGCATGAATATGATGTAATAACTTTAATTGCTGCCACATTTTATATGACAAAGAACTCCTTTTTTGGCACCAATGAGTGAAGGAGGAAGATTGAGTAATGAATTAATGGGTAAATTAGACCTGATAATATAGTTGGTTAACTGTTGGATCAACCCATATTAACCGGAACTAAATGGGTTGGTTAACTATTTTTATTTATTTGGAATGGGTAAAGTTTGGAACTATATTTTAAAAAAGAAATATAATTTCAACCCGGTTAATCATTTTTCGACCCATATTTTATTCCAAATCCAAATTAAAAGTTCTTTCCACCCATATTTACATATTCAAAAAGCTCAACCACCCACCCCCACCCCCCACGCCCCACGCCCCAACCCCCCAACACCCACACCCACACCCAAAAAAAATAATATTATGTGATTATGTATACACCAATTACCCCCACTTCTCTCACCTCACCTCATCCCATCCCACCCCACACACACACGACCACACCCAAAAAAAATAATATATGTGATTATGTATACACTCCTTACCCTCACCCACCCCACGCCACCGCCCACCTCACCTCTCCCCCCACCCCAACCCCCCACCCCCCACCCCCCACCCAAAAAAAATAATATATATACACCACCCACCCCACCCCCTACCCCTACCCCCACTCACCCCACCCCATGCCACGCCACTCCACCCCACCCCACCTAGATACCCACCCACCCATTTACCCACCCCCACCCACCCACCCTACCCCCACCCCCACCCTACCCACACCCCCACGCACCCACCCACCCACCGACCTACCTACGCACCCCCACACCCTACCCCTCACCCACCCCACCCCACCTACCTACCTACCTACATATCCACCCCAACCACGCATCCATCCAATCCACCAACCTACCCATCCCCACCCCACGTACCTACCCACCGACCCACCCACCCAACACTCCCTCCTAAGAAAAAATAATATTAAGCGATTATGTATACACCACTCACCTCACCCACCCCACACCCTACCCCCAACCCTACCTCCACCCACCCCACCCACACCACCCCCACCCCAGCTCCAAAAAAAAATAATATTATGTGATTACGTATACATCCCTTACCCCCACCCACCCCCACCCACCCCCGCCTCCACCTCCACCCAAAAAAAATAATATTATGTGATTATGTATACACCCTCACCCTATCCCACTCCTACCCCACCCCACCCACCCCCACTCCCACCCCCACCCTCCAACCCCAACCCCCTACCTCCCACCCACACCCACACCCAAAAAAAATAATATTATGTGATTATGTATACACCCCTTACCCCCCACCCCATCGCCCACCGCCCACCTAAAAAAAATAATATGTATACACCACCCATATTCACATATTCAAAAAGCTTAACCACCCACCCCCACCCCCCACACCCACACCCAAACCCAAAAAAAATAATATTATATGATTATGTATACACCAATTACCCCCACTTCTCCCACCCCACCCCACCCCATCCCACCCCACACCCACACGGCCACACCCAAAAAAAATAATATATGTGATTATGTATACACCCCTTACCCTAACCCACCCCACGCCACCCCCTACCTCACCTCTCCCCCACCCCCCAACCCCACCCCCCACCTCCCACCCAAAAAAAATAATATGTATACACCACTCACCCCACCCCCTACCCCCACTCACCCCACCCCATGCCACGCCACTCCACCCCACCCCACCTAGATACCCACCCACCCATTTACCCACCCCCACCCACCCACCCTACCCCCACCCCCACCCTACCCACACCCCCACGCACCCACCCACCCACCGACCTACCTACGCACCCCCACACCCTACCCCTCACCCACCCCACCCCACCTACCTACCTACCTACATATCCACCCCAACCACGCATCCATCCAATCCACCTACCTACCCATCCCCACCCCACGTACCTACCCACCGACCCACCGACCCACCCACGCAACACTCCCTCCCAAGAAAAAATAATATTAAGCGATTATGTATACACCACTCACCTCACCCACCCCACACCCTACCCCCCACCCTACCTCCACCCACCCCACCCACACCACCCCCACCCCAGCTCCCAAAAAAAATAATATTATGTGATTACGTATACATCTCTTACCCCCACCCACCCCCACCCACCTCCACCTCCACCTCCACCTCCACCTCTACCTCCACCTCCACCTCCACCCAAAAAAAATAATATTATGTGATTATGTATACACCCCCACCCTACCCCACCCCTACCCCCACTCCACCCTACCCCACCCCCACCCCCACCCCCCACCCCCCAACCCCAACCCCTTACCTCCCACCCACACCCACACCCACACCCACACCCACACTCACACCCAAAAAAAATAATATTATGTGATTATGTATACACCCCTTACCCCCCACCCTACTCCACCCCACCCCACCCCCCACCGCCCACTCCTATCGCCCACCTAAAAAAAATAATATGTATACACTACCCCACCCCACCCCACCCCACCCCACCCCACCCATGTTAAAAGTTCATTTAAAAGTTCTGTTTAAAAGTTAAAACATCTTAAAAATGGTTAATATGGTTAATATGGTTTTGAATCATAAACATATGGTCCCAACTCACATAACTCATATTAAAAATGGTTAATATGGTGTTAGTTCTTAAATAGAATCATAACCATATTTTAAAAATTAAAACCAACCCATAATCATATTTTGTCAAGCCTAGGGTAAATAAAAAATCTCCCCAAGTATTTTCTAGAATCTGAAATGGAATCCTGGCTTTAGATGAGCAAAACTCTCTTGTATAGAGGGAAATTTAGCAGAGTAATAATAGATTAATTAAGCTAAGTAACACTTGAAGTCTATCACGCAAGCAAAGCACAAGATGTAATTTTAACAGTTATACTTAATAATTCATATCAGAACACAAAAACTAAAAGAGGAAAATAAAAAAAAAAAGGAAATTTACATGCTCCAGATATCCCTTTCTAGTTCTAGTTCTAGTTCCAACTGAAAGGGAAACAGAGTTGATGCTCAAAGTTTTGCTTTAAAGTAGAATCCCAAAACTCAATTCAGACAGATCTTGTCACCTAATAAACGTAACTCCTCAATGAATCAATAGGACATACCCGCTTTCTGTAACACTTTTCTGGCAGCAACTCAAATGCCTCTCCAGAGAGGAAAACAGATTTTTAATGTAGGGGATAAATAAATACACAAGCGCCAACTCTGTTATCTTCCTATCACTTTGAAGCTATGCGGGCCCAGCACACGCCATTCCACAACTTCCAGAAACTAATGGACAAAAATTGTGCAATGTTCCAATTAGTAATATATAGCAAAAACACCACCAGTAAATGCCACATAATAATGCTAATAAGATCACTACCATCAACAGCAGCTGGAGTTCATCACTCCACCAGCACACATTTGAGCTCACTATACTCACCAAACTCTCAAAATCACCCCTTTTCCCCAAATTTCTCCCACTTTGATACTACTCTTGAATCCCTTTTCGAATTCAAATTAGTAATCTTAACATTTCGTGGATGGTAGGATAGATGGAGTGGGAGAGAGCGAATGTAGGAAGGGGTTTATGGTTAGGGTGGTTTGAAGGAAGAAGAGAGAAAATGAATCTTGTGTATCTACTACATACATTTATTTGAGAATTCGATTTAAGAACAAATAATTAAATTTCAATACAAATAGTATGTTTAGACAAAACTACTTGATCAAAATTTTAATAAATAAAAATGGGAACTTAGCATCCAGTTTATATCAACATTTTAATAAATAAAAATGGGAAATTATAAACAAAAATTAAAAACAACTATGGTTAGAAACAAATCCTTACAAATCAAATAACTCATTTCATTTCCATATTCACACTTAATTTTCAGAAAGTCATTACAGAAACCAGCCATAGAAGGGCTTATCAATAAGAACACAAATTGACATGGTAATAATCTACCAAAACAACTGATCATGCAGTTGTATTACAGCAATAGGATCACAATTTGCTCAGTAAGGAGCCAAAAAGAAGTGGGAAATGTTTGGTAATACAATTTTGTGAATGAAACAAGTTATCTAAACCATCCCGCTGCTAGCAAGGGACTAAAATGGTCAAGAAACAACAAATGCTTTTTTTATTGTACATGGTTCATATATAGTGTCTGTTATTTTGGAGGGTGGCCAATATCGAAGAACAGATCTTCCGATTATGTTTTGGATAGGAAGTGGACCCCTGAAAAACATAAGAAAAAGAAAAGGATGTCAGAATGTACATCCCCTTACTACCCAAAGCCTCTTTTTTTCTTTATAATAAAAATAAAAATACATGAAAAAGGCTTCTTCCGATATCATAATGATTTTCCATGTCAAATACTTATCAGTTAATAATATTACGGAAACTCCTACTTACCAGTTATGGGAGTCGTAACTATTGTTTCGATTGTCCCCCATCACAAAAACATTACCTTCAGGCACAAGCTGTAATATGACAAGAACAATCAGCCAAGACTTCTCAAGAAATGTACATGTTTTAATCTTTAAGGTAAAATAGATTCAATTAAGCAACAATAAAACATCATATAAGCAGGAAGAACAAAAGGTTGGAGAAAATACCAGACACTTCATGTCATAAGCAAGCGGCTCCATAATGAAATCCTCGTCTTGAATAATACCATTCACAATCAATTTACCGTCCCGAACCTATCACAGAATATTCAGATGCACAAGTGGTCAGAACCAGCAGAATATGACTTATCCTTCAAAGAGGAGGAGATCTTACCAAAGAGTACGAGATCTTACCTCAACATAGTCCCCAGCCTTCGCCACAACTCTCTTTATGAAGATGTAATCAGAACTATAACCAATTTTCTACACAGACAAAGGTAATACAAACATAAAAACAACATTGTTAGCCCCCATAAATGCCACAACCAGATTAATAAAACTGTTCTATAATGTTGGAGTCTTTAGTATTAGATTGAACCTGAAGAATTGGAGGTGCCTTGAATATCACAATGTCTGACACTTCTGGCTTTCTGAAAACATATGAAACCTAAAACACCAAATGAAAGATCAAACAAAATCAGGTAAATATTTTTAAAACCCCCCCCCCAAAAAAAATCACATCTTTAAACCAGTAACCATTACACTTATTTAATTGTAATACATTGGACCACAATAAAACAAATATCTTCTTCAATCAATGAGCAATTCCAGGGACAATTTACTCAATGAACAGAAACACATGTAGCATTCTCCATACTAGAGATTAAACATTAATAGAAAGAAAAGAATACATTAGCATACAAAATTCAGAGACAGAATACCATATTGTGTAAATGCCATTGGCAAGGCAACTTGCGTACAATAATTAAAATGGAAATAACCATTTCAACACTTCTTTGCATAAAATACATAGATCAGTCAGCAGTAGTTAAGATCAGAAGCCTAATTTATGCTTTAATTTGGCATATTGACGACTTATCAGAGATAGCCTATCTTCCCCTAAATATCCAAGCATGACAAAACGTAGTTCATAGTCTATAAAGCAAATGAATTATATCATTTTCATTCATTCATTCAAGTAGTGAAGCACGTGAACACATCTTGAAAAATATGATTTTAAGATCTATTTGCTAAGATTAGAGAGTTATATTCAATAGACAAAATCATGTTATGAAGGGTATGTTCAATTTACACAAAACCATACAATCAAATGATAAATTAAGTCATAAAAAGGGTAAATATGAAAGTAAAATAGTAATCGAACTGTATGTTGATTATACCTTCTCTGCTAAAATGCGGTCACCCACATCCAGAGTTGGAGCCATAGAAGCCGAAGGTATCAAACTAGTCTCAGCCAGTGATGATTTAAAAAGTAAACTAACGCTCACAGCCGTGAAAGCGGCCTTTGCATCCTCCGAACAGCATCTCAATAGTTTTGACAGCCAATTATTCCTCTCAAACTCCATTCCATTAGACCCTTTGAAGAAATCCTCACAACAATCACTACTAGTCTTCCAATCATCGATTTTAGTTCCACCTTTATCCACCTCAGCCCTCAAGCTCATCTCATTACACGGTAGCCACTTAGATCCTTGCAAAAACGGAACAACAGAAGAGGCATTCAATGGAGCAACCCCAAAAGCCCCCATGGCAGAAACCCCCGAACCACAGTTCGTTGATTTCATCAGCGAAGCCAATCGGACAGCATTCGGAGACTTCGCACTCTCGAAGAGGATTTCCCCGGCGAGAGAAGTGTACCCGGAACAGTTCTTTCTCGGCCTCCGGAATTCTAAATCCGGTGCCGGATTCGGATTCCCGAAGAGGGTCCGAGATTGGGTAGCACAGCCGTGAAATAAACGCCACCCGCCGGCCTTAGTGGCCGCGGATGACGTTAGGTTTTGGGCAACATAGCCGGAGTAGGTGACGGTGAATCGGATAGCCATAACTGCAAGTTTGTAAAAGCGAATAAAGTAATGTAACAGTGTAGTTTTTGTGATAATCGAGGAGATTAAGAAAAACCCTACAATAAAAGAGAATACATTGTAATTGAATGAATCAGTGAATTGGTTATGGAAGTGATGAATTGAAGTGTTAAACTACGGCTGGGTGAGAGAATTGGGGATTACTGTGAGAACAAATCGGAAATCTTTTGAGGGAGATGATGAGATCGGAAAACCTAGAGGTTTCCCTGAGCAAGCTCAGGGAGAAAGAACGTCAATAGAGAGATAAAATGGGTTTAGAGCGATGATGAATCCAAAAAGAATGAAAGGCGGTCGGAGAATATGATGGTTTAATAGTCGGCACTTGGCGGCTTTACCCTAGTCGCTAGCTGACTATACAAGTGTGTCCTCGACTCTTGTGACAAATTACATAAAGACCTTTGACAGTTTTAGCTTTGACTATTCTCACATTTGTTTTTTTAAGTTTTTCTTATTTTCTTTGGAATTTTAATAAAGAGTCATTCTAGGGGAACATTGTTCAACCATATTTTTTTTTGATATTTTTTTATAGTATCTCTAAAAAAATATATAGTATTTATTCTAACTAAATTTTTTAAAAAAATAGTATTTTAGGTGTACAACCATATTTCTTGTATGTATCTGAATTATACTTAAAATACTATTTTTTATAAAAATTTCAATTTAAATAAATACTATACATTTTTAAGAGGTATTACAAAAAAAAAATAAAAAAATAAGGTCGCTAGGAATATCACTGAACCAATGCCCCCTAGAATTTTCCTTTAATAAATTCAATACTCTTCTCATACGCTAAAATTTCATCAATAAAATTTTATACAATCGTCGTCTATATTTTTAGCGACGCTTTATGTTGTCCGTCGCTAAAAGTATAGATGACGGTTGGATGACCGAATCGTCGTTGAGTTTGTAGCTAAAGGAAGGTGAGCTCGAGTGAGTTAGATAAGGGGTGAGTTTAAGATCCGGACTATATATATATATATATATATATATATATATATATATATATATATATATATATATATAGTTATATGCAATCTATCATGTTAAAAATAAAAATGGTTAGTATAAAATTAATATAATATCGACGTATAAATAGAAAAATAATTTTTTTTTGTGTGTTAATATCAATTAATTTATTATAAAAATAATTTTATGATAACCGGATTCGTTAAAAATTATTGCTAAAAAGAGGTAAAAGATGAATGCCTATTATTCAAGCACGTGATACCTTTATTAGTACTACTCAACCAACACGACACAATGTCAAAAGACTTTTTGGGATGTTAATAGTAGTTCCAAATATTAATTTAAAAAGATAGGTAAAAGAAGATGAAATTGTAATTTAATACAATATTTGAGGGCATATGGTCCTCCCTCAAAGCCAACTTTATATGCATCTTTGACCAGGTACTTGTGTCACCTTCGTCTCTTACACCCAATCATTCGAGGATATGAAAACCAAAAGTTTAGGAATATTCCTATGCACATGGAAGAGAATATATAAATCAACAAAAATATTTTTTTTTTGTTGATTGAGTAAATAACTTTAAAATTAATTACTTTATATAATTTTTTTAATTAAATATTAAAATTAAGAAAGATTCTATTTTATCCTATTTCGTTAACTGTAATTTTCAGTTAAAATCAAAATTCAGAGAGAGATTCTAATTTATCATGGATGGAGTTTTATGTTTTGGTTTAAGACTGAATGAAGAAGTTTTTAAATTTTTATTTATTAATATTTTTTTTACTATTATACTTTTTGCCCTTCTATCTAAATATTTTAAATAGATTTTGTCATGTCATATTGTCCATATCATTATTTCTTGTTAAAAAATTAATTTTAAAAGTCAAGTAGGATAAAATAGACTATCAGACTTGGTCACTGACATCACATATTTTCTTTTGACTTTGATGTTTAATTGAAAAATTTTAAATTTCGTTCTTTAAAATAGAAAATAAGTGTAAGTTCGATAGTTTTTATCATCATTTCACTTTGGTGATTCAATCGGTCCCCGTATTGTCTTATTGGTTTATTTTATTTATTCACTTTTACATTACTCGATATAAATTTATAAAGGCAAAACTAAGGATTTAACCACTGTAGTTGGCAAGTTTTACTGATTGTACCATCGAACTTTTAATTTTTTAAATTATCCCATTAAACTAATTACTATTTTAAAATTGAGTCATTCCGTTAAATTGATTGATTGTTCGTTAAATTCATTCGACTTTTTTTCCTATGTGGCTTTTAAAAGAAAAAGGAAAAATAAAAAGAAATGACATGGTCTATTACCCAACAACCAATTCTTTAAAAAATTTAAATCTGAAACTAAAAATTCAACATTGACTATGATTATTTCCTCTCCATTATATTACCAAGAATCAACAAAATCTAGATTAATCAGCTCCAGCGAACCAGATTATACCAAATTTAAGTCATACAGAGAAAATCAATAGTGTTAACAATTGCAGCCATTAATTTTTCTTTATCATTCTCCGATCATCAATCATCTACAAAAATTGAAACAGAATGCAAGTTTCCCCAAATTTTCAGTTGCTTTCTAGAGAGAGAAAACAGTCCTCCAACAACCTCAAATCGATACAAGGCACTCCATCTTCCTTCTTATATCCCACTTAACCATAGTCAAACATGAGATCTCGTCACAAATTGAAATTGAATTCATCATTCACTTGTGAAAAACTCATAAAATTGAAAGGAAGCATCTAATTTTTTTCTAACTAAATTCCCACTTGGATTTGTAAACCCAAAAACTCACAAGGTTAAATGCTCAAATTGTCGTTGCAACACCTGTACATGAGCATTACAATATTTTTGAAACACTATCGCATGCGATCTATGGCGTCCTGCAGAGAATTATATGAAGATCAGTTTCTCTTAAACCGAATGCGATTTTGGTAGAAACTATGAATTTTATTCTTCAGTACTTTGTTTGCCTAAGTCTGAGGAGTTGAACTTTCGGTGACTCTGCTTGAGATCTAGTAGATCCAGGCACATCGAGCTACGATGACAAGACTGAGGACATAGATTAGGGTGCACAGGAGAGGTGTAAGACCCTAATTTTTATAAATAAAAATGAATTTTCTATAAATATTATTTTTGAATATTATGGAGTTAATTTGATATAACGTTATAGTTGTGGGTAATATTTATAAATTTTGTAAAGTACGCAAGTTGTTATATAATATTCGATTGGTCGGGGAATATTCGTTTTAACAGAAAATATTCGTACAACGGCACAATCATTGGTGGACCCCACAACGAAATTATTGTCGGATTGAGAAAACGACAAAAATATTTTATTAAAAATAACGGCGAAAGTTTTACCATTGATACTGTTGAACTACTCGGTAGTAAAAGTACAGTAATACGTGTGGTTGCATAGTAGCACACGGTATTGATTATTAATGCTTATGTGAGAAGTCACTCAGTTTGATTCAATTATTGTCAGTTAATAATATGAATTATTTAGCGATAATGACGTTTTGTTTTATTCGTATTATTAACGTAATAAAACAGAAACATCTTTTTATATAAAACAAAATACTTTATTAAAGTTATTTTATAAATAGAATATATTATATTTTTTTAAAAGATTTTTCTTTAAATATGGACCGTCAGATTAAAGTAATCAATCTGGACCGTTCATGGATTAGTTACTATGCATTCTATTTTTCTATAAATAGCAGCTCATTCCTTCATTATTTCTTACGAATTCACTGAACTCTAGAAAGAGAAACTATAGAGAGAAACTATAGAGAGAGAGAGAGAGAGAGAGAAGAGTATTCTACTACTTAACTACTTCCTTATTTCAGCTCTTCTTTAAAACGGTAAGGGGTGTTATTCTTTCTTATTCATGAAGAGAACTGTTGTTATTCCATTTCTTATTATTCTGTTGGAATAACCTGTATACGCGGTCTACCCTATACTTGGTGACATTCTTCTATTATTCTGTTGGAACATCCTGTCTGTCTGTGTGTTTTACACCGGACCTGGTTCCGTTTTTATTATTATTCTGTTGGAACATCCTGTCTGTGTGTTTTACACCGAACCTGGTTCCGTTTATATTATTATTCTGTTGGAACATCCTGTCTGTGTGTTTTACATCGGTCCTGGTTCCGTTTTTATTATTATTCTGTTGGAACATCCTGTCTGTGTATTTTACACCGGACCTGGTTTCGTCTTGTTATTATTCTGTTGGAACATCCTGTCTGTGTGTTTTACACAGGACCTGGTTCCATTATTTATTATTCTGTCGGAATATCCTGTCTGTGCGTTTATGCCGGACCTGGTTCCATTATTTATTATTCTGTTAGAATAACCTGTCTGTGCGGTCTATCGCATGCCGGGTGGTTTCTTTTGTTATTCCATTCTTTATTATACTCAGTTGGTTAAGTTTTGACTTCTATACTCCATAAATTTAGTGGAATATCCTTGATAATTGCGGTTCATCCAGTATCTTTTCATGAAAATATTCTTCTAAGTATTCTTGAATTTTACTCCACAAAGCAGTATCATGTTGACAATTTGGACGTTGTTAATTCTTGGATAAATTAATTCTTGAACTTGTTTTATTGAATTCTTATATTATTGTCATCATCCTCATATTTATAAAATGTTAAAAGTCATCTGTGGCCTGTAGTGCATAGATGGACTTGGTATGATTATGACCAGGGATTATTCGGTATAATCATGACCGTAATGTTATAAATGATGTGGTAAAAGTCCTCATTGGCCCGTAGTGCATTGATGGACAGTTGTTGGCATGATCATGACCATTAATGAATACACGAATATCCTTGGCCGTAGTGCAGGTGTGACGCCCCCAAAACAGGTCCATTCCACCCAACACATTCTGAGTCGCCAAATACATGGTACAGAAACAACTACAACTTTATTAATACATTTGTCGTGCAAAATACGACAACACATATACTGTGAGTTTAAATACAAATATTGTCATCTAGACAGTATTCATACCCAATTAAGTACTCATTATACTTATTGATACACTATTTTATAAAATAGTGAGGACTACTAAAATAACTGTCTTGAACCATCATTCCACACCCCGACTAGTACACGCTACATTCTCGCCTCCTAAGAAGAAAATGGAACAACAAGAAAAAGGGTGAGCTCAACTAGCCCAGTAAAGAATATTATGACTAAGATAATATACAACAGATTATCCTTAGTCTTCAATAGGGAAAAATCTGATAGAATACAATAGACAACAAGTTTTAAATCAATAACTGCAGCGGAAACAGCAAACCATTAGAAGAGTCAAGTAGAGAATGAAAAGTCCATCATCAATATTTTATCCCTGTAACAACAATCAATAACCATCTTTAATCAAATATTCATCTTTGCACTACAGGCCAAAGATATTCATTTGTATCACCAGTCGATCATGTTCATCTCAACACATGTTCATCTTTGCACTACGGGCCAAAGATATTCATCAGAAATCATCAATCTTTGCACTACTGGCCAAAGATATTCAATTATATCATCATTTAGGACTGAGGATGATGAAAAATATTTTAAAGGAAACGAATCCAGTGAAACAAAATAATAAATATTAAGGATTCGTATTTCAGCTATTCCATGTCCAAAAATACCTCATAAACAATCATAGTGAAGTAAAATTCAAGAATGATCAAAACATGGATACAATCAAAGCTAGTATCCAGAATAGATATTTTGGACGAAAAGAAGAAAATTTTATTTTTCGGTGAATAGTAACTCATGAATAGTAACCCCGACATGAAAAGTTCTAAATTTGATAAAAAGTTCAGATCAATACTTCGGCATAATGATATTGAAGAAAATAATATCATTAAAAAAGAAATAACATCCCTTACCTCGGAAATACGGTACTTCTGACTGGAATACTAGATATAGTGCTGAAGGAAACTTACACCGTATAGCAACACTCAAAGTATCAAATACTCACAAGAATACGCTCGATATAGAGAGAGAAAGAGAGAGAAACTTGTGTTTCTGGTGTGATTTTCAATTCTAACCTAAGCACCCAATTTATAGGAAAATGCTTAGAACACCAAAGCAGAAAATTTAATAAAATAATAATATATTTATATAATTGTCAAGCCCACCTCTTGAATCTGAATTTCAGCAATTCACACATGCTAACCTTCTAGAAAAAGTAAGAAAAAACGTTTTTCTCAAAATAATTAACTTAAACTCCCAAAAATCAATTATTTCGGAACTTCGAAACTTCAATAATTCACAATAAATAGCCCTTTGATCAGAAAATTCAAATCTCGCGATTTTTTATAGGAAATTTAATTCTCTACAACTTTGCAGAAGAAAGTTTTTCCAAATTCCAAACAGAAATTGACCGAAATCCACAAACGGGCGATTTTACAGTCAATAATAAATTTTCGGTCAAGAATTATGTCCACCAACACACAAAACATGTGTTGATCATTTAATGCCACAAAAATACTCTTCCTCCTCATATACTCATATATCCCACATTCATTGTAAAAATACCACCATCAATATATTATTAAAATAATATATTTAAATGAATTATTTTATCAGAAAAAAATAAAATATTAATTTTCAACAATTGTCACATTAAAAATTTTCTCCATCTATATCCACATAAAATCACTATTTTTCTCATCATATAAATCAATAATTAATTATACACAAATAATATTACAGAATCACAGTACTGGCAACCAGACCATTCCCAGGAAAGAGGGGGCTTTCCACTAAGGATATCTCCTTACTGCGCGTAATTAGATGACCAAACCTCTCCTTAGACAGAACTTTCTAGACATTGCCAATAATGTTATCTAATAATATTATTCAGATAATATGAATTATTGTTCCGATAATAGAAAATACTGTATAGTGATAATTATTAAAACAACAGTAATATAAAATATCAACGCAGCAATTATTGAATCAATAAAATACAATATTGAACAGTAATTACTGTAACAATTATTGAGTAGTGCCTTCTTGCGTAAGAATCAATAATTGGTGCAATACCGTGTGCTACTGTGCAACAATGCGTATTACTGTGTTTTAACCACCGGTATTCCAACAGTATTAACGGTAACAATTACGCCGTTATTTATAAACAACTTATTTTTGTCGTTTTCTTCATCCAATCGCTTTCTGTTATGGGGCCCACACAAGGCTGCGCCGTTGTACGAATATTCTCCGACAGTAAGAATATTTCACGACCAAACAAATATTCCCCGACAACAATGAATATTTTAGGACCACTTGCTTATTTGAAATATTTGCCCATTTTACCCATAACTAACCACATTAATCAAATCAACCCTTACTATTTCAAAATAATAAATAGAGGAATTTAAATTTTATTTATTACTAATTTGGGGTCTTACAACCTCCCCTCCTTATGAAATTTCGTCCTCGAAATTGACATACGTACCTGGTGTTTCAAAAGATGAGGATACCTCGCGTTCATTTCCGTTTCCAACTCCCAGGTCATTTCCTCAATAGCATGGTTTTTCCACAAAACTTTAACTTGTGGTATGACCTTCGTGCGTAGGACATGCTCCTTCCTATCCAAGATCTTGACAGGTACCTCTTCGTACGTTAAGCCTTCGGCTATCTCATTTGGTTCTAACTCTATAACGTGGTTCGGGTCGTCCACATATTTACGTAACATCGATACGTAAATAACGTTATGAACACGTGACATACTTAGCGAAGGATTTACTCGTCTCTCCCCTCCTAGTTCTATTCTCTGATCTCCGCCAGAGATCATATCCCTAAGCTCTGATACCAACTGTGACGCTCCCAAAACAGGTCCATTTCACCCAACCCATTCTGAGTCGCCAAATACATGGTACAGAAACAACTACAACTTTATTAATACATTTGTCGTACAAAATACGACAACACATATACTGTGAGTTTAAATACAAATATTGTCATCTAGACAGTATTCATACCCAATTAAGTACTCATTATACTTATTGATACACTATTTTATAAAATAGTGAGGACTACTAAAACAACTGTCTTGAACCATCATTCCACACCCCGACTAGTACTCGCTACATTCTCGCCTCCTAAGAAGAAAATGGAACAACAAGAAAAAGGGTGAGCTCAACTAGCCCAGTAAAGAATATTATGACTAAGATAATATACAACAGATTATCCTTAGTCTTCAACAGGGAAAAATCTGATAGAATACAATAGACAACAAGTTTTAAATCAATAACTGCAGCGGAAACAGCAAACCATTAGAAGAGTCAAGTAGAGAATGAGTTCTACTATCTTCTAAAATTTAAAAGTCCATCATCAATATTTTATCCCTGTAACAACAATCAATAACCATCTTTAATCAAATATTCATCTTTGCACTACAGGCCAAAGATATTCATTTATATCACCAGTCGATCATGTTCATCTCAACACCTGTTCATCTTTGCACTACGGGCCAAAGATATTCATCAGAAATCATCAATCTTTGCACTACAAGCCAAAGATATTCAATTATATCATCATTTCGGACTGAGGATGATGAAAAATATTTTAAAGGAAACGAATCCAGTAAAACAAAATAATAAATATTAAGGATTCGTATTTCAGCTATTCCATGTCCAAAAATACCTCATAAATAATCATAGTGAAGTAAAATTCAAGAATGATCAAAACATGGATACAATTAAAGCTAGTATCCAGAATAGATATTTTAGACGAAAAGAAGAAAATTTTATTTTTCGGTGAATAGTAACTCGTGAATAGTAACTCATGAATAGTAACCCCGACATGAAAAGTTCTAAATTTGATAAAAAGTTCAGATCAATACTTCGGCATAATGATATTGAAGAAAATAATATCATTAAAAAAGAAATAACATCCCTTACCTCGGAAATACGGTACTTCTGACTGGAATACTAGATATAGTGCTGAAGGAAACTTACACCGTATAGCAACACTCAAAGTATCAAATACTCACAAGAATACGCTCGATATAGAGAGAGAAGGAGAGAGAAACTTGTGTTTCTGGTGTGATTTTCAATTCTAACCTAAGCACCCAATTTATAGGAAAATGCTTAGAACACCAAAGCAGAAAATTTAATAAAATAATAATATATTTATATAATTGTCAAGCCCACCTCTTGAATCTAATTTTTAGCAATTCACACATGCTAACCTTCTAGAAAAAGTAAGAAAAAACGTTTTTCTCAAAATAATTAACTTAAACTCCCAAAAATCAATTATTTCGGAACTTCGAAACTTCAATAATTCACGATAAATAGCCCTTTGATCAGAAAATTCGAGTCTCGCGAGTTTTTATAGGAAATTTAATTCACTACAACTTTGCAGAAGAAAGTTTTTCCAAATTCTAAACAGAAATTGACCGAAATCCACAAACGGACGATTTTACAGTCAATAATAAATTTTCGGTCAAGAATTATGTCCACCAACACACAAAACATGTGTTAATCATTTAATGCCACAAAAATACTCTTCCTCCTTATATACTCATATATCCCACATTCATTGTAAAAATACCACCATCAATATATTATTAAAATAATATATTTAAATGAATTATTTTATCAGAAAAAAAATAAAATATTAATTTTCAACAATTGTCACATTAAAAATTTTCTCCATCTATATCCACATAAAATCACTATTTTTCTCATCATATAAATTAATAATTAATTATATACAAATAATATTACAGAATCACAGTACTGGCAGCCAGACCATTCCCAGGAAAGAGGGGGCTTTCCACTAAGGATATCTCCTTACTGGCGCGCAATTAGATGACCAAACCTCTCCTTAGACAGAACTTTCTAGATATTGCCAATAATGTTATCTAATAATATTATTCAGATAATATGAATTATTGTTCCGATAATAGAAAATACTGTGTAGTGATAATTATTAAAACAACAGTAATATAAAATATCAACGCAGCAATTATTGAATCAATAAAATACAATATTGAACAGTAATTACTGTAACAATTATTGAGTAGTGCCTTCTTGCGTAAGAATCAATAATTGGTGCAATACCGTGTGCTACTGTGCAACAACGCGTATTACTGTGTTTTAACCACCGGGTATTCCAACAGTATTAATGATAACAACTACGCCGTTATTTATAAACAACTTATTTTTGTCGTTTTCTTCATCCAATCGCTTTCTGTTATGGGGCCCACACAAGGCTGCGCCGTTGTACGAATATTCTCCGACAGTAAGAATATTTCACGACCAAACAAATATTCCCCGACAACAATGAATATTTTAGGACCACTTGCTTATTTAAAATATTTGCGCATTTTACCCATAACTAACCACATTAATCAAATCAACCCTTACTATTTCAAAATAATAAATAGAGGAATTTAAATTTCATTTATTAATAATTTGGGGTCTTACAGCAGGGGTGATTCGATGATGTGGATTATTTTATTAAGCTGAGTCCCAGCGATCACAATGTTGAAAAACCTTTTAAATCATAAAAGATAGTAGAGTTTATTTTCTACTTGACTCTTTTAATGGATTGCTTGTTCCGCTGTAGTTAAACTTGATGTCTATTATATTTTATCAGTTTAACATTGTTGAAGGCTAATGATAATTTATTCTGCATTATCTTAGTAATAATATTTCTTACTGGGCTAGTTGAGTTCACCCTTTCTTTCAATGTTCTCTTCAGGAAATGAGAACGTAGCTGGGGCAAGTCGGGGAACGGAGTGATGGTCTGAATGATAGTATTAGTTAGTAGTCCTCACTATTCTATATAATAGTGTGTTAATAAATGTAATGAGGATTTCTTTTGAGTATGAATACTCTCTAGAAGATAATATTTGTATTCAAACTCACAGTTTTTGTTTTGTCGTATTGTACACGACAGTTGTATTAGTAAGTTGTATTTGTATTCTATACTATGTATCTGACGACCCAAGATGGGTGATGTATACCTAATTTTGGGGGGAGTCACAGTTGGTATCAGAGCTTAGGGATATGATCCCTGGCTAAGATGTGAGAATAGAACTAGGAGGGGAGAGACGGGGAATTCCTTCGCTAGTATGACCTACCTAAGTTTATTTGCATGGTATTTAATTGGTCGGTCATAATATAAGGATAATATATGACATATCAATTAACTTTTATTTTGTGGCAGTATCTGAAAATGGCATCTGAGAATGTTGAGAATAGCAATAGAGCACAAGCGACTGTTGATTCACCACATATCAATAATCAGGATAATGTGCATCAGGAAGGTGACAATCCTCATGCAAACAACAACACTGACCAGATGATGAATGATGGAATTTTCAGAAACTTTATGCAGTTCATGCAACAGCAGGCGAGAGCGGCTCCTGTCCAAAATATAGGTGGAAACACTGAAAACTCTCGGACGGTCACCGCTAAACAGTTCAAGGAGCTGGGACCACTAGTGTTTAAGGGAGAGCCAAAATCACTTATAGCGGAAACACTGACCAGATGATGAATGATGGAATGTTCAGAAACTTTATGCAGTTCATGCAATAGCAGGCGAGAGCGGCTCCTGTCCAAAATATAGGTGGAAACACTGAAAACTCTCGGACGGTCACCGCTAAACAGCTCAAGGAGCTGGGACCACCAGAGTTTAAGGGAGAGCTAAAACCACTTATAGCGGAAACATGGATAAAGCAGATTACCAAGATATTTAATGTCTTGGGATGCTCCGAGGAGCAAAAGGTTCCCTTTGCCGCCTTTATGTTGAGAGGAGAGGCAGATTACTGGTGGGAATCGATTAAGCGTACTCAACCTGCCGCACTGAAGATGTCTTGGGAGAAGTTCCAAGAGCTGTTCAATGACAAATACTTTCCCGAAAGTGTTCGTCACATGAAGGAGGTGGAGTTCATCAAATTGGAGCAGAATAATATGACCGTGTCGCAGTATGAGGCTAAATTTGCTGAGTTGTCCCGGTTTGCGTCCCACTTGGTGGATAATGAAGAGCGAATGACGCGAATATTTTTGCGAGGTTTAAAACCTTAGATACGTCAACATCTTATTTCTCATAAACTGTGTTTGTATTCAGATGTTGTGAATAGGGCTCAGTTAGTGGAGTGCGATAACGAGTCAACGCAACCAAAAGATAGCAGTCGGTAAAATGATAATACCAGTGAGAGCAGTCATCGAAGCGGTGACAACAAGCGTGGAGGGAATCAACAGGCCAGAAATGGTAACCACTTCGGTGGTAATCAGGGCCAAAACAATAAGAATGGTCATTTCAAGAAGAGGAGATTCAACAATGATAGAAAGACGTCAGCACCAGCACCCGTTGTTAAGAAAGGAGAACGACCACCTATCATATGTTTCAAATGCAGAGGGGAGTGGCACATCAGTCCAAACTGCACGATGCCGTCTAAAGCATGTTATAATTGTGGAAGAGAATGTCATTTAGCTCGATTTTGTCGTTTACCAAAAACAAGTTCAGCCAAGATGGAGACACCAAAGGCCGTCCCAGAAAAGTCAAAACCGGTAGTGCAAGGGAGAGCGTTTGTTGTGACCTCCCAGAAAGCAAGGAACCCGAATGAGGTCATCACGGGTAAGCTTATGATAAACTCTAACGAAATCTATACTTTATTTGATACCGGTTCTACCCATTCTTTTATTTCTCCTACTTGCGCTCATCGATTAAATTTGACTCCGGAGAAATTAGACTTTGATTTATCTGTTAAAACTCCATTGGGAGAAACCTTCATTACATCCACGGTTTATAAGTCTTGTTTGGTTCAAGTTGGTACCCACACATTACCTGTTGATCTGATTTCATTAAAAATACTTGCATTTGACGTGATTCTAGGGATTGATCGGTTAACTACTCATCATGCAAAAATTGATTGTTTTCGTAAGGTTGTTAGCTTTCATATTCCTAATCGACCTATTATGCTAATTCAAGCAACCAAACCATTAAAATCAATCGCTGTCATCTCAAGCCATAAAGCTATTCGTTTATTGAAAAACGGATGTCAAGCTTTCTTAGCTCATGTCACGGATCTAAACAAAAATACGTCAGTTTTGAATGATATTTCTATTGTTAATAAATTCCCTGACGTATTCCCTGAAGAACTTCCTGGCCTACCCCCAGAGCGTGAAATTGAATTTTGTATCGACCTTGAACCCGGTACAAAACCCATTTCCAAAGCCCCATATCGAATGACTCCTATTGAACTTTAGGAGTTAAAGATCCAACTGCAGGAATTGTTAGACATTGGCTTTATTCGTCCTAGTACTTCTCCTTGGGGTGCTCCTGTGCTATTCATGAAGAAGAAAGATGGAAGTATGCGACTTTGTATTGATTATCGGGAGTTGAATCATGTCACCATCAAAAACAGGTACCCATTGCCACATATTGATGACCTGTTTGACCAGTTGCAAGGAGCACAATTCTTTTTAAAGATCGATCTTCGTTCTGGATATCATCAGCTGAAGGTTAGAACTGAGGATATTCCAAAGACGGCTTTCAGAACTCGGTACGGGCATTATGAATTTCTAGTCATGTCCTTTGGATTGACTAATGCTCCTGCTGCCTTCATGGATATGATGAACCGGGTATTCAAGGAATATTTGGATCACTTTGTGGTCGTCTTTATTGATGACATCCTTATTTATTCCAAAAGCCGTGAAGATCATGAGCAACACTTGAGGCTGGTACTCCAAAAGCTTCGTGAATACAAGCTTGATGCCAAGTTGAAGAAATACGAGTTCTGGCTGGAGGAGGTAGCACTCCTTGGGCACGTAGTATCAAGTCGTGGAATATCGGTTGACCCGGCAAAGATTGAAGCTATTCAAAGCTGGGAGCAACCTAAATCAGTGACCGAAGTACGTAGCTTTCTTGGTTTAGTTGGTTATTATCGGAGATTCGTGGAAGGATTTTCTCGAATCGCTACTCCATTAACTCAGCTGACTCGGAAAGATACAAAGTTCGATTGGAGCGAAGAATGTGAGCAGAGTTTTCAAGAACTCAAGGAGACTCATTTCAGCATCTGTTCTAACAATACCATCTGGCTCGGAGGGATTTGTCATCTACAGTGATGCTTCGAGCAAAGGGTTGGGATGCGTTCTTATGCAACATGGAAAAGTCATAGCCTATGCATCAAGACAACTCAAGGAATATGAGAGGATTTATCCTACTCATGATCTAGAGTTGGCAGCTGTTGTCTTTGCACTTAAAATTTGGAGGCATTACTTGTATGGGGAGAAGGTGGAGATCTTTACGGATCATAAAAGCCTCAAATATTTTTTCACTCAAAAGGAACTCAACATGCGACAACGACGTTGGCTTGAACTGTTGAAAGATTATGATCATACCATTCAATACCATCCTGGAAAAGTGAACGTGGTAGCTGACGCATTGAGTAGAAGATCATATGCAAGTACGAGTGCAATATTGTCAACACAAAGACCCATTTTGTGTGACTTGCAAAGGATGGAAATAGAGTTAAAGACTCCAGGGACCCATGTGATGATGACGAATATACGAGTAGAACCAACTTTAATCGATAAAGTTAAAGTTGCTCAAGCTACAGACCTGGAGTTAATGTGTATGAGGAAGAAAGTGCAAGAAGGTGCTATGCCGGAAGCAAGAATCGATGAAGAAGGAATACTTCGAGTCAACTCCAGACTTTGTAAGACCCCGAATTTTATGAAATAAAAGTATTCAATTTTTCTTATAATTACTATTCAGTAAATGGTTTAATTGATAAATGTTAAAGTTAAGGGTGATATATGAATTTTTTTCAAAATACACAAGTGGTTATAAAATAATCATTGTTGTCGGGGAATATTCGTTTGGTCGTGGAATATTCTTTCTGTCGGGAATATTCGTACGACGGCGCAGCTATTTGTGGGCCCCATAACGAATAACTGTCGGTGAAGAAAACGACAAATTTAAGTTTTTACAAATAACGGCGTAGTTGTTACCGTTAACACTGTTGGAATACCCGGTGGTTAAAATACAGTAATACGCGTTATTGCACAGTAGCACACGGTATTGCATAGTATTTTTGAAATTATTGATTCTTACGTAAGAAGGCACTACTCAATAATTGTTACAGTAATTATTGTTCAATATTTTATTTTATTGATTCAATAATTGCTACGTTGAAATTTTATATTATTGTTGTTCAATAATTATCACTGCACAGTATTTCCCATTATCAGATCAATAATTCATATTATTTGAATAATATTATTAGATAACATTATTGGCAATGACTAGAAAGTTCTGTCTAAGGAGAGGTTTGGTCATCTAATTGCGCGCCAGTAAGAAAAAATTCTTATTGGAAAGCCCCCTCTTTCCTGGGAACGGCCTGGTTGTCATAAATGCGATTCTGTAATATTATTTGTGAATAATTAATTATTGATTCATATGATAAGAAAATATTTATATTATGTGGATATAAATGAGGGATATATTTTTGTGGTTAAAAATGAAGTAGTTAATGTTGAGGTTTTTATCAGTATTTTTGTCAGAATGGAGGTATTAAAAATCAGGGTTTTTGAGATATTTTGCGGGGGTTATAATTTTTAATCCGACCGTTGGATCGTGGTAATTTTTGGATATGTTATACATATATAAGTTGAGTATATGTCCATAAATTTTGAACCGTTAAAAATGAACGTATGATTTGTTATGAATTTTAAGAGGTGGCTGATTCAGAAATCAGGTTATAAATCATTTTTGGTGGAAAATTCTAGAATTGGTGGGCCCCACTTGTGGTTGGTGAAGAAATGTGCTGAATTATATTTCAAATGTGGTGGGTGGGAATAGTAGCAGGTAAAGCCATCAGGTTGCAGGTCAAACCTACCAAAATTTTCCTATAAATAGAGGGCTAAGTTAGAATTGAAAATCACACTAGAAACATAAGCTTTCTCTCTTTCTCTCTCTATATTATGAAGCATATTTTGTGAGTTTTTAGATACTTGGTAAGTTTCTATTCATCAGTGCAAGTTTCCTTCAGCATCATATCCGATATCCAGTCAGAAGTACTGCTCTTTTGAGGTAAGGGATAGTAAGGGATAGTAAGGGATTTTAAGGGTTGTTATGATTTTCAGTTTCGTAATTTTTCTGAACTTCAAAAATTCTGGAAAAATTTAAAATGATATTTTGATGAGTTTTATTGATTGTGTCCAAAAATGGTGATTTTTGGATGTATAGATTGAGAGTTATGAATTTTATGAGAAAAGACTATTTTAAAAGTAACCGCTTATAATTCCTTGTGGTTAACTGCAAAATTGATAAAATTTTTATTGGGAGTACATGTGTATGATAGAAGTATACTCTGTAAATTTCAGAATTTTTGGACAAAAGTATAATTTTTGATAAATGTCTAAATATTCGGTGGTTTTGGCCATATGAAAAATAGTAAATGAGTTTTAAAAATTCTGAGAAAAATATATGTTCACTATGGGACTATATTATGCTAAATCCCAGAAAAGAAATATTTTTGGAACTGATTTGGTATTTTTCATGAAAATGGTCTAGTTATGAGTAAATGAATTAAATATGTTTTGTGAAGAAAGAAAATTAGAAAATAGGATTTTATGGCTTGAGAATCCTATATGAGGTATATGCAGATTTTTGATGAGGGTTTTGGTTATTGATGATGAAATTGTAAGAGTTGGCATTTTATGATGATTAAATGCATTAATTAGTAAAGTGTAAACAATTAAAATAAATTGTTTATAAATTTAAGTAATGTTATTTTTTCAATATCATTATACCGAATTACTGGTATGGATTTTATTGTGGAATTTCTACCTTTTTGAGTCGGTGTTACTATTCACGAGTTACTATTCACGAGTTACTATTCACGAGTTACTATTCACGAGTTACTATTCACGAGTTACTATTCACGATAAAATTGGTTTCTTTTACTAACCAAAAATAGTTGATTTATGAATATTACTCTTGAGATTAAATCTATATGTTGATTATATTGATTTTATTATCATATATAACATTTTTATAACCCTGATGTTGAATTTCTCTTTCACTAGAGTGTAAAGATGGGTAGATTATTGGTATGATCATGACTAGGGTTCTCTTTGGCCTGTAGTGCAAAGTTGAATTGTGACTGGTATGATCATGACCATTGAATTTACAATTGAATATCTTTAGCTTAAGTGTAAAGATGAATTGATTAACATGGTTATAATTATGGTGTATATAAATTCTGAAATGATTATATATTTCTTTGAGATATGAATATATTTGGCCTGTAGTGCAAATATTAATTGTTGAGGAATATCTTTGGCCTGTAGTGCAAAGATGAATTGTAGATGAATATCTTTGGCCAGTAATGCAAAGATGAACTGTTGATGAATATCTTTGGCTTGTAGTGCAAAGATGACTTGTTGATGAATATCTTTGGCCCGTAGTGCAAAGATGAAGTTATTAGTATGATTATGAACATGAACTGTGATTTGGTATAACCATGATGTTTGATGTTTCAGGTGATGAAAATTATCTTCGTCCTAGATGAGAAGAGGAATTTAGAACTACAGTTATGATTATGAGTTATTCATATGATTGTGGACCAGAATTGTTGAGTGATGTTACAGGGATAAAACATTGTTGGTGGATTTTTAACATGGAGAAGATAATGGACTTTATGGTCTATTTGACTCTTCTAATGGATTGCATGTTCCGCTGCAACTATGGTTGAAATTTTTATCATTTACCATATGTTCTAAATCTCTGATTTATTATTGATGAAGGCTATTGATAATTTAATTATCTTTAGTCATGATATTCTTTACTGAGCTAGTTGTGCTCACCCTTTTGCTTCACAATTCCTTTCAGGTAATAAGAGTGTAGCTGGGTCGAGCGGGGGTAACAAGGGAATAGAACGGTGGTCATCATTTAGTAGTTATATTTGGTGAAGAAAATAGGGTGAGGCGAACCCAACGTTGGAAGGGTGTTTTGTCACTATCATACAAGATGTCTAATGACATACAACCTCGTGTCATCATAAGACAGGGTTGTGCTCATCCACTTGCCGAGTATATCTACAAGCACTACCTATATAATCTTGGTGTTTGTTTAAAGTATAATTCTCAGTTAGATACAGTGGAGATAATGATAAGTCAAGAGAAGACTCACCATTGGGAAGAATATGATAGTAATCTTCTCGTTTTTCTTTGGGGTCTATTGGGTCAACCAAGGATAATTCTGTGGCCATATGATATCTATCATAACCTAGAAGCATGGCCTCCCATGTACGAAGGTTTTCTTGAGCACTTCCCAAATATTCTAGTTTCTAAAACAGTTTTTGACTATACCCTTATGTAAGGTGTTACTGTGAGGTGCTGTCCACGGTTGGGACATGTGTCACATTTGGTATATATTTGTATTCAAACTCACAGCATATGTGTTGTTGTATTTTGTACGACAATTGTTGTAATAGAGTTGTAGCTGTTTTCTGTACCATGTATTTGACGACTCAGAATGGGTTGGATGGAATAGACCTGTTTTGGGGTCGTTACAGACTTTGTGTTCCTAACAACCCTGATTTAAAATATGAAATCATGATGGAGGCGCACAACACACCGTTTGCAATTCATCATGGAAGTACCAAAATGTATCATGATCTTCGTCATACATTTTGGTGGAGCAATATGAAGAGAGAGATAGCGTTGTTTATCTCAAGGTGTTTAACTAGTCAACGAGTCAAAGCGGAGTATCAAGTACCAAAAGGTCCATTGCAACCACTTGAAATTCCAGAATGGAAGTGGGAGCACATTACCATAGATTTCGTTACCGTCTTCCTAAGGTTTCTCAAGGTATAGATGCGATTTGGGTCATTGTTGATAGATTGACCAAGTCTGCTCATTTCTTACCTATACGAGAAACTTATACACTTGAACGTCTTGCTCGTATGTACATAAACGAGATTGTAAGACTGCATGGTATGCCAGTATCCATAGTTTCTGATCGAGACCCAAGATTCACTTCACGATTTTGGTTAGTTTACAAAAAGCTATGGGCACAGATTTACGATTTAGTTCGGCATATCATCCTCAGACGGACGGACAATCAGAGAGGACTATTCAAACTCTAGAAGATTTATTAAGACTCTGTGTCCTTGACTTCAAGGGAAGTTGGGACAAGTTCTTACCATTGGTGGAGTTTTCCTACAACAACAGTTATCAAGCAAGTATTGGCATGGCTCCATTCGAAGCATTGTATGGAAGAAAATGTCGTTCTCCAGTATGCTGGGATGAGGTGGGTGAAGCAACATTGTTGGGACCAGAGTTGGTACGTATGACTACAGAAAAGATTTAAACGATCCGACAACGTATAAAAACCTCACAAGATCGACAAAAGAGTTATGCTGATCTTCATCGAAAGGACGTGAATTTGATATAGGAGATCATGTGTTCTTACGTGTTGCTCCATGGAAAGGAGTTACGAGATTTGGAAAAAGAGGAAAGCTCAATCCTCGATTCACAGGTCCATTTTTAATCCTCGATCGAGTAGGAACTGTGGCTTATATACTCGCTTTACCGCCAAGTATGTCTCGTGTTCATAACGTTTTTTACATATCCATGTTACGCAAATATGTGGAAGACCCGAACCACATTATTGAGTTAGAACCGGACGAAATAACAGAAGATTTGACGTATGAAGAAGTTCCTGTTCAAATCTTGGATAAGAAGGAACATATTCTACGCTCCAAGGTTATACCTCAAGTCAAAGTTTTGTGGAGAAACCACGATGTTGAGGAAATGACTTGGGAGTTAGAATCTGAAATGAAATCAAGGTATCCTTACCTCTTCGACATACCAGGTACGTACCCTAATTTCGAGGGCGAAATTTCATAAGAAGGGGAGTTGTAAGACCCCAACTTTTATAAATAAAGAAGAATTTTCTATAAATATCATTTTTAAATATTATGGAATTAATTTGATATAATGTTATAGTTGTGGATAATATTTATAAATTTTGCAAAGTACGCAAGTTGTTATATAATATTCGATTGATCGGGGAATATTCGTTTTAACAGGGAATATTCGTACAACGGCACAATCATTGGTGGACTCCACAACGGAATTATTGTCGGATTGAGAAAACGACAAAAATATTTTATTAAAAATAACGGCGAAAGTTTTTACCATTGATACTGTTGAACTACTCGGTAGTAAAAGTACAGTAATACGTGTGGTTGCATAGTAGCACACGGTATTGATTATTAATGCTTATGTGAGAAGTCACTCAGTTTGATTCAATTATTGTCAGTTAATAATATGAATTATTTAGCGATAATGACGTTTTGTTTTATTCGTATTATTAACATAATAAAACAGAAACATCTTTTTTATATAAAACAAAATACTTTATTAAAGTTATTCTATAAATAGAATATATTATATTTTTTTAAAAGATTTTTCTTTAAATATGGACCGTCAGATTAAAGTAATCAATTGGACCGTTCATGGATTAGTTACTATGCATTCTATTTTTCTATAAATAGCAGCTCATTCCTTCATTATTTCTTACGAATTCACTGAACTCTAGAAAGAGAAACTATAGAGAGAAACTATAGAGAGAGAGAGAAGAAGAGTATTCTACTACTTAACTACTTCCTTATTTCAGCTCTTCTTTAAAACGGTAAGGGGTGTTATTCTTTCTTATTCATGAAGAGAACTGTTGTTATTCTATTTCTTATTATTCTGTTAGAATAACCTGTATACGCGGTCTACCCTATACTTGGTGACATTCTTCTATTATTCTGTTGGAACATCCTGTCTGTTTGTGTGTTTTACACCGGACCTGGTTCCGTTTTTATTATTATTCTGTTGGAACATCCTGTCTGTGTGTTTTACACCGGACCTGGTTCCGTTTTTATTATTATTCTGTTGGAACATCCTGTCTGTGTGTTTTACACCGGTCCTGGTTCCGTTTTTATTATTATTCTGTTGGAACATCCTGTCTGTGTGTTTTACACCGGACCTGGTTCCGTCTTGTTATTATTCTGTTGGAACATCCTGTCTGTGTGTTTTACACCGGACCTGGTTCTATTATTTATTATTCTGTTGGAATATTCTGTCTGTGCGTTTACGCCGGACCTGGTTCCATTATTTATTATTCTGTTGGAATAACCTGTCTGTGCGGTCTATCGCATGCCGGGTGATTTCTTTTGTTATTCCATTCTTTATTATACTCAGTTGGTTAAGTTTTGACTTCTATACTCCATAAAATTAGTGGAATATCCTTAATAATTGCGGTTCATCAGTATCTTTTCATGAAAATTTCTTCTAAGTATTCTTGAATTTTACTACACAAAGCAGTATCATGTTGACAATTGGACGTTGTTAATTCTTGGATAAATTAATTCTTGAACTTGTTTTATTGAATTCTTATATCATTGTCATCATCCTCATGTTTGTAAAATATTAAAAGTCATCTGTGGCCTGTAGTGCATATATGGACTTGGTATGATTATGACCAGGGATTATTCGGTATGATTATGACCGTAATATTATAAATGATGTAGTAAAAGTCCTCATTGGCCCGTAGTGCATTGATGGACAGTTGTTGGCATGATCATGACCATTAATGAATACACGAATATCCTTGGCCGTAGTGCAGTGGTGATTCGATGATGTGGATTATTTTATTAACTGAGTCCAAACGATCACAATATTGAAAAACCTTTAAATCATAAAAGATAGTAGAGTTTTTTTTCTACTTGACTCTTTTAATGGATTGCTTGTTCCGCTGCAGTTAAACTTGATGTCTATTATATTTTATCAGTTTAACATTGCTGAAGGCTAATGATAATTTATTCTGCATTATCTTAGTCATAATATTTTTTACTAGGTTAGTTGAGCTCACCCTTTCTTTCACTGTTCTCTTCAGGAAATGAGAACGTAGCTGGGGCAAGTCGGGGAACGGAGTGATGGTCCGAATGATAGTATTAGTTAGTAGTCCTCACTATTTTTATGTAATAGTGTGTTAATAAATGTAATGAGGACTCCTTTTGAGTATGAATACTCTCTAGAAGATAATATTTGTATTCAAACTCACAGTTTATGTTTTGTTTTATTGTCGTATAGTTCACGACAGTTGTATTAGTAAGTTGTATTTGTATTCTATACTATGTAATCTGACGACCCAAGATGTGTGATGTATACCTAATTTTGGGGGCGTCACAAGAGCGGCAAGGATGACAACGAAGTAGGAGTCGACGATTTCGTACTCCAATGAAAATGTCGTGTGACGCCCCCAAAATAAGTCCACATAACCTATTCTGAGTCACCAAATACGTGGTACATAATTCAAATACAAACTCATTTATACAACTATTATTATCGTGTAAAATACGACAAAACATAAGCTGTGAGTTTCAATAAAAATATTGTCTCGTAGACAATATCCAAACTCAAATAAAATCCTCATTATAATTATTGTAAGACCCTGAATTTTATGCAATGAACGTATTCAATTTTCTTATAATTATTATTTTAATTAGTAAATGGTTAAATTGATAAAATGTTAAAGTTAAGGGATATGTGAAAATTTTGCAAAGTAAGCAAGTTGTCATAAAATATTCGTTTGGTCGGGGAATATTCGTTTTAAAAGAAAATATTCGTACGACGACACAATCATTGGTAGACCCCACAACGGAAGTATTATCGGAGTTAGAAAATGGCAGAAAAATCTTTTTATAAAATAACGGCGAAAGTTTTACCGTTAAATTATTGAAATACCCGGTGGTAAAAGTATAGTAATACGCGTGGTTGCATAGTTGGACACGGTATTGTACAGTATCTTTGATTATTGATGCTTACATGAGAAGTCACTCAGTTTTATTCAATTATTGCCACAGTAATTGTTGCATAGTATCTATTGTAACAACCCGATATTTTCTATATAAATAAATTTAAATTTTGCGTATAATATTTTTAAGGATGAGGATTTGTACAAGATATTATATATATGTATTTATGTGGTAAATAAAAATATATTTATTACATAAATATTTAAAATAAATTTATTTTAGAATTTTTTGATTATTATAAAGTATATTCTTAAATAATTAAAATTATGGTAGAAATGTTTTTATTAACTATTTTCATGAAAATATAATCATATATTATTTAAATAATATATGGAGTGATTTTTAGAATAATTATAATAATTATTTTATTATATGAATTTAGTACAGATTATTAAGTTGATTATTTTACTTAATTATTAAGGTTAAATAGGAAGAATAAATCAGATATGGAATCCAAACCCTAATCTTAGATTTTTATCAATGGATAAGAATAATAATATAATAATATTAAATTTTAATTTTTTAGTGCTATAAATATGTACTGTATGTTTTGTGGACTGACAATGGTTGGTCAATTATGGTGTATAATGTCAAAAATCTAAGTATTATAAAACCTAAATAATATTGGTGGACCAAAATAATTAGAAACTGTAAGACCCCAAATTATTAATAAATGAAATTTAATTTTCTTATTTTATTATTTTGAAATAGTAAGGGTTAATGTGGTTAGTTATGGGTAAAATGCGCAATATTTTTATAACCAGGTGGTATAAAATATTCATTGTTGTCGGGGAATATTCGCTTGGTCGTGGAATATTCTTGCTGTCGGGAAATATTTGTACGACGGCGCAGCCTTGTGTGGGCCCCATAACGGAAAGCGATTGGATGAAGAAAACGATAAGTATAAGTTGTCTATAAATAACGGCGTAGTTGTTACCGTTAATACTATTAGAATACCCGTGATTAAAACACAGTAATACGCATTGTTGCACTGTAGCACACGGTATTGCGCCAATTATTGATTCTTACGTAAGAAGCACTACTCAATAATTGTTACAGTAATTACTGTTCAATATTATATTTTATTGATTCAATAATTGCTGCGTTGATATTTTATATTACTGTTATTTTAATAATTGTCACTACACAGTATTTTCTATTATCGGAACAATAATTCATATTATCTGAATAATATTATTAGATAAAATTATTGGCAATGTCTAGAAAGTTCTGTCTAAGGAGAGGTTTGGTCATCTAATTGCGCGCCAGTAAGGAGAGATCCTTATTGGAAAGCCCCCTCTTTCCTGGGAACGGTCTGGTTGCCAGTACTGTGATTCTGTAATATTATTTATAATTAATTATTGATTTATATGATGAGAAAAATATTGATTTTATGTGGATATAGATGAAAAAAAATTTAATGTGACAATTATTGAAAATTTATATTTTATCTTTTTCTGAAAAATAATTCATTTAAATATATTATTTTAATAATATATTGATGGTGATATTTTTAACAATGAATGTGGGATATATGAGTATATGAGGAGGAAGAGTATTTTTGTGGCATAAATGATTAACACATGTTTTGTGTGTTGGTGGACACAATTCTTGACCGAAAAATTATTATTGACTGTAAAATCGTCCGTTAAGATTTCGGTCAATTTCTGTTTAGAATTTGAAAAAATTTTCTTCTGTAAAGTTGTAGAGAATTGAATTTCCTATAAAAACTCGCGAGATTCGAATTTTCTGATCAAAGGGCTATTTATTGTGAATTATTGAAGTTCCGAGTTCCGAATAATTGATTTTGGGAGTTTAAGTTATTATTTGAGAAAAATGTTTTTTTGTGAGATGGTGGGGACCACTGGTTGTTAAAATGTGTTGAATTCAGATCTTCAAAGGTGGACTTGAAAATTTATATATATATATAAATTAATATTATATTAAATTTTCTCTTTGGTGTTCTAAGCATTTTCCTATAAATAGGGTGCTTAGGTTATAGAATTAAAAATCACACCAGAAACACAAGTTTCTCTCTATTTCTCTCTCTATATCGAGCGTATTCTTGTGAGTATTTGATACTTTGAGTGTTGCTATAACGGTGTAAGTTTCCTCAGCACTATATCTAGTATTCCAGTCAGAATACCGTATTTCCGAGGTAAGGGATGTTATTTTTTTTAATGATATTATTTTCTCAATATCATTATGCCGAAGTATTGATCTGAACTTTTTATCAATTTAGAACTTTTCATGTCGGGTTACTATTCATGAGTTACTATTCACGAGTCACTATTCATCGAAAAATGAAATTTTCTTCTTTTCGTCTAAAATATCTATTCTGAATACTAGCTTTGATTGTATCCATGTTTGATCATTCTTGAATTTTACTTCACTATGATTGTTTATGAGGTTTTTTTTGGATATGGAATAGCTGAAATACGAATCCTTATATTATTATTTTGCTTCACTGGATTCGTTTTTTTAAAATATTTTTCATCATCCTCAGTCCTAAATGATGATATAATTGAATATCTTTGGCCTGTAGTGCAAAGATTGATGATTTCTGATGAATATCTTTGGCCGTAGTGCAAAGATAAACAGGTGTTGAGATGAACATGATCGACTGGTGATACAAATGAATAGCTTTGGCCTGTAGTGCAAAGATGAATATTTGATTAAAGATGGTTATTGATTGTTGTTACAGGGATAAAATATTGATGATGGACTTTTTAAATTTTAGAAGATAGTAGAACTCATTCTCTACTTGACTCTTCTAATGGTTTGCTGTTTTCCGCTGCAGTTATGATTTAAAACTTGTTGTCTATTGTATTCTATCAGATTTTTTCCCTGTTGAAGACTAAGGATAATCTGTTGTATATTATCTTAGTCATAATATTCTTTACTGGCTAGTTGAGCTCACCCTTTTCCTTGTTGTTCCATTTTTTCTCAGGAGGCGAGAATGTAGCGAGTACTAGTCGGGGTGTGGAATGATGGTTCAAGACAGTTGTTTTAGTAGTCCTCACTATTTTATAAAATAGTGTATCAATAATTATAATGAGTTCTTAATTGAGTATGAATACTGTCTAGATGACAATATTTGTATTTAAACTCACAGTATATGTGTTGTCGTATTTTGCACGACAATTGTAATAATAAAGTTGTAGTTATTTTCTGTACCATGTATTTGACGACTCAGAATGGGTTGGATGGATTGGACCTATTTTGGGGGCGTCACAGAAACCCTAATTTAAAAACTCAGTTATGAGTTTGAGATTATTATGTAACTGTGTTATTTATGTTTAAGGTTATGTATAATAGAATTAAATGTTAATTAGCAAAACCCTAATTAATATTTAGAAATCGTAAATTTCTAGAAATCCTAATTTCTAAATTTAAAAACCCTAATTAGTAATTATAAATCCTAATTACTAATTGTAAAACCCTAATCGTGAAATTAGAAGACCTTAATTTTATAATTAAAAACCCTAATTTTTATTTAAAAATCCTAATTTTAATTAAGTGAGTTCTGTTTAAAATTTTATTAAACTCTGAACTTAATTTTTTTTTTTACCTTAGAAATTATATTGGGAAACCTTAAAGTATAAGCTATATTGATTAAGCCCTAGATTCAAGAAGCATGGTCAAGAATACCCTTAATTGCTTTGTTAGTTTACTAAAATAACATTTTAGGATTTTGTTTTTTTTATATAATATGCTTGCTTGCAAATCTTGCCATAATTTGGGTTGTTTACCAACCCTAGATATCCCATGTGCCAAAATCATTTCATATCAGCCAATACACCAGCATACATTGCATCTAACTCAATATAAATATAGATTAAGAGAGAGAAAGTTCATAATTTGGGTCATTTGTGTTCTAACACTCAACCTAGCCATCCTCTCTCTAAAACCCACGAAATTCTCTAAGTTAAATATTAAAAATTATATTATGATATAAGAAAATATTTTAAGTTATTTTTAATGACTTTTAAGATTTTGTGATAAATTTCATTAATAAATTGATATTAATGGTAATTAATTTGTTTACTAAATGAATTAATAAATTAATAAAAATAATTTTATTATATTAAAAATCATTTTAAATAATAAAAGGTATTTAAAAATATTTTAAGTTATAAAATATAACTTTTAATATTTAAAAGATGAATTTCATTAATTACTTATTATTAATGATATTAAAGTTATTTGATAATTTAGTTT